>JANRFK010002918.1:15250045-15262872 GCA_030068395.1 Apalone spinifera | reverse complement strand
GGGGGGGCAGTTAGTCACTGCAGGGCTCTGGGCAGAGAGCGGCTGATGTGCAGGAAACAGGTTCTGCACACAAGGAAAAGCCAAGCCCTGGCTGACAGAGGAGAGAGGCGAACTATTTCTGAAAGGCAAAAAAAAAGCAAGCCGGCATCTCCCACGCTTGCCACCCCTCCCCACAGCGGCAGCTGGATGATTTGCACCGCGTCCGGACAGTAGCCCCAGCACGACCTCCTCCGTGCTCCTGGCACCTGACAGTTACAGCAGCGCGGCCAAGGCCCTGAGATTCTGGGGGCAGCCCCACAAGCCAGAGAAACCCCAACACCCTCCCCAAGAAAAGAAAAAGCTGGATCTAGGCTGGTCTGTCAGTACCATCCTCATCTTTTAATCTCCTTTCCCTTCCCATGCTCCAGCCAGCTGCAGTCTTTCCTTGTGCCAGACAAACCCATCCACCCCCAGGATGCCCCCCGGGTTTTTAAAGCCTGCTCCACATCCCCCTCCTCCCGAGGGAATGCCCCCTGCCTTCTTTGTAAGCTGCTTTTTGGGGGGACGGCCACGAGACCACCGAAAGGCGCTACAGCAAACTCACGAGAGCCGGGTGCAAGTCGGACTCCTCCCAGCTTTCTGCCCCTCTGAACTATCCCCCGGCTATCTCCAGCAGCTGAAAACAGCCAACTAATTTCTGTAACAGACTCGACTCTGTCCTTGGCTGGGTGAGATTATTGCTTAACATGGCTTCCTGGCAGAGCACCAGGCGCTGCAGCGAAGAAACAGACAGAAAGGGGCAGCTACCGGGCACCAGAGTCCTGGCTCTTAGGATATGAAACCGAGTCACCCCCCAGAGCCGAGCCTCTGCAGCCAGCCCCAGACCGCAGGCTGTGTAGCCCCTGTTAACAGGCTGGTGAGAGCCGGGAAGGTGCCGGGTGACAGCGGATTCCTCCCCACGAGTCAGAGCAGAGCAATGTGTTTCTGAGTCTCCCTGGCCCTTAAAGGAGACGCCGAGGCCGCGTACTAACCAAAGCAGCACATCCGGCCGGCCAGGTGCGCGTTCAGCTCCCTCTCCCCTCTGTAGAGGTGCCACATCTCTGCCACGTGGCCTCAGCGTGAGCGGCGCCCGGTCCCCGCCGCGCCCCGGGGCATCCTCCCCGCCCGAGACCGAACGGTCTCTTCACACCGGTCCTGGGGGTGCCAGCCGGGGCGGTCCCATGCAACCGTCTCTTGAAGGTCTCCGCGGCAGCTCCTCCCACCACTTCCTCCCGCCTGCTCCACGAGGCTGCTAGTTCCCTTTCAGGCCACGGCTCCAGCGTGAACGGGCTTACTCTCCCACAGGCCGCGCTCACTCCTCCGGTCGCTCCCCGCGTGGACGGGCAGGGACACCCCAAGACCCAGAAGCAAAGGGGGCTGGGCTGTAGAGCCACGGGGCACCACGTTGTTAAACTTCCCCCGAGCCTTCACAGCCAGCACGGCCCTTGTGTCATGTTCCACGGAGTCGGCATGGGCTTGTCTTCATCACAGCAGTGGCCAGGTCCTGCGTGGACCAGTGGCTGCCCCCAGCGTCTTCTCTGACCCACGCCGAGGCAGCCCAGACCCCCTTGCAGAAGGGAGGTTCAATCAATGGGAAAATTCAGCGCCCACATGCTACAAAGCTCCTGCACCTCGCAGTCCACCACTGCTCCTCCACGGAGCAAGGAACGAGTCGCTCCGCACGGCTGCTGGAAACGCAGGCGAGGCGTTCCACGGGGCAGCCTGGCTCCAGGACACCACAGGAAGGCAGAGGAGATGGCTCCCAGGGCAGGTCACGCTGGTTCCAGGGACATGGGAGGAGGCTTTCCTGTGGATCTGCTTTGCCCCTGAAAGCCCCCCCCCAGGCCCAGCTCCCTGGGCCAGGGTGCAGGACAGCAGCACCCCGAAGGCAGCGTGGCCCCCGTGTCCCGGCACTGCCCAGCTGGGGGGGGGGGTTGTTTTCCCAACCTGTTTTTCACTTCTTGCTTAATTGCACCAGCCTCGCAAACTATGACGCGAGGGAACAATAAAGGGCTTTTTCATCCCAGCTGGCCAGCCCGCTGCTTCTTCGCAAACGATTCCCCCAATCCCGAGCTCCGGCGCTTGGCGTCCACCCTCTGGCTGCCGGCTGGAGAGGGAACCGGGGCTGCTTTGCCTTCCTCTTCCTCACGGAGTCCCTCTTCAGCCCTTGGCCGCGTTGAGCCCCGGTGCACTTGCCTGACCCTGCCCAGGGTGGGCTCCAGCCTGCCCCGGAGAACCCTGCAGCCGGCAGAGCAGGTACAGCTCTCGATGGTCTTCTCCTGTGGCACGTGGGGACCTTCCCCCGAAGATTTCTGCAGGCAGCTGGCTCCAGCGCCGGCTCTCTCGGCTGGAGCACTCTCCTAACCGCACAGAGGAGTCTTCTGCCCTCTTCTACCCCCTCTCGGTGTTTCTTTCATTCTAATTACATCGCACCTCCTCCCCCCGCCCCCGCCCGCTGCCTCTTGCTAACAATATTAAAGCATTGTAAGCTTCTCACTCCAGACTAATCTTTTCCAGAGTCACCCTGATAAGCAACCTGTGACAGCTCCCTCTCCACTCCACTCCGTTCTCCCTCCTGCCCAACACAGGCTGCCTGCCAGCTTCCCTCTGGTCAGCCCAGCCCGGTCCCCTCACCGCGCAAGAAAGATCCAATCAACGGGCCTGGCGCTCCCATCGAGACCAGCGGGCCAGGGCAAAGCAAAGCTGCTATTGTCAGCGACCCGGCCAGCGGCCAGGGAAAGGACGCGGGCAGAAGGAAGAGCAGCAGCAGAGGAATTTCGTGCAGGGCAACAGCCAGGCGCAAGGAAATTAACGAGACAGATACTGGGGCTGATTCGATGCTTTGGTTCCTCCTGCATTTTTGCAAGCCTCAGAGGAGTCGCCGGGTCTGTCTGTAACTTTAAAACCGGCGAACAGGCCAGGGGCACCTTAGAGGCTGCCAAATAGATGTACAGGACCACGCACTCTCGTGGGCAAAACCCACCTCCTCAGACGGGCAGAGGCAGCGGGGTATGCCCACCAAAGCTCACGACACCAGATCCATTTGTGTAAGTCTCTAAGGTGCCACGGGACCGCTTGTTGCTCTGAATGCACCCAGCAGTCCAAACCACAGAGTGGGGAAGGAGGGGCCAGCGAATAGGGCGCCCGCATCAGACTTGGCAAACGTGGTGGGAATCAAGCTTTTGCTCCAGCACAGACTCCTCGTGTGACTCTGGTCACGTCACTTAGTCTCTGGCTGAGCTGCACCTGTCAGACAGACGGCACCAGCATTTCCCTACCTCGCGGGTACGCGGTGTGGCTGGATGCACAAAGAATCAGGGGGCATTCAGACACCGAACATCAGAGGTCACAGAAATACCCAAGTCGGAGAGAAATCCTTAGCACAGCCAGATAGGGTCGGACACTCGGGGGGGAAAACTCCACGCTGGCGGAGCTGCACTAGGGCAGAAAACTCTTGCCGGTGTGTATTGCGGAGATGATGCTTTCCAAGGTCTTGCCACGCCAGGGTCAGAACCAGCCTGGCTTTAAGCACAGTTGCACCAGAGTCTACCTCGCTGGCATGGATGAGGACGCTTGTGTGTTTGTAACCAGCTCCCGTCTAATCGGCTGGCACAGCTAGGAGCCCACCGCGGACAGAAGCTAAGAGAAAGTCCTGACTAGGGATGTGGCTGGTTAACCGGTTACTGGTAAGTATCCCCCTTAATGAGTGATGCTTCCTGGGTAACGGTTAACCGGTACCAGCCCCCTTCCCACGGTGTGCCGCAGGGGCAGGGCTGCTACAGCCTCACCAGGCCCCCGTGCAGAGCTGCCACCTCCCAGCCCGCGCAGGGCCAGCAGAACCTCCTTGCCCCCCGCCCATCCTCCTTTAATCAGTTAACTAGTTAAACATAACCTTGAACGCTGTGTTTACCTGGTTAACCAATTAAACGGGATTTTACATGCCTACTTCTGACATTTGGGCTAAATGAGCATCAAGCCACAATTCCAGGGAAGAAATTCAGGCTGCCCAAGGTACCGACTGCCTGGGCTTGGCTCCGCCATTTGTTCCGAAGGTCGGGGCCATCCGCTCTTGTCCTCCTGACCACTTTGCAGATAACACCACCACGGCTGTGCTGCCTTGGCTACGTCAGATCTCCCCCCTCTGGTCTGCCGCGGAGGTGCTAAGAGGAGGGCCAAAGACAGGCCAGCGACGCCAGCTCTTCATCGCCGCAGGCATCCGGAGCGGGCAGCTCCAACTCCAGGCAGCAGCGCTAACAGGGCTTGGGGAGAGGAGCAGACCACTGTTAGGCAAGGCCAGCTCTGAGTTAGCCGGCCATCGTGGAGGCAAACCCCGCGCGAGAGCGCCCGGGCCGCGTTCCAACGGAGCGTCTGCGGGTGCAGTGTAGGAAAGCAAGAGGAAAAGTTTCTCCTCACTCCCTAGCAACAGAGTCTGGCTGGGGAAACCAAGGCAGGGAAGGCCCATGGAAACCAAACTTCCCTCTTGCCCCAGACTGGGGTTGGCGGAGCAGTATAGGCAGAAGACCAAGACGGCCGTGAACAGGGTGAATTCCTTTTCACGTCATTCTCCCCTCCAGAAGCCATTCATAACTAGCCTCTTCTAAGCCGCTGCTTCCCACTTGTGTGGGGAAAACACCTTCCCAGCCTGCTACATGTTCCCAGGACCCACATGCTGGCTGGGCTCCCCAGCTTCTTTCAAGCACCGATGGCAGCCGGACATGGGGAAAAGGTGCCTTCCCTTCCCCTGGACAGAGGAGGTTCGGTTCCGGGGGGGAAAGGGGAGTGAATAGCCCTCAAATTTCAAACTGTGGCCCATCTGAAGAACCCATTAAGCACCTGGATGTGCCAACCCCCACATGACGCTGGCAGGGCCATTTTACTTAAAGGGGACTTGAACAGGAGGTTTTTCAGTTTGTCCTTTGGGGCTTCTTTGTGGAAGAGAAAGACGGCCCGAAAAAGATGCAGGGACATCAAGTCTGTTCTTCGCCGGCTTTGCTGCAGGGTCTTTCAGAGGCTGCAAAAATGGCTGCTAAGCCCTCCCCTAACTTGCGAGAATACACTTTGGAGAAAGGAAGTCATAGAATCATAGACTACTAGGACTGGAAGGGACCTCGAGAGGTCATCGGGTCCAGTCCCCTGACCTCATGGCAGGACCAAATACTGTCTAGACCATCCCTATTAGACATTTATCTAACTTGCTCTTAAATATCTCCAGGGAAGGAGATTCCATAACCTCCCTGGGCAATTTATTCCAGTGTCTGACCACCCTGACAGTTAGGAACTTTTTCCTAATGTCCAACCTAAACCTCCCTTGCTGCAGTTTAAGCCCATTGCTTCTTGTTCTATCCTCAGAGGCCAAGATGAACAAGTTTTCTCCCTCCTCCTTATGACACCCTTTTAGATCCCTGAAAACTGCTTTCACAAGTGTTTGTGAAAGAGGCGTTGGTAAAATTCATTTTAAACAGCTGACTAATAATCTCTGCACCTCTCAACTGCTCGGCTTTCGCGCTGGAACCGTGTGGTTTCACCATTTCACTACTTCTCCAGTCACCATATTTTTCAGCCCAGAGGATTTAAATTATTACAGTTAAAAAACCCAGCAAGCAGAAGAAATAATCGGGGAAACGACTCAGACCCTGCCCTTCAGGATACAATTCTCTGAAAAGGACGTGCATTCTTTTTTGCACATCACCTTTAATCCCTTTTAATTGTTCTGAAATACGGGAGAAACAAAATGACTCCGGAATACAGTGTATTCCAATCTGTGTTTACTACTGATTTGACAGGTGGCACGAACACCACTGAAAACAGAGACTTAAGTGGGGAGGAGAGAGAGAGTTTAGAAACAGAGATGGGAAAATAATGTGATCCAACCTGGAAAAATGCATGCCAGCCCACCAGGTGCAAAATCAGACAGCATGCGGATATTTAACTCGAGGGAGACAGCGATGCCAAGAGAGATCTAGACGGGCGTTCGAAAGGGGTGCAATACCAACATGGTGCAATGTACAGATGCATCTGAGGAGTTTATTTATAACGGATAAGCTAATATGAGATCACCCTGATCTTCCTGTGTGCTTGAAAGGAAGTGAGTTTGCAATATGCAGAGCCAGGAGAAGGATAAGACAAGATCTATACCAAAAAGGAAACATTACTTTGCTAATACAGTACAAGCTGTGCTACCTGGCAATTCATTGTCCAGAAAGCTCAGTTAACCAGCACGGGTCATAGATGGCAAAACAATTCTTCCTTCAGTTAACCGGCAAAATTCCCATCTGGCATCAGTTTTTGACATTTTCCGGAGCTTGCAGAAGTCAAGTTTGTAAATGGGCGGCAGTGAGGTTGGTTCGTGTCGCACCTCTGCGTGTAATACCATTATCTGCTATTATCTAATCCTATTATCCATTCTAGCCCAGCTATGGCGAGCGGACAGTGAAAAATTCATGAACCATCGGTGGAAAGCGCCAATAACCGGCCCGTTTGATTAACCAGCAACCTCCATTCCCATGAATGCCGGAAAACAAAACTTGTACCGTGTAGAGGAACATCTGGATTAGATGGGGTGCACTTTCTCCCTCGCTCACCTGCAAAAGTTGCTAACGAGGAGGGAAAGGTTCCTCCGTTACACCACAGAACAGAGGCTGGTGAGTTATACCGGGAACTGAGAGAACAGGCAGTATCACGTGGCGTGAAGACACATTCTGCCAAGCAAATCTGAGGCAGCTTTGACATTGAAGGGATTAAGCAGGGAAGGGCGAGGAGGTTAACTAGAGACACTACAGAGAATGCTGTGTAGAGGGGTATACGGGTAAACAGCATCTTTACCCCCCCAAAAGCAACCCCAAGGGGTCCAAACCACTCTAGATAGGGTATCCTCCCTGATGTCTTAGGAGCCAGCATCTCCACACAGTCAGTTGGAGAAAGGTCCTTTCAGGCTTCATTACGGTTAGAAACAATAAAATACTCTGGAGATCGTACCAAAAGGGGGGAGTACTGCAACCGGCAGGGTGAGACAGAACTGCGCCCCCCGCCAGGTGCTCCTGGAGCACGGCCAGCGGCCAACACACAGCTTTGAGGGACGCCAGACAGGAAGAGCCGGCAGGCAGGCAGACCTAACGGCTGAGCGTTGTAGCTGGCGATTCAGGTAGACAACCAACAAGTGCCCAGCAAAGAGAGACCTGCCCGTGAGTCAACCCTTGGCGGGGGTGACAGAGGAGGAACACAGAGCTGCAGCTTCTAACGCCACTGAAATCTGTGGGAAAGGGAGAGAGAAACAACGGGATAAACGGGGAAACTGAGCCCGGGGGTGGGGCGCCAGGGCACCGTGGCATTAGTGCCGTTTGCCATTTGAGCATAGAATCATAGAATACGAGGACTGGAAGGGACCTCGAGAGTCATCGAGTCCAGTCCCCTGCCCCCACGGCAGGACCAAATACGGTCTAGACCATCCCTGATAGACATATCTAACCTACTTCGGGAGCTCAGCCCTGTGCCCGTTGGTCAGCAGCATACGCCGAGCACCGGCTAACGGCTGGATTGGGTGGGTTTGCCGGCTCGGCTGCATGGCTGCAGACTCTGCACCAGAGCAGCAAGGAGCACGGCTCACCATCCCCGGCCTTGCGACGGGGCTGCCCTCTGGACGGTTCACTTTCTCCCATGTTCTGTTCTATACTGCTCTACCTGGGGACCTGCCCAAGAGACCACGCAACAGCGGGTGGGGGTCGTTACAGAGGGAACAGAAGGGTAGGTCGCCGTGTGCCTTGCAAGCTGTGGGCTTGTGCGGCTGCTAAGGAAAGATTCCAATACCAACGGATTATCAGCGCGCCCACCGCTAGGTTTTTGGGTCTACTGGTGGTGCACGTGCCTCGGTGCACATAAACAAATTAATCCGCACATGGATGAAAAAAATCTACACGGGGATGAAAAAGGTGAGGGGGCCCTTTAATAGGTAGCCTTCTCCCACCTCCCAGAGAGTGGGGAGGCATTTTGGGGGTATCCCCCTGACATACTGACTGCAGAGAACACAGAAGAGAGAAGCAGCCCAATTTCCTTGGAGAGGTTAAAAGAAATGTAAATGGGCAAAGAGCAAAATCTGAAGGAGTGGGAGGAAGGGGACGAAGGATGGGAGATAGAGATACCGACTGGAGGGGAGAGAAAACAGGAAACAGGAAAGAAACAGGGTCGGAGAGAAAAGGACAGCGTGGACGTGTGAGATAGGGGAATACTGAGCACTTGTCTAAGGCTCTACATATTCAAAGTGCTTTATCATCAGCTGATGACTCCGCACGGCCGTGTGACACGGGCACATATAGGCCCTATTTTGGGACACTGAGGCAGGCAGCCTCAATGCTGCAGAGTGAGTCAGTGGCAGAACGTAGACGAAAAAGCAGAAGCCCCCCTATTCCTCCCGCCCCAGCTGGGTGTGCGCCCCAGGACTGCCCGCTGGGCGTATGCGCTGATCAACAAGGATTGTCTGGAGAGGCAGGTCTGCAGAAGAACACGACACACGAGCCCCGTACAAAATGCAGTGACGTTTCTGCGCTTGCCCCCTTCCCTCCCCATCCATCAGCCCCACTCCAAATCACCACAGCAGGGGTAGGGAACCTTTTTGGGTCGGGGGCCACGGACCCACAGAAAAAAATCAGTCGGGGGCGGCACACAAGTGAGAAGCAAAAAAAAAAAAAAAGCCCCCAAAATAAAAACCCCTCCCTGACGTGGCCCCTGCCTGAGAAGGAGAAAGACACGAGATCCCCGCACACCAGAGCCTAGCGGGGCCCAACATAAGAACATAAAAACATAAGAACGGCCACAGTGGGTCAGACCAAAGGTCCATCCAGCCCAGAACCCTGTCTGCCGACAGGGGCCAATGCCCGGTGCCCCAGAGGGAGTGAACCGAACAGGTAACGATCAAGCGATCTCTCTCCTGCCATCCATCTCCACCCTCTGACAAACAGAGGCCAGGGACACCATTCCTTACCCATCCTGGCTAACAGCCACTAATGGACCGAACCTCCATGAATTTATCTAGTTCTCCTTTAAACCCTGTTATAGTCCTAGCCTTCACAGCCTCCTCTGGCAAGGAGTTCCACAGATTGACTGTGCGCTGTGTGAAGAAGAAATTCCTTTTATTTGGTTTAAACCTGCTGCCCATTCGTTTCATTTGGCGGCCCCTAGTTCTTATATTATGGGAACAAGTAAATAACTTTTCCTTATTCGCTTTCTCCACACCACTCGTGATTTTATAGACCTCTCTCCTATCCCCCCTTAGTCTCCTCTTTTCCAAGCTGAAAAGTCCTAGTCTCTTTAATCTCTCCTCATATGGGACCCGTTTCAAACTTAATACATTTTGTGTGCTCCAGCTCCGCAAGGGGGGCAGCAGGGCGGTGGGAGGGCTGAAGCGCTAGCGCACGCTCCCCAGTGCTGTGGCGGGCGAACCTCGGGGGCCAGATCCAGATGAGCGGGGGGCCAGATCCGGCCTCCGAACCTGAGGTTCCCCACCCGTGCTCCACAGAAACTCTCCCTCCAAGCGCGTCCAAGCAACCCCCCCTCTTGTGCCTCTCACCCCAGCAGAGACGCCGCAAACGTTCAGCCACAATTATTCCGTTATCCTTGTGCCCGGACTCTACCCCATGGCAGAAGAAGAGCCATGTGAGAAATCCAGGGCGGGGAGAGACCAGAGGCAGCAGCCGGCGTGGAAGGCGCGCGCGTGGCTTTACCACAAGCTGTGGCGCCGACGTGAGGCTGGACCTCACGCAGGGTGGCAGAACCCAGCCCCGGGTCTCAAACGCCGACAGGAATCCACGCCACTTCCCGGGGCCAGGGACAAATCCCCCCCCTTGACAAGTGGAGGGCAGCCCTCTTGGTTCCTCGCTCTCCCCCTCCCACAGGCACATGATCACTGCCCCCCCCCCCCCTTTGCACTCGGGGGGGAGTTCCTGGCCTCTGCTCGCGGAGAGCGGCGACAGATACGAGCCGGACGCTCGAAGGGCAGGAAGAGCCATACCTTCTTTCCTCCGTCTCCTCAAGTACAGGATCCCAGCAACGCCAAGCACATGGCTCAGAACAAAGACCGCAGGGGGCAGGAAGGTGCCCTCTAAGAGAGGCATGGGCACCTCTTCCCAACCCGGGGGCCTCCGTCCTGGCTCCAGGAGCCCCGGGCTCGGGCTCCGGCTCTCCGCGCACGTCTGCGACGGTCACAGCGGCATGCCTCGAGCATCACACGGGAGACGCGGAGACAGGCAGGCGCGAGGCTTGCAGCAAGCCGGCGCCCGCGGTAACGGCAGAAACTTCCTGACACCCGGCAGCTCTCCCGCTCGAGAACTCCAGCGCCCGCCGGCCGCCCTCTCCCCCTCCCTGGGCGGGCAGGCCGAGTGACAGCGGAGGTGACACCCGCCTGGGATCAGACAAAGCCAGGAGCTCTCCACACGGGGCTCAGAAAGGGAGCGAGCGTTAGGCAGACTCCAACATCTTTCCTTGGCATCCTCTGAGGCGCTGAAGTGATCTGACTTCCCTCCTCCCCCCCTCAAGAGAGAGACGTCATGCTCCTAAATTTCCATGCTTAACCCCATTGGAATGCCGCTCTCCATGAACGCGGGCCTAGCCGGGGAGAAGGCAGCGACTTTGCCAGCACAGCGAGCAGCGGCTGCGCGAGGTACACAGCGTGCAAGGACCCGGGCCTGCCTCAGTGACCCAGACGGGCCTGCCTAAAACTCTCCCTGCGCCTGGCTCAAAGACTCAAGCTCAGGAAGAGAAGGGGCGCGGGGCGAGAGAGTTATTAGATCACTCGAATACAAGGCGTTAAATTTGTGCGTGTTCAAGAGAGGCGGGCGAACCTTCCAGGCTGCAGCTTTTAGGGGGGATTTATTGTTTGGAGGAGTCATTTACAGCCCCTGCCTTTCCCGTTTACTCATGTTCACTTGGGACATCTTCCATAAAGGCACAAGGAGGAGGAAGGCAGAGACAGACCGCCCCACGCTGGGGTTAAACCTACCAGTGAATAAAAATGGAGCAGCCCCACATTGGTTGGAGAAGCTGCCCAAAAGGGCACGGACGGGCAAGAGAGAAACCAGCTGGGAAGCGCATAATCCTTAGCGATGGGCCAAAGAGACTGGAGTTTGGGTTTGTAAAATTGCCCGGGGGGGGAGGGCTGCCCAAACAAAGCGAGGGTCCAATCTGGATTCAGTCCCGGGAAAGGGCTTCCGACAGGAGCTGGGGTTTCCCCCCTCTCTGAAACAGAGTCTGGAGTCGTGATGCCAGCAGTAGGGCTTGGTCGGGATCTAGGTTCCATTCTCTCCGGACCATGAACGGCTTAAAGAGAAGAGCGTTTGGATAAACGGTTCCACTTTGGAGCCATTTCGAATGGCTCGGCCTGCAGCTGCCCTCTGGGAACACGCTCACAGTTCCGTTTCAGCTCCTCTATTGGTCCGAGTGCTCCCCACCAGCTGTTTCAGCAGCTGACCCGGGCTGGCGCTGACCTGGGTCCCTCTGAGGCTCAACTGGCCACGCAGGCAGGCCAAGGACGCCCGCTGCGGCGCAGCGCTCAGGGCAGACGTCCTTCTACCACGCGCAAGGGCGGTGGTTCCTCGTGGGCCATCAGCGAGCGTTTTGCCTTCAGCCACCCCGCACAGGCGGGAGCAGCGAATCCCACATCCCCCGGGCGTGAGGAGGAGCAGCGGGCCAGGGTCCCAATTCCAGTCCTGGCGCCCCCGCATCTGAACTCTCTCAGGTGATTCATCTCTGTAACAACAGGCAGAGACGGGGGCCGCGGCCTTCAAACCTTTTCTCTCAGGACCCAGCTGGGGAAAACCGTTTCTGCCGCAACCCAACAGGATGTGACTGGAGTGCGGGCTCCGGGGCGGCGCTGAGGGTCAGCGCTTTGGGGGTGCTGGAGGGGGCTCCGGCTTTGAGGGGGGGGGTCAGGGGCTGACCTCTCCCGGCACCACAGACCAGCCTGCCCCCAGAAGCAGCCGGCAGCAGGCTCCCAGCCCACGGGAGTGCAGAGCTAGCGTTCAGAGAAGGGGCAGCACACGGAGCCCTGTGCACTCTGCCCCACACACCCAGGAACCGGGCCTGTTGCCGGCTGCTTCTGGGGCGCAGCACAGTCTGCAGTGCCAGGACGGGCAAGGAGCTGCCTTAGCGCCCCCACTAGGGACGTTAAATATCGGTTAATGGAATAGTCGATTAAACTCATGAATTCTTATTGGTTACTCAACTATTCGATAGTCCCCGGAGTCTGAGTGAGCCGAAACTAAGCCGGGCTGCCTGCCTGGCTCCTAATACCCTGTAAATGCAGAGGCACAGCAGGGGTAGGTCCTGGACCCGGCGCAAGGCAGGACTGAGCCGGGTTGCTGGTCAGCCTGCTAAAAATGACTGGCAAGTGGGGAGGGAGGGGGAATGCGTGTAGTCTACAGCATTAGCCTATAAGCTTTTGCTTATCGGTTAATTGGTTAACCGACTATTACATCCCTAGCCCCCTCTGGTCACCTGATCCCCCTGCAGCGATAAGAGCCAGCGCCTGACATTCCACCACCCAATTCTGGGTCGTCTGAGAACTGCTGGCCTCTCTCAAACTTTTTTTTTTTTTTAATAAAGTACCTTTTTTTCAAAAAAAGAAAAATTATAAGTACCCCCCACATTTTTCAGACACACAAAAAATGTGTCTACCGTTGCAACACATTTGTTTAAACAACTTAATCGTAGCCGGGCGAGCGATGACATTTTTGGGTGTAAAAAAGTACAAAAATAATAAAGCGCTGTAAAACTTCACACACAAATTCACATTTTCTCCAAATTTCAGTTGTGTGGACGTAGCC
>JANRFK010002918.1:15218101-15239804 GCA_030068395.1 Apalone spinifera | reverse complement strand
GGCCGCCAGCCCCCCGGGCCTGGGGGCAGGGCGGGGAGGGGTAGCTCTGTGCCCCGGAAAGGGTGGGGCCGAAGGCAGAGGGGGTGAGCCCACAGTGGCAGCTGGGCGTTCCAGGCCCGTTTGGACCCCAGGACAACTGTCCCTACCCCTCCAGACAGCAGGCCTGCCCACCGCGCCCCCGCCAGCGCCAGCCCCAAGCTGATGCGAAGCAGGGTGGCCAGGTGTCCGGTTTTGAACCCGATAGTCCAGTATTTGAGCTTTCTGTTCAGGACACACATTGAGCCAACAGAACTGTCGGGTGCTTTCTAACGGAGATGCGATGTCGATTGTGACGTCCCCTCGAGGGTGTCCGGTATTTTGGTTGAAACCATCAGCCCACGCCTCAGGAAAGCAGAGCTAAGACGGGCCCCCCACCCAGCACAGCCGACAGCCCTGCGAGCGGGACTCAGCAAAGATGGGGAACCGAGGCAGTCCAACTCCTGTCCACATCCACAGCAGCACAGTCAGGGCAAACCACGGAGAAAACGGGGCCTCCTTGAACCCCCTTCTGGCCTGCCAAGGGCCTGGACATTAGAGGGTCCATGAGCACCCAAGTCCCCTTGTCTTAGGGGAGAATAGGCCCCAAATCTCCTCAAGGCCGAGGATTTAGATGCCCCATCCAGGCCCTGGTCCTCCGCACTCTGGCTGCCAGAAATGAGCAGGCCGGAGGAAACTCAAAGAACGATATTCCCACCGTATTCCTCCTCTACGCTCTCCGCACCCCAAGCAGCTGGCAAGTACTGTCAGGCCGCTTCCCTGGCCTCTCCCCACGCCGTGGGGGCAGTGGGTCTCCATCCAGGGGCTGCCCGGAACCAGGCTCTCCACAGCAAGCTTCCCACAGTAGCTTAGGCACCAGGAAAGCCAGGCGGAAGAGCGAGCCTGCTTGAATCAAAACTCCTTTTCTGCTGGCAAACAAAAGGCTTGGTGTCTGCACAAACAGGCTTGTTATTCTAACGCCGACCCAAGGCCTCTTGGCAGCCAAAGAAATATGAAAATGTTAGGCTTGTGGGAACCGGCCGCACTTTGTTTTGGGTGGCGTTTGCTCCTTTGTATATTTATACTGCGCTCCGCACAGGCAGAGCACACAGGGACCACCGGCAAGTCAGAAATCACTGCTGCCTCTTTGCCACAGCACGCTGCCCTGCTACACCGGTTCGTGCAGAAGACCCTGTCCAGAAAAGGGGCCGAACCTTCCCCTTTGGCCCACCTTTCGGGCAAGAAGGTAGCATTTGCAGTTTGTCTGGGAACACTGGTAGCAATGTAACAAGAGAAGAGAGACTGTGTTTCTGCGCGTCAATGTTCCCTCTCATCTTTTCCGGCCACGTGCAGAATAATTTTATGTGCACCACAGTGTGTCTGCGCAGATGTGCACCACCCATAGCAACACAACACCTGGCTGATTAGCAGAGCGCCCACAGCTGGGCGGCACGGGAATCTTTGCAGAGCGCCCAGCTTACCGGGAACACTGGTGTGCCTACGCCTGCTTTCATGCGATTTTAAGAGACCAGCCAACGATAGCAGAGAGAAGGTTTTCCATCACAGGTTTAACATCGTTAACTGCATCACTGCCCGTTCACCAGCTCCAGCTGTGAATCAGACAGCCGGGACCGCGCAGGGGGGTCTGAGCCGCAAGCGAAGGGAGAAGTCACAATATCCATCAAACCTGCTCGTGAGTGCCGAGGTCGAAAGAGACACGGCCACTCCCGTGAGGGCTCTCATTTCCCTTTACTAAAGAACTGGGAACATCCATCAGGGCTTAAATTGCAGCAAGGGAGGTTTAGGTGGAACATTAGAAAAACGTGCAGTCAGCAGAAAAGGTAAGTGGGGGCCCCTGCCTCAAACTCTTCCCCCCACCCCCCTAGACTTTGGCTACAGCGCTGCGGCGGAGGGAGGAGAACAGGCCCCGGGCAGGATGGAAGGGCGGGGGAGGGGGGAAGAGAACAAGCTCCTGGCCCCCAGCCTCCTGCACCCCACCCCCACCCCCTGGGCAACGCCGGGTAAGTCTGCTAGTAGATTTATATTAAAGTAATTTGTAGGGTTACTAGATGGTTTAAAAAAAAAAAAAATACCGGACACACTTGATCTCAGATTGGGAGGGGGAGAACCGGCCAGGAGGAGGTCGGAGGGAGCGGGGCTGGCCGGGGGGGGGGGTTTCGGGGGAGTAGGGCTGGCTTGAGGGAAGCAGGGCTGGCCCGGGCACACGCAGATCCCCGGGTGCTGCCCACCCTGCGCACGGTCCCAGCGGGGCGCATGGGCAAGTCTGGCCCCAGGGATTCCATCCCACCCCCGCCCCCCTCTCTACCGTGTAGGTGCGTACGGCCTGGCTGGTAGACATGTTCACACATTGCAACTAAGCACTGATACTCCTGATAATAATAAAAACTTAATTAGAAAATACCAGACATTTTATACGTCCGGTATTTTCTCAATTTGTTTCCCGGACAGAAAGCTCCAATATCGGACTGTCCGGTTCAAAACCGGACACCGGGCCACCCTAGTAGTTTGGCTGTGCCGCAAGGGACGTGCAGGCCACACCCCGCATGCAGCGCTAAGGCCAAGCTAGCACGCACACGCCTGAGACCCTCCCCCCACCTAGCAAAGCCAACGTGCAGCTATTTGGGACCTTTCGCCTGGATAAGTCAACCGTCAATGGCAGGGGCTGCCAAAAATACCCCCCCACTCAGCAGGTCCCTCCATACGTGGAAAACCCTGAAATAACCGGTTAAGACCCGAAATAACCAGTTAAGGCCGGATAAGAAGCAACCCACGTGAGAGACCCACAAAAGGCCCATGGTAATGAACTGACGCATACGATAGTAAGTTGAGATCAAGGATACACTGACCTAGAGGGAAGAGACATGTGGCCGTTGGTAAAGGGAAGAAACACAAATACGGAGAAAAGGAGACATCCCTACTGAAGAGGTATCAGACACAACAACGCCAGCGTAAGGCAGGATAAAAGGGGCATCCCAGCCTCGGGGCGGGGGGGGAGGGATGTCGTCCTTGGGAAGGGCCGGAGCGACAGAGGATGGGGGGGAGGTGAGGAAGAGGATGACTAACACCTGTATTTCCTGAGTCAAAGGAATTACAGACGGACATCCCCCATCTATCGTGGGAAGCCGGGGTGGGTGTTCCTGGCTGTGCTGAATGTATTCCTCTACGACATATTTCAGAGTCTGTCTGCGAGCGAGCGGGTCTGTCTGCCCGTCCATTTGTTCAACTTCTCCCGAACGGGAAGAGCCAGGTCCACCCAATTGGACACGCCGCTTCCTCGTCTCCTCACATACGGCAAGGCCAGGGCTGGGTTGCGCCAGCACAATGGACTGTGCCTGGAATCGGACTGAGGCGTCTCATCAAACAATGCAGAAGAGACACAGAGTCACCAGGCAGGTGAAAGGGGTTGGCTGGGGATGGACCCGCCCTCAATCCAGGACTGACCCAGCCCTGAGCTCCCATTCTCCAGGTACCCTTTAAGGAAGGGGGAGGCTGCAGCTTCCCCCTCTCCCACCCCCATTCCTACGGGAACATTGCTGATTGTTCCCCTTTCTCAGGGAGCGAGGGGAAAGTGCCCAGTTTGCTGCATTCCTCCCTCTGCCTGGGGAGCGCAGGGGGCAGACAAACCTGGACATGACTAAGATGGGGAACATGCCCCCCCCTTCTGGCGCTGCCCTTTGGGGCTGCAGTGACCACGGAGAGGCCTTCTCACCTGGCCCCAAGCTGCTGCAATGAGAGAAGTCTGGGAGAGTCCTCTGCCCGCTGGGGCAGCCTGCAGAGCAAACCCCTTCCTCCCCCAATCCACCCCAGAGAAATGGTTTAAATTAAGAAAACCAAAAATGAACTGAGCTAAGGATCTGAGCAGCACCGGGTAAGTCTTCTAGTGAACCAGATTTGTAACTACACAAAAGCTGCTATGGGGTGCGTGTTGCCCCTGTGCACATCAGGGTTCCTCATTTAAGCACCGGGCCTGATCCTGGGACAAAGGGCCTGTGAACTCCAAAGGTGTAACTGGAAATTCATACGTGAGCTAGATAATTATGCTCACTCTAAAGATCAGGCGACGCAGGTCACGCCACAGACTCCGAGTCAGCAGGGCTGCACAGCGCTGTGTGTATGCCCCAGCCCAGCTGCGCGACCCCGGCCCTGCAATCATCAACCCAGGTTTGCAACCCAGCGGGCACACTCAGTCACAGGAACCACAAAGTCCACTGGGCCAGGCCCCACAGGCCCAAGCTTAGCGTGCAGTGGAGACCTTCCTGTCGTGTCTTAGGTAGGGATGTTAAATGTAGGTTAAGTACCAGAGGGGTAGCCGGGTCAGTCTGGAGCTGCAAAAGCGACAAGGAGTCCTGTAGCACCTTATAGACTAACAGATGTATTGGAGCATAAGCTTTCGTGGGCAAAGACCCACTTCGTCAGATGCCAGGTTAACTAACTAATCGTGGGTTAATTAACTAATCGAATAGTCAATGGGATTTCCATCAACTATTCGATTAGTCGAGAAGGGCACCTCCGCTTTTCAACAGCAGAATCGCAGCAGAACCAGCGGGAGCAGAGACGGCTTCAGTCCCTGCTCACGCCATTTCCCCACTGTGCCGCGACCTCCCCTACCCCCCGCAGAAACGGTGTTGGGGGAAAACCTGCTTTTAAGCCAGCTCCCTCCAACGCTGGCTCCCGCTCTCCCCACTTGCTGCCTCTCTCTGATAGAGGCAGCAAAGGGGGGAAAGCGACTAGTCGCATCACTACTCGCTTACATCCCTAGTCCTACCCCGGCGTGCAACAGCTGCTGTGTCCCAAAGCCAGCCCTGGGAATATAGCAGTGCCCTGGCTGTCTGAATGCAAGGCATCAGCTAACGGATGCCAGTTAAAGGGTCAGACTCTTGCATCATCTCACACTGAAATGGAGAGTCCTGTTCTTCCTGCACTTGTGCTCCGGGAGTAGAAACATGCCCCCTTTGTCTGAGCATGTGCCGCTCCGCTTGGGTTTCACCCATGACCCCTCGGCATATTTTCAACTGCATTTAATCTTCAGCTGCTGAAGTCAACTCCTTGCCGGGCCAGGCCTGCAAGTGTTATGGCAGCGAGGAATTTGAGATTAAAAAAATAATCATAAAAAGCTGAAATCTCTATTCCCTGGAGACCTGCTCTCCCACTGCGGAACTTAATCCCCATTAAAAAACAAATTAAATAATCCAGTTGCCAACATTTCCCCTGCCTGTTCCGTCAGAGCACCAGTGCGGCTCGTTCAGCAGAGCAGGACCGGCAGATCCAGCCCTTAGTCCAGATTCAGGGCACATTCCTCCAGGGCTCAGGTAAACACTTCTAGGATGCACACATCCTCCACCCCGGAGCATTTACACCAGGCAGCTTCCAGGTATCTAGGGTATCACGGGAGTTCCCTGTAAACCGGGCGTTTGTGCGGCCGCTCAGGAAAGATTCAAATGCCGCCCAGCTGATTAGCAGAGCCCCACACCTAGGTTTTGTTTTCTTCTGGTGGTGCACATTCGCACAGGCTTCAGTGCGCATGGAAACATTATTCCGCACATGGACAGAAATAATCCATAGACGGACGGGAAAGATTAGAGGGAACATTGGGTACCACCCAGGTTTTTCTGGAACCCAGACAGCGAGTGCATTGCCAGGAACGCAGGAGCCTGCGGTGCTGTCATGGTAGCAGCTCACACCATCCAGGGCCTGCGAGGGATGGAAATTAACCCTCGCAAGGGACACAATGCTCGCTTAAACGGTAACACAAGCTCCGAGAAACCCGCGATTTCATCCTTGTTTTAACAGGTGCCCTTCCCTTTCTGCATCCCAGACCCCATCACTCTATCGCCTGCCCCATAAAAAGGAAACACCCCGTGTGGTCCAGGCAACATCTGTTACATTCAGTTCCAAGTGCTAAAGAGCAGGGAAGTGACTCAGCTCCTTCCCTCAGGCATGCGAGGGGCATTCTTCCTGCATCAACTATTTCTCCTGCTTTTACATGGAAGGCTGTTCCGATACCACCGTGAGCGGGGACAGCAGACGCGTAAAGGCGGCGAGAACAGGACGCGGCAGGGGCACACCCCCCTTCCCCCCATCTAGCCGCAGCAAGCAGGCAAATTCAGTTTTCTCTCTCTCCTGCCCTGCCCCAATCCAAAAGCTAGCCAGGGGTGAGACGGCACAGACACCCCTCCACAGTGCCCGGTCCCTCCAGCACACAAGGCCGGGCCACGACGCTGGAACAGTTAGGAGCCGGAATTGGGTGCCGTGTGTGAGAGGGGAAAAAAGACCCCGCCCAGTGCTGGCTCGAAGAGATTTCCCGCTCTGGCCTCTTATCGCTCACAGGCACCTTGCATGGTTCAGCCTCACCTCCGGACCCGTGTGCCTCATGGAGGAAGCTGTTACATGCCAGGCCCGACGCGGGGGGGATGGCCCGACCTGCAGCCGCTGAGTGAAATTCAGGTTTCCACTCTTCTCCCCGCCCCTTCTCCCTCGCCCCACCTGCCAACCATTCTGCTACCATCTCCGCTCCCTGTGCAGGGCGTTCCGGCGCCGAATTCAGTGCCAAGTCAGAACGCAACAGCTAGCTGGGTGTCGGGGGTCACACGCGATCAGCGATCCCGGTCAGTGGGGCGCTTGTGCGGCCGGCCGGCCGGGAGAGATTCCAGTGCCACCCAACGGATCAGCAGAGCGCCCACCGCTAGGTTTGTGTTTCTCCGGGTGGTGCACATTCACACAAGCCTCAGTGCACCTCACAACATTTATTCCACATGCAGATGGAAAAAAAATCCACCCATGAATGGAAAAGATCAGAGGGAACATTGGACACAATTCCACGCTCCCCTTTTGCCCCCTCTGCGAAGACACAGAAAATAGTTTTTCTTAGAAGAAACCTAATGGATGACACAATTCATTTCCCAAGAGGTTCCTGCCGCATATACTACCCACAATGCTCATGGGCTTCCACCAGCCTCCTGGTCAATATCCCAAATGGGGAAGATGCTTCCGCCACTCCCCTTTATTCTGCAGGGGGCTCACTCTTGCTGGGACAGCTGTTAGATTCAGGCACACCTGCCGACAGTTCCCCCCTTCGCAGAACAAGCAAGTGACTCCTAAGACTCCTTAGTGTGCGGACGCCACAGCCCTGCGGCTTGCCCATCGCCGCCCAGACACCATCGCTAGGCACACACGCAGCTTGGACAGGCAAGACTAACCGGGGCTGTTGTCCCCCATTACCTGGCATCACACACAGCGGAGGCTTAGCAAAGGCTGGCCACTGCGAGAAGGCTAGCTTTGGGTTGCTGGATACGAGAGGAGCAAGTCCACGCAAGTAGCAGTCTAATCTGAGCTGACTCAGGAGACCAGGGTCCCATTCCCAGCTCTGCCACTGGCCTGCTGGGTGACCTTGGGCAAGTCATTTCATCGCCCCGTGCCTCGGTTTCCCCCTTCTGTCAAGCAGGAGCCATGCTACTGATCTCCTTTGTCCAGGTGCTGCAAGTTCTGCCGATCTAGGGATTCTTACTGTCTCTCTCCGCTGAGCTGGGTGGGGAGGAAAACAGGAGGCTGCCATGCCTGACAACTAGGTGGTAAAAGAGACCCCCCCTGCTGAACATATGGTGCTGTCGCCAGAAAACAGATGGGGGTTTCAGAGCAGTGATGGCAGGGGAAGGGGGCAGCTACCGGACCCCTCTAGTCCCATGCAGAGCACTGGGTGGTCTCCTCTTCTGGGCTAACGACGACACCGAAACGGAGCGAGTGACAAACTCCCGTTACCTTCCCGACCCCTCTCCGGCGCCAGGAAAGCGGCAGATGGGCAGAGACGCAGGGATACATTTGAGGGAAGAATTCCTTTCTGCCACGGGACTCACCCATCGGGGGCGGGGGGAGCAGCTCTCGCTCTCCAGAACATGCAGTTGGACCGTGACCTCAGGCCCAGCCACCCACAGGATAAAAAGTGCTGCACCCGGGGACCTGGAAAGTGGAGATGGGAGGTGGCTGCAAGGAAGTCAGGGCCATCCGCTGGCTATTCGGTGCTTGCACAGAACTGGGTCAGGGTCTTAACTTAAATGGGGCCTGTGTGTTCTGTAGTCTTGCCTTAATCTTTGTATTCATGCCCATCAGTGTGAAAAAAACTATTTGCATAGATTTACATATATATTTGCATGTATATGCAACTACACTTAAGTTGCAGCCTTCGGCTTGTGCTGTGAGGGATCTTTGCGGCCCCCGGGGGCTTCTAAAGTTGAGTAGCCCTGCTATGGAGTCTCTTAAATGCAACAGAGGTTCCCTACCCCTGCCTGAAACTAAGACCCGGGGGCCTGATGCGGCCCCTGGCTTGCTTGGATCCGGCCTCCAAGGCTTGGGGCTCTCCCGCCAGCCTGCTCCTGCTGCTCTCCCTCCCGCTTAGACCCCACACCCCAGCAGCCACCTCCCACACACTGAGCGCCTCATTTCTGGCCCTACCCCAGAGCGGCCCTCCAAATCTACTGACCTGGGGGCTCCCCCAGGCTTTGGGGTGAGAGGGAAACGTGGGCTGGGTTCTTCGGGGACCACCTCAAGGGTTTGGTTTGGTTTTGCTTCTCACTTGTGTGCAGCCCCCGACTGATTTTTCTGGGGGTCAGCAGCCCCCGACCCAAAAAAGCCCCCCCTCCGCCCCAGCTTAGGGCCTCAGAAGGTCTTCATCCAGCCCTACACAACCTCATTGCTGGCCAAGTGTGAGGGGATTTCCTATCTGCCCACTCCCCTCAGGTGCAACCCTCATTCCGTGCCAAGGTGGCTCGTCATGGAGAAGAGCCGGCCGCTGAGCCGGCGACCAGGCCGGAGGAAGCCAAGACGTTAACTCTGCCGGCTCCCAAGGCGCGCTGGGAAAGGCCGGGGAGGCGTCTGTTTACACTGTGCTGCCAGCAAGCAACGAGCTCCGGAGAAAGTGAAACTCCAGCTGGCGAGGCGGGAGAGACAATGAATCCCCCACTACACTGGCGATCGGTCTCCCCGCGAAGCCCCCTCAGGGCAGCGGCACAGCGCTGGGAAACCGGGGACAGGGCCTGCTAGAGAAGGCTCCCTAGCTCTTGCCCCTCCACCAAACAAAGTCCAGCCAGAGAGCAAACAAGGCAATTCTAGGAAAACCTGTTTCCTCTGCCCCCCGCCTGCGCCAAAGAGGGAAGGAAACAGGACGCGGCAGACACAGCCCATCTCTTCCACCTTTCCCCCCTCTCCGGTCAGGGAGCCGGCAGAGCTGCTGCCTCCCAGATCTCTCCCGGCCAGGCAGCCTCTGGGGGAGAAGGGAAGCGTTCCAGCCCTTTGCTCAAACTCCGCATCCTCTAGCGCGCGGCTGGCACCTCGCCCGGGGTCAGGGAACCGCACTCCCGGACATTTACATCTGAAAGGCTGCCGGCCCCAATATCCGCTGCTGCTTGTACCTCCCTGGCCGATGAAAAGAGACAGTGGCGCTCACCAGCCATCAAAAACGTGCTTTGTCCCCACAGGAAGAGGCTGGGGCTGTGTTTCGGCACAATGGCTGCACACCCGTGCCCTACCGCGAACACCTAGAGACCATGGTGACGGGCACAGTACAACTCTCTGGGAGGAGACGGACGGGCAGCGTCTGGGTCCTACCGAACAAAACGACAGCAAGACGAGTACGTGTCTGTGTCTGGCTCCCTCAGGGACTTCTCAGGGCCCCATCACCATGGTACCTGAACTCAAAACAACGGGAAAGCCCTGAGCACAACCACAAAGGAAATTTGTTCCCTTTCCTCACAGATTCTTTCTATTCAGCCTTTATTCTCCACCTCCTCGCCCACCCTCTGGGGTTTCCTCATCTCTCCCCGCTCCCATCCTGCCATCAATGTCTCTAGTGCAGTGGTACCCACCATGGCGCCCGCCGAGGCATTTACGTGCGCCTGCCGAGTGACCAGGGCCGACCCAAGCCACTCTTGTGCCGCAGGTGCCCGGCGCATGCGCACCCCCCGCCCCGGGCGCACGGCAGCCCCAAAAGTTTGGGGACCACTGCTCTAGCGGATGATGGGAGAAGGGGACACAGGAAAAACAAGGACAGCCACTATGGCGCGTGTGTTACCGTCCCAGGAGCAGGGCTGGGCAGCCGCGACGCACAGAACAGGCCGACCCTAGCCAGAAGACAAACTCCAGCCTTGCTCTATGCAGGATTCTTGGCCCTTTTTTATTTCCACTCATAGGAGCACATTTCGGTTGGCAAAGACGAGGCTCACGGAAAGAGGAAAGCGCGGGGAGTTTGAATGTGCATTGCTGCTCACGCAGGAAGCATTGGGACAGCCATCTGGAGAGATTCCTGCAGGGTTGGGAGTCATCTGAGCCAGGAGCAGAAATACCGTGGGAATTCGGTGATCAATCAAGCAGCCTGAAGAGCAAATCCGCAAACTAGCAGTCTTGCCGGGGGTGTGGTAGGGGGTGGGGAGGGGTGTGCTGCGAGCGAGCCAGAGGCTGAATTATGGCTGTGAAATAGCTGAATTCGTCCCAGCAACCAATTAATTCGTTAAAAAGAAAAGCCTTACGTTCGCATGCAAGCGGGTTATGTTTGCCAAACCGATGTACATTTCACCCGGCTGCAATTGGGACACGGGGCCCAAGAGCGTCTTTGGCAGTGGGCCCTAGAACAAGACTGGAAACACACAAGCACCCCCAAGCCCCCAACAAATTCCTGCTGAAGCCGCCCTCAAAGAACGGGTTGTGAGATTCGGCAGGACCCGGCTCCAAGGAAACCCACCGCAAGGGCCTCGGAGAGAAGTGACCTGACAGGCCACTTTCGCAGCTCAGCGGCAGAAGCAGCCAGGTGCTGGAGAAGGGATGTTCAATGCGCAGGGGGAAGGGAGCGCTAAGGAGGAGAAACACTCCCCACTCCCGAAAGAACGACCGAAGACCTCACGGCAGGCAGCTGAAGCCAACAGCCGGGCCCAGCCCCATGCCCATTTGTGCTACGGCTGCTGAAGCACTAACACGCCTCCTCACTCAGCAGCTAGCAGGCCGGGGCTCGCTTGGCATGGCTCTCTGACGCCAGCTGCTGAGAGGAGCACGAGAAATGCATGACAAGCGCTATGCCTGCAGAACAAAGCGCGCTACGTTACTCCTGGACACAACCCCCCCGTGTTCCCGGTCAGCTGGGTGCTTGTGCGGCTGCTCAGGAGACATTCAAATGCCATCCCACTGACTAGCAGTGGTGTCTCTACCGGTGGTGCACATTCACACCTGCCTTGGTGCATACAAAATAAATTTATTCCACGCCAACGGAAAAATTCTGCACATGGATGGAAAAGACTTGAGGAAACATGGACTACAAATCAGGCAGCTGTCGCAGCAAGAAGGGGGGGTGGATTTAACCCCGCACGTGATCAACATCAAACCCGTATCAGCCTGGAGCCGGGACAGCCATGCCAGGGAAGGGAGGTGAGGCTACAGAGAGCCTTTGCCATGACGTCTCCCTTGGCTGCCTGCTAAGTTAAACCTGGACTTCACTCACCCTGCTTACTCACGGCCCCAGGATCAGCTGGGAAAGCCCGGACGTAGGGAGAAGTGCTGTAAAGGGGGAAGCCAACAAAACCGCCACTGGCTGACCGGGAGCTGAATCTCTCCAGAATTGTTCCCTTCCTTCTGATTAAATCCCAGTGCCCGCCTCCCCCCCCCTCCCCGCCCCCGACCCAATTCCCCATGCTCCTGCTTCGTGCCCCAAAGCTCAGCGCCTTCATAACCCACTCAGCTCCCCGGAGCTGAACCAAAGAGCCAGGTGAGGAGACAGCGAGACAGGACCCTGCCGTGTGCTGTCCCTCGGTCCACCCCCAGCCAGTAAGAGGAAGAGGGGCGGGAGAGGCAAGTCTGCAGAAATGGCCAGGCTGTTCTCTGGGGCCAGGCTGTGTTGCCAAAGCAGGGAGAGGCCCCTGGCTGTACCCTGACTGACATGCCGGAGCGAGCAGGGTAGTAGCCAAGGACAAGCAGCCGTTCCTACAGGAACTGGCGAAAGCTCACCAGCTCCATCTGAGCACAGGCGGACACGCCCGGGTACCCTGCCTGCCCCGCCCTCTGAGCACGACCCTCGTCAGGAAAACCTCCGCCAACGCAGCCCCCTCTCCCCCATCTTCCCTTGCGCCTGTCGGCTGAATTGCTTCGTCCCAGGCGCTCTCTCGGGGAAACTGCATCTCTCCCCGGCCTGCCGGCCACCTGCTCTCAGAGGCCGCGGAGAGCGATCAAATATCCAGCTCACGGATTCCTTCCCCAGCCTCCCCGGGGTGAAGACAGAGCCGAAAGCCAGTCAGCGGCAGAAGGAAAGGAAACCGCTCAGGGACATGGGGCGTTTTGCCCTGCACGGCTTGGGAAGGGAAAGTCACACCAGTGGGGCTTCTCTGGGGAAGGGTGGCCCAGTGGTTAGAGTGCTCGTCTGCGCCTGGGAGGGCCCAGAGCCGATTCCTTCCTCCATCCCCGAGGTCAACGGGACGTGGTGCGGGTCACTCGGGCTCGCCGTACCTTGGCTCCCCACCCGTGCGGCGGGAAGGGCGGTCCTGCCCTAGCCCCCAGGCGTGGCGGGAGACGCACACTACAGCACTCGAGCTGCTCCAGCACTCCGGGAACGGGGGCCCCACCTGTCCTGCTAGGAAGCGGTAGAACAGGAGCCAAATTGCAAATCTAGGGCTCCTATTTCCTCTCTTCGCCAGCCATGCTCTGCTTTGACACCCCCCCTAGCCACACCCAGGTACAGTCAGACGTGGTGCCTGCTTAACCTCCCCCCCCCAACCAGCAGAAGAGAACAGCCGCGGGGGGGTGGAGGAAACGGATCGTGACATGTGAGCGGTATTCACCGCCTGGAGCGTAGAAGGGGACTCGGGGAACCTCTCCGGGTAACTCCCTGCGCTCTGCCCTCCTCATCCAACTCACCAAAAAGTTCCAATAACGGGACTTTTTTTGGGGGGGGAGGGGAGCTGTGTTATTCCAATGCAGCCTCCACTTGCCCCGGCCCTGGAGAGCCCCACATTTCCACGCTGCCGCACTGCTATCTAGGAAACAAGGCCCGCGACAGGCGCAAGCCAAGTCAGGGCCGCTGGCTTGGGCAGGCTACGGCCTTTATTCGCTTCCGACGGGCAGCGAGGGCACAGGGGCCTCACCCAGAGGCCAGAAAGTCACTCATGTCCTTGGAGGGCCAGCTTTCCCCAACGCCTGACAGAGCCGGGGGCACGACACGGCCGGGGACGCAGGGGCTACATGGGAGCAGCATCTGTACCGTTAGGTCTCCTCCCCCTCCTACAATTCTGTTGCCTAGTCCGCCTCAAAGCAGGAGTTGCAACCCTTCCCCGCCCTGCCCCCAGCCCTGCCAGTTAAATGGCAAGGCAGCCAGGCGCTCCATGGGGCTGGGGCGGCCACCTCTTCCCTCCTGCCTGCCCAGCAGGGAGCTCTGCAAATACCTTTCAGGTTGCTGAGACCATCCAGAAACTTCCTGTACTTCTCGGCGTTCATCTCCCTGACGAGCCTGCCCTGCTTCAGCTGGTGGCCATAGTGCCCCGGCGTGGAGAAAGCTCCGATCTGTCCCAGATCCTCCTCTTCCCTGCCGGGCGCCCACAGCCGGTCGCACGCCACTTGCACTTTGACCACCCTTGGGGAGTGATGTCACCGCAGAACCGCCCTGCACGGCCGTCCTTTGTGTGTCCGGAGCTGATGAAGCGCATTAAACCCGCCCCGGCCTACACCGCCCCCTCCCCCTTTGTGCAAATTAGCCGTGAAACGACAGACCGACCTCGGGCATGGAGCTGGCTGGCTCGGGGCTCGACGCCTCCCCCCCCCCCAATCCCCTTTTCTCTCCCTCCCCCTCCCACGTGCAGGCGTTGGATTTCAGGGACCGTTCGCACGGGAGAGGCGGCACACCAGCGCACAGCAGCGGACTGATACGTGAACCGAGGAAACGGTTAGGCACACATATAGGAAAATAAAAGAGAGCAAAATTCACGGGCACAGTGTCGGAGGAGGGAAGGAATGCACTTTTAAACCAGAACCCAGAACTCCTGGATTCTCTTCCCAGGGACAAGTCACTGCTTCAGTAAAATGGTGACACAGACCCCCGGCTAACGGGGAATACGAACGACTGCTGTTTACAAGGTGCTGGGAAAGCACAGGACGGCGCATGTTCTCCGAGGGGCAAAGCATTGTAATAAAGCAGCACACTCAAAGCCGGCCTGTTGCTTATCTCCTTCTATCTGGTGCCCGATGGATGGGAAGCAGAGAAGGCCCCACCGCTCCCCAGACGCGTCAGGGAGATGCGCCCTCACACCCGGATGGTGAAAGAGTTACAAAAGCCCAAAGGAGATTTACTTGTGTTGGAAGAATTTTGGCAGCCCCCGATGGCCCGGAGCAAGGGGAGCGGAATGTGACGGCGCGCGCTCCGGGGCGCGCCGCATGCTTCCCCTTTCGTAACTCGACGCCGTCAGCAGCACAGAGACAAGCGGGGGGCTGAACGGGAGACTCGTGAGCCAATAGAAACTCAACCGCCCAACGCAAGCCAGGCCGAGAGAGACAGAGCACGAACCTGCCACGGTTGGCTAAAGAGCCCTGAAGCGAAAGGCAGAAGGAAGGCGACGGAACCGAAACACCCGCCCTGGGCACCATAAATCTTACCACCCTCCGAACTACCCCCGCATCTCACTCCGCTCCCCCTCGACTCCAGCTGTGCCCCCTCCTGAACGCAGCCCCGGCCTCCCCCTCCTCACCACCTGCTCCCTCCAGAAAGCCTCTCCTTCCTGCAGATGGCCAGGCCCTTTTGCATCATAAACTTAAACACCACATGGTCTGGTAGCACTTTATAGACTAACAAAACATGTCGTCAGCCAGTCAGTCTGTGAACCGTTCAGGGCAGGGCTCGGCTGCGAGCTGCGCTGTGCATCCCAAGTACGTTGAACCTCTCTCGTCCAGAAACTTCCATGGTCCGGCACAATGTCAGTTCACCAGATCTCCACTTTCCATGGGAGTGGCCAATGTCCTGCCCCCCCACAGAGTGCGTTTGCAGCCCCCAGTCCTGGCTCCCAGGGTCCGGCGCTGCTACTCAGCTCGAATGTACCCCTCCATGTCTTCTAACAGCCCAGTGCTGGCCATGCTGCTAGTCAACACTGACCTCTCTGGCTCAGAACCAGGCAGGTCCCGAGGGCGCCGGACTCCAGACGTTCAACCTGTATATGAGCCAACCAATATTTCAGGGCCTGGATGGCCGAGTTCACGCTGTTCATGCCAGACCTCTGGTCCTAGCTATTAGCGGGGGGCAGGGTGAGGAATCGCTGGACAGTAGCGGGCTATTTTTACACCCTCACCGGAGGGCTGTCGAAGGGCACTGGCCGCTGACTTGCCACTTGCTTCGTATTTCCTCCCAATTCCTTGCCAAGGGATTGTGTCAGATTAAATAACAGCCAGCACAGCTGGGGGAGAGGAGGAGGGGCCTGTTCCAGCCAGAGGTTCTGGCAATTTAGCTTTCTCCAAGGCTAAGATTACAACAGTGCACCATGGCCTTTGGGGGCAGGGGCAAGAGGAGACAAGTCTCTGCAGACACAGCCCCTCTCCCATCCTCCCTCGAGCCCTGCAAAGCAAAAGGCCCTTTATTAAGGGGGTCAGAGAACACTGCACCCGTGCTGTGGCTGCAGCATGGACTCCAGTCTGCCCCCTTGCCAGAGGCGCCGATGCTCTTCTTCAGCAACTGGCATGACGTGTAGCTGCCACGAGAGATGGAGACCCAGGACTAAAGGCTGTAGATAGACAGATGGGCAGAAGTTGACACATTCCAGGAGGTCAATCTATTGAGCTGAACAAAGAGGAGGTTTCAGGGGGACTTGATCACAGTCTGTAAGAACCAGCAAGGGGAAGAAAGCCGCAGAGAAAGGCGTCGCATGAGCCAATGGTTGGATGTTGAAACTAGACCAATTCAGCCAGAAAATAAGGCGTAACAGTTTTAACACTGAACCATAGAGTCATAGGACACTAGGGAAGGAACCTCGCGAGGTCATCAAGTCCAGTTCTCTGCCCTCACAGCAGGACCAACCTGTCCAACCGGCTCTTAAATATCTCCAGGGATGGAGATTCCACAACCTCCCTGGGCAATTTATTCCAGTGTTTAACCGCCCTGACAGGTAGGAAGTTTTCCTAATGTCCAACCTAAATCTCCCTTGCTGCAGTTTAAGCCCCTTGCTTCTTGTCCTATCCTCAGAGGTCAAGGAGAACAATTTTTCCTCCCTCCTCTTTGTAAAGACCTTTTGGATACTTGAAAACTGCCACCACGTCCCCTCTCAGTCTTCTCTTTCCTAGACTAAAACCCAAACAAACCCAATTCTTTCAGTCTTCCCTCATAGCTCATGTTCTCTAGACCTTTAAATCACTTTCGTTGGCCTTCTCTGGACCTTCTCCAATTTCTCCACATCTGTCCTGAAACGTGGTTCGTGGAGAGCAATTCACGATTGGGACCATTTCCCAAGGGTCATGGTGGAGTCGCAATTTCGGAAGCACGACTGGATGGCCTCCCTAAAACTCTGCTTTGGGAACCGTCTCTGGCCTGTGCCGTCCCGGATCCCCATGCCACCCCCCCCCCCCAACCCCAGCCTTAGAATTGTGAAACTCCATACACTCTAGAGCAGAAGCCCCCACGCCCGACCGTGCCGTCCTAGTCTGTAACAAAAACCAAGAAGCTCGCACGGCTGGCTTGGGTGAAAAGGGTCTAGGGCAGTGCTCCCTCTAACTCTGTCCATCTGTGTGCAGAATACATTTTATTATGTGCACCAAGGAAAGAATCGATGTGCACCACCTACAGACACACATGCTACCAGCTTTGGAGCGGCTGCGGGCGCTTTGCTAATCAGCTGGGCAGCATTTGACTCTCTCCTGGATGGCTGCCCAAGCATTCAGCTTACAGGGATCACTGGCCTAGGGAGCTAGTATCAACGCAGGGTACACAGAAGCATCAGCCCCAATGACTCTTAAATCCAGGGCAGCCACCTCCCCCATGTCTCTGCAAACTAGGCAGGTCAGTACAGCATGCACTGCAGGGTGGGGGGCTAGTCAGAGCAAACAGGACCGGGCCTTGTGGGATCTACACACCCAGCCTTGTACTTCCCCTCCCTTACAGGCACTGGTGGTATATTTCACAGTGAGGAGTGAGCATAATGCACTGAGTTGTTCAGGCTGAATCATAGAATCACAGAACACTAGGACTGGAAGGGACCTCGAGAGGTCATCGAGTCCAGTCCCCTGCCCTCACGGCAGGACCAAGCATCGTCTAGATCAGTGTTTCTCAACCCTTTTCTATGAAGTACCCCTTTTTCAAAAACAAACATTAGAAGTACTCCCAGGACCTACAGTTTTCGGACACACACAATTTTTTTCTACCACCGAAACACATTTGTTTAAACAACTTCATCGTAGCCGGCCGGGCGATGACATTTTTGGGTGTAAAAAGTACAAAAATAATAAAGCGCTGTAAAACTTAACACAAACATTCAGTTTTCTCCAAATTTCAGTGGTGTTGACGTACCCCCAAAACTTCTCTCAAGTCCCCCTAAGGGTACTCGTACCACTGGTTGAGAGACACTGATCTAGACCATCCCTGACAGGTGTCTGTCCAACTTGCTCTTAAATCTCTCCAGTGATGGAGATTCCACAACCCCCCTAGGTAATTTATTCCATGCTGAACCACCCTGGCAGGTAGGAAGTTTTTCCTTGTGTCCAACCTACACCCTCCCTCTCTGCAATTTAAGCCCCTTGCTTCTTGTCGGGGTAAAATCAGTTCCCTCCGGTACCAATTTGACCAACACAGGGAGAGCCAGGGACAAAGCCTCAGCACACGGGAAGAATTCACAACGGCTGTCCTGCTGGCAGCCTCAGCCCCAGCAGGGATGGGACTTGCCTTCTCCTGCCTGCCAGGCTCACCCCACAGCCCAGCTGCACACACACACACACACACACACACACCCCTGATCAGTTTCATGTCAAATGGAACAAACCCCGGAAGCCAGTTGCCACTTTCACCCCCCAACAGCTGTTTGTCCAGGAACTTGAGGAGCCAAAATGGCTCCAGCAGCGCCTCTAGAAACCACAGTGACAAAGGCAGGTGCTACATTCACAGGCCATTTGTTCTAGGACAACGCTCCCTCCCCCCTCTCCATTGTCTGGGGACACAGGCAGGAATGTCCCGGGGAGCAGATGGAGGGGTTGGGTTACACCTTGTCCCTCTGGTCCCGGAAGGGACAGCAAGTTTGCAACATGGAGAGGGAGGAGAAGCAGAATGGGGGGGGGGGCAACACCTCCGATCTTCGCAGCTCGCATAGGAAATGATTTTCCAGGGGCTCCAACAATTGGTTCTTTGGGAGACTTTCTGCAGCTCACCCCAGCCTACAACTTCGAACCCCGGCAGCACGGCTCAGCCACCGGCTTGACGTTGGTCTCCTTCAAGCCCTTCCTGTCTCAGCAGTCTCCCAGGCATCAGCCGGAGCACGCGCTTTCAGCTGGCAGCCTCCCTCCTGGTTTTCAACACTGCACTTGATAACAGGCCAGGCCTGGGACGTTTCGGTTTGGTGCGTGAAGGGTAAAGGAGTCACCCGCGAAGCACAGGCTAGCACTCTGAAGGCATGAGCACCATGGGCACGTAACTCCACTGTGCTAGGCGCGGTACGGACCCAGCACGCAGGGCCTGGGCGCGAGTGCACATGGGACACTGTCGCATTCGGACGACGATTCCCATCCGGAAACGCCCGGACCCCGGCTTGGCTTGCATCTCCTACTCAAAACCACAGCCCGACTAGCCCATGCTCTCCTGGCACAAGCGACTCGTGCAACATTTGCTATCCCCTCGTGGGCACGTTCGTGCAACGTTGCCTGCTGCGGGCTTCACGCACCTTCCTCTGGAATGGGGACTGGCCACTGCGGGAGAGGGGCGGAGACAAGCCGCTGGCGTGACCCAGGATGGCAAGTCTGATGCCCCTGCCGCCCTCGGCCGGCCACCCAGCTAGCCCGCCTGGCTCCCGCCGCACCTCCTGGGCACCGGGAAGAAGCCAACCCATCCCCGCCGCTCCTCCATCCCCCCACACGTTACCCTATGGCAGTCCCAGAAACCACCGGCACAGATTCTAAGATCTGCTGCCCTCCCTCCGGGATCGATCTACCCATCTGCAGTAGCAGGGGCCGGAATGAATTCATTGCCATGAGCCCGCAGAGCGGCGTGCTCGCGAGCGGCCATTTGGAACAGAACAGGCTGGGGCCACTGCTCCAGGCTCCGTGCAGCCAATGTACCCCACTTTCCACCGGGACACAGTGAATTTCCACCACAGACAGGCTGGGCAAAGCCAGCGGGGTGCCAGAGGCATTCAGTACCGGGACTCACTCATAACTCCACGCACACAGCCTCTCCGGCCCTGTCCCCCAACCTCCACTGACACCTCCCCCATTTTCGCCCAGGGAGGCCTTCAGCTTCCAGCAACATTCCTCTGTCGCCTCTAGGCAGGGGAAGGAGGGAAAATAAGTGATTGCAAGAAGCCAAGTTACCTCTAAAAATAGCACAATGGAATTTTCCTCGGAATAGCTACTTCTTGCTCGCAAAGTTGCTTGCAGTACAATAAAAAAGGAAACCGAGACGCGACAGCACAGATGGTGGAAGGGCGCGGGGTGGAGGGGGGGGGGAGGGGGGAGGGGAGGAGAAAAAGACGGGAGGCCACAATGCAGCCGGGAGAAGGGGATCCCAGAGTTCCCTAGAGACCCTTGTTTCCATATGCAGATTGGCTCTAAACCTCCCCGCCCCTCCCCAAAAAAATGCTGCTCCTTGGAGGTTCGGGACACCGTCCAAACCATTATCCAAATGCAACCAGCTGCCTGCACGCAGAAGCTGAGAACTGGATCCGTTACGCAGCCAGGGCTCTGCAGAGCCAACGGGGGAACTGTCCCGGTTCAGTTTCATTCTGTCCCCGCCTCCTGAGCCAGGACAGGCCAGACGTGTTACTAGCACGGGGAGGAAGCAGAGAGCTAGTTAACGACAACAACAATTCTTGGCCTGGAGGGAGCGCGAAACTTGGCTGAGTTCTTTGCTTTTATCGATGACCCGAACCAGGTCTCAGCTACCCCAGGCACCGGTGCCCTCAGCTCACTTTTCTCCTGGGGCTGTTGATCACTTTAATGTCGTGCCCTGCAGACCGATAAAAAGTAACTCAACGCTCCAGCCTGCTTCCCCTTCCCCGCCTTTCCCTGCTCACAAACACTCAATTGTGCCAGGAAAATAGGTCAGCGACTTGCAGAACAACTGCTGAGCGTGTTCGAGCGCAGCCCCAGGCCTCCGGCTCCAACAGGCCAGGGGGAGGCAAAATATTGCCTAGGAGACCGAAACCAAGGAACCAGCCCAGCGCAAGCAGCACCCAGTCCTGCCCAGTTCCAAACAGTTGAGGCTGACAGGCGGAGGGCAGGTTTCCAGCCACTGCTTGGATTCAGGGCTCTAGCATCTTCAGCTCCTGAAGAATCCAAAGCCTGTTTTCCCAAAGAGCAGAGGGAACCCTGCTAGCTCAAACCCTGAGGCCATGTCTTCACTACTTGGAAGACCCACTCTGCTGCAATCGATCTTCCAGAGTTCAATTTAGTGGGTCTAGTAAAGACCTGCTAAATCAAACTCAGAGCGTGGCCCCATCCTTCGTGAGGCGTAAGGGAAGCTTATGGGAGTGGTTGCTCCCATCGACCTCCCGCTGTGGAGACCACACAGAAACTCGAATGAAGGTACATCGACTCCAGCTCCGTAATTAACATTGCTGGAGCTGCATATCTTAATTCGACCGTGTCGTTACCCGTCTTGTTCAGCATGTCCTCCCTCGCTCCAGACTCAGCAATCAAATGCACAAGCTGTGCTATCCGGAGGCACCTGAGGCTCAGACAAGCGCTAGATGGTTTTGACTTAGTCTGGCCTGGACTGAAGCCACATTGGAGGAGACAGAGTTGGCAAAATTTAACTGAGGGGGCGCAACTGCCATTTACAAGACAGACAAGGCGGGGGGGTAATATCCAGAGCACCGCGCGCTACCAAATTTGTATCAGCATCCAAGCTGCAAAATACAACCTGCAGCTATTTGGCAGAAACCTGCAGATTTGCAGGGCTGTAGTAATATCTTTTATGGGACCAACTTCTGTCAGTGAGAGGGGCAAGCTTCACCCGGGTTTCCTTTAAGCTGTGCACTTGGGCAGCCACCCAGGAGGGATTCAAATGCCACCCAGTGGATTAGCAGAACGCCCACCACAGGTGGCATGTTTCTATTGGTGGTGCACGTCCACACATGGCATGGCGCACATGACAAAATGTATTCCGCACATGGGTGGAAAAAATTCAAGGGAACACCGCCCCTTCCCCGCCTTGCCCCTCACACATCCTGGGGCCGACACGACAACACTGCCTATTTACCAGACGTGCACGCAACTTCGGCGAGTTACACCCTGCGTCACCCGTGTGCTTCCAGGCGGAATGCACGGTGTTGGCCTTAACCCATCCAGCTCCGCACCCTTGGAGGGAGGGCTGTGTAGGAGACGCTGCAGCCATGAGACCCCCTCAGCTCCCCGGCTCACGCCTTCTCTTGCTCTGACAGGGTTAGTCACCACGACGGGGGTGGCCACGGCTGTTCCACATGACGGCTTCCACCACTGGGGCTGACGGGGGGACGGAAGGCGGGGGGGGGGG
>JANRFK010002918.1:15189080-15205464 GCA_030068395.1 Apalone spinifera | reverse complement strand
CAGGGAAAGGGGAGAGGCACCAGATCCGGATCAGAATCCGGAGTAAGGAGAGAGCCATCAGATCCGGATCGGAATCCAGAGTAAGGAGAGAGGCACCAGATCCAGACTGGAATCCAGGGAAAGGGGAGAGGCACCAGATCCGGACTGGAATCTGGGAAAAGAAGAGAGGCACCAGATCCAGATCAGAATCTGGGAGAGGAGAAACACCAGAGCCTGGATGTTGCTGGTCCAAGACAGAGGGGCTTGAAAAGGAAAGTGAAGTCAGAGAAAGAGATCAGAACCTGAACCTAGTGGAGAGTTTCAGGGGGAGAGAACTGGACCGGAATTCAGCTGCTGTCATGAAGTAAGGATTGGAACCAAGCCCGGAACCAGAGGTGAGAAAAAACTGCAGCCACATAAAAACAAGAACAGAACACAGCCTAGATTGAGGAGTGTTTTGAGTGATCAGACTCCCAGTGAGGAGAAATGATGCCATAGACATGCACCAAACAGGGTGCAGAAGCAGAGAGAAGAGGTAAGGAGAAAGAGCCCAGGAGTACCTGGTGGAAACCTGAGGGTCAGTGGCTGGAACAGAACAAGGAGCAGGATCCTGGAGTTACACTGGGGCAGAGTTTCTGTCTGCTGAAGATCCTCAGAGGAACTTGGGTTCAGATTAGCCGGCTTCCCTCCCCTCCTTTTACAGGCCTGGTCCTGCAGTCGGATCCAAGGTGAACCCTTGTGCCCGGGCACAATTCATCCCTGCAGCTCAGAGATTCTACAAACACAAACATGCTGCCACTTCACTTTACACACTAGGGGTGAGATCTGGCTTCAATGCAGTCAAGGGCAAAGCGCGGGGGGGGAGGGGGGAGCACAGATCAGCATTCACATCACACTCCCTGTCTGTTCCTGGTCTGAGCCAACCAGTGGACCAAATTCAGTGCGACTCTTGGCCCCATGCCCCCGGTGCACGTTGCGCATGCGCTAAGAACAGTGAAAGAACCGCAACAGAGCCAGGATTTTGACAATATTCCCACCCACTTCACTGGAATTACTCCCTGGGCACGTATGCAAATCCCAGCCTGCAAACTCCTCGTGGGAAGGGCCTGCCGACCTATCTGTGCTGGCCACATTTTCTGTGCTTACCAAATCAATCGTTTTCCACGAAATGATGCTGCCCCTCTTTGTTTCAAATTTACTTTCAGGGTGATGGAACCACCTGAGTAAACAGGAAAATGATGATTCTGGGTCTATGTTGCACCCCAAAGCTCTGGCTCATTCAAATGGCATTTCAACCTTGACAAAACAGGGAACTTGAAGCGGGTTTTGCAGGCATGTGCAAATTAAGCTAATAATGGCACATTAGCAGGCATGAATGCCTAAACATTAGCAAACTTCATGCAACAAACTGGCTTTAACTCCCTAGGCCTTAGGCCCTCTCTGCAGATAAGATACAAGGCCCGGATAACAGTTTAACAAGAGGCCACCGGTTTGGGGGCCTCAGGTTTGGGTGATTACCAACCGGAGATAACTTGGGTCTAACTTTCAAGAGTCCCAAGCACCCAAAGGTTTATCTGAAGTCAATGGGAGACCTCAGCGCTCAGCCCCTCTTCACAAACCAGTCCCATAGTGCTCAAATGTCACCACCCACAAACAGAGGCATGGGAAATTTAGAGGCCAGCTGTGAAAATGTAGCTGCAGGCTGCCCATCACCTCATTCCAGGTGTTTTGTAAGTGAGCTTTAAGCATACCCTATATGCCTTATCAACTCAGAACATCTGGGAATTGGGATCATACCTGAGCTATTAAACTATGAGAGGTTTTGTATTACATAGGCAGAGTTACAGGTAAGTCCTGTTTGGAATAGCTGGTGGACCAGAACCCAGCATGGGAAAATAAGGAGAGGAAGAACAGCAAGCCACATATAATCAAGGATTTTCAAGTTTAAAAGAGCTTTTTAAGTCCAGCTGAGTGTTTGTCTGGTCACAATAACATTAGCATCTAAATGGTCCAGGGAGACTTTGAAATTAACACCTCAGTAAGATAAATGGGTGGGTAGAGGTCAGATTTGTTGCTGATACTATTCTTGACCATTGAGCCTTGGCAGCTATTGTGTAACCAAAGAGCATACACGCTAGCAATTGGAAACGCGCCAGAGGGGCTGGTTCTGCAAAACCACTTCGGGGCTGGGAGAGATTCTGAAATAATTCCTCCATCCAGTTTGGATTTTGCAAAATCAAAAACCAGCCTGGGGTGTGAATCCAGGTCACGTGGTTCATGATGGAGGCAAGCCCTCCATATTCATCAGCGAGGTTTTGTCCCACCACCACCTTCTGAAGAAGTGGGATGTGCCCACGAAAGCTCACGATCCCATCGACATGTTTTGTTAGTCTATCAAGTGCTGCAAGACCATTGGTTGCTTTTTAAGTTTATCCTGTACAGACTAACTTGGCTACCCCCTGAAGCACCATTAGAATAGTGCAACACGCTGCAGCAACCCTTCCTTTCCCCCCCCCCAAAAAAAAATCCCAGGCGCTCTCAGTTCCTGGTGGCTCCGATTTTTCTTGTCACAGAGCCTCTCTTCCCACACCCTCCGCCTAACCCCGCAGGTGGGGAAAGAAAAAGGAAACGCAGCTCGAGTGGCACCTAGTGGGGAACATTGGGTGATACAAGGAAGCCCACCTAAGACTTTAAGCTTCACTCAGCCACCACCTGCTCTCTGAAGAAGGACCAATGAACGCAGAGGAGAGGCAGCCGGTTCCCAGCATCAGAGGTCACTGGGGATTATGGGAGGCAGCCAGACAATTCAGAAGGGTTGTCACTGAAAGGTAACCAGGGCAAAAGCGAGCCGGGAGGTGCTTCTTGCCCTCATTCCCTCTTTTTTGGTGCCCGTCACTTTTTGCGCTGTAAGTAAATGACCTTCCTCCTATTCCTCGCAATAGAAAATGAAATTGACCCAGGCAGCTAGACTCAGGATTCCCGCCCCTTCCTCTCCCCCCAGCCACTCCCCTGGAAAGATCAGCTCCCAGGGGACAGCCAAAGGTGGGATTTTACACCCCTTCCCCTCCTGGCCAGACCAATATGCAATCAAACCCCTCTTCCCCCTAGCAGGCAGGTCTGGATTAACCAATGTGCACTAAGTCCGCTTGCACAGAACCCCCGCCTCAGGGGAGGTCGCCGCTGGGGAAGGAGGGGGGAACCCAGATCCGCCGCCCAAAAGAACAAAAACAACTCGGGGCCAGGAGGGGGGGCAGGCAGCACAGGAGGAGGGTCACGCCTCCACGCTGTGGCCAGAACCAACAGGCCCAAACAAGGAACCAGATCAGCCCCCACCCCGTGGGACAGGAGCAGCCCCGGGCCTTCCTCCCCCCATCCCAAGGGCAAGGAAGGTGAGGCCCCAATTGCCATAGAGCCAACCCCTCCGATTGTTCAATCCGGCCTTGCAAGCAAGGAGTCTGAAGCAATGTACTGACATCGCTTGTTCAAGGCAGCATCCGGGGCATGGAATGAGATGAGCCCCTGAGGGACAGAGGACTAGCGATGCTACCGCGAGACACCCCTCCGTACAATCCGCTGCATGCATTTATCAAGATCTGTTTTACAACTAGCTTGGTTTATTTCCCAGTTTCCTTGCGCTCCCTCCTTTGTCTCTCTGTCTCCATCTGTGGCCTCTCGTCTTATCCTTTCACTGCAAGCTCTTTGGGGCAGGAGCACCAACAACTTCCCCTGCCCCTTCATTGGGCACCATGGATTTCATGGGTGGTGGATGACGGTCCAGCTGGGGAAGGCAAGCTGTAGCCACGCCCCTTCTGCCTGAGGCCCCGCCCCTCATACTTCTTCCCACCAGGCAGGGCTCCATCCCTTGGCCTGGCTCAGCTCGGTGAACCCCCTTTCTCATGACCGGCTTTTTCCCTCCTTGTCAGATTTGCTCCGGCCCCTTCCAAGCCCCTCTGGACGGTGACAGGAGGGGACGGTTTCTCCAGGGCCCAGACTCTGCTCCAGAGCTGGGAGCTGGAAAAATCCCGGTGGGATGTTTTTAGCGGCTGTGAGAGCGGGGCCTCCGCCTGTTGGCAAGAGGCACACCTTGTGGCCGGGTGACCCGGATGGGGGCAGGCAACCCACATTTGCAGCGCAAGAGCTCTGTCTCCATAGCAACCAGAAGAATGGTTTCTCAGCCATCTGGGTTGCCATGGCAACATGAAAAGCCTCCTTCCTCTTCAATCCCTGTGGCTCTTTAAGCCACGCAGCCGCCAGTTTCCTTTTGCTTTCTCGGCTTGCCATCTAGGGAGCATCTCCTAGTCCCCTAATCCTTTCCTCACAGAGCTGGGTCCTCTGTGATCTCTCCCCTGTTCCCAAATACACTCCCTGCTCACAGCGATTTAAACCCAGCAACCAAACCTCCAAAGCTGCCACTTGTTCGTCAGCTCCGGAGCCACAATCCTATTTCACAGTCTGACTTCGGAAAATAACCCTCTTCGCCCAGCCCTCTCCCATAGATCAGCGCCGCCAACGCCTCTTCGCAGGTGGGGAAACTGAGGCACAGCACAGGGCCCTGACTCGCCCACGGCCACGCTGCAAGTCAGTGGGAGAGCTGCGAAAAGAACCCACGAGATCCCAGCCCTCGGTTTGTGCATTAGACCAGGTTTGTGCCGGTCTGATCGCCAAGTCCCCACCCCCCCCCAGTGGTTTCTAAAACTTAATCTGCATTAGCCCGGGAAATGAAATCCTCCATTGCTCCCCCAGAACAAAGGCGGAGAGGAGACGCAGAGGAAAGGTGCCCTTCTGCCTGTTCAGATTCTTCGAGTCCAGCGGGCAGTAAATCTGCTCTCTAGTGGTTGCTCCCGTGACAATGATTAGCACAGACTGTGGGGACTCAGCTACCCAGAATCCCTTACAGGAAGCTGGATGGATTTTGTTACGAGCAACCCCCCTGCTTTCTGCCTTTTCCTTGCAAAATATTAATTGACAGGCACGAGTCGTCTCTCGTGCAGATTCATACTAAGAACTGTGGTTTTTTTATTTGCACCCACGCCCCTCGGCGACGGGGCAGCCTTCTTATCAAAACACGCAGCCTCTTGGCCTTTCAGGGTGGAAATCCCGAATACTGCAAACAGTGAGGGTTACGCTCGAAGGTCGCAGGGCAGCAATTCTGGGAGCGCGCACTGGGACGTGTGTTAGCCATGCCTCCCTCAGGAGAGGAGGTTTTAAATTCAGGGCATTATGATGGCACGAGACAGCTCTTCATGCATTGGTCCTTGCAACTAGTCTCTGAGGGTACAACTAGACTAGATTAGTTTACTCGACAAAGGGAAATGAAGCGGCGATTTAAATAATCACCGGTTCATTTCAATCACAATGGCCACCGCGCTGTGCCGATCCGCTCAGCTGTTTGTCGGCACAGCGCGGGAGTCTAGACGAGGCATAAAGGATCTGCAGACAAAGGGTTCTGGGGTCGGCAGATCCCCGTCTAGACTGCCGTGCTGTGCCAACAAACAGCTGAGCGGCACAGCGCGGTGGCCATTTTGATTTAAATGAAGCGGCGATTATTTAAATTTCCCTTTGTCGTCCTGCCTCACCTACATGGCTCCGTCGACGGAGCCATGTAGTCAAGACACACCCTGAGGGTCTGTCTAGATGACGCGCTTATTTCGGAGTAAGCTATTTCCAAATAATACCTCCCAAGATAACTATATTGAAATAGCACGCCCGCTCTACAGGAAACCCTTGAGACGAGTCCGAGGCAGCCTCCCCTAATGTGGACGTGCTACCTCAATTTAGAGCCCTGGGGAGGAATTACTTTGAATGGCCCTGAGGAGGAGCTATTTCGGAACAGCAGCAGCGAAGGGTCCACATGTCTGCTATGTCACCAGTTCCGCGTGAAATGAGCGTTTATTATTCCGGAATAAGAAGCCTGTTATTTTAGAATAATTTTGAAGTAACGGGCTTGCTGTGCGGATGCTCGCCTTGTAATTTCCAAATAACGTGAGTGTGATGTAGTGGGTGCTGTCCACCCGCTGGTCGCTAGGCTTGGGCTGTGGGTGACCCCTACTGGCCTGTGTCTGTGAGCACTGCCCAGCGGGGGGTCACCCCTGAGCTCCAACAATGAGTGGCCAGGGCTTCTCACCTAAACAAAGGAAGGGGTGTGGCTACTCGGGGGATGTGTGTTGGGTGTTTTTTGGGAGAAGGGCAGTCTTGGCTGGGAAAACATGCAAAGAAGAGACTAAGCTGAGTACTGGGGGGTCAGGGGCCTGTGGACCCCTACCCCAAGGGGTCTGAGGCTGCCTGCCCCCTCACTTCGATGCCCACATCAAACCCGGGCTGGGCTGTACCTCGCAGAAGCAATAAATCCTCTCTTTTCTACTGGCCGGCGGAGTCTCATCGTGCTGCAGATGGGGTGCAGGGTCGGGGGCTCCCCGACGCGTCGTCACAGTGAGTTATTTCGAAATAACGCTGTAGCCTAGACATGCCCTGACCCACTTATATGCCCACTGAGTAATGAAATAAGACAACCGTCCGCGACAAGCAAAATAACACCTCCCCCGCCCCCGCCAGATCTTCCTTTAATCCTGCGCCTCTGGCTGCAGAGACAAGAAATATCAGCACTTCTCCTACGAATTCCCCTGCCTGTGGAAAGCTGGTTCATTTCACCCTGCCCAGCCACTCCCAGCAAGGGACAGGAAGGACCGTCTGTCCCTTAATACCAGGCCAGATCTGCTGCATGGTTCCCATCGGCAAGCGAGCTCTGACTTGAAAGGTGTGTGTGGACAGAGGCGTATAGACCAACGCAATTAAAACCACAATCCCAAGGCACTGAAACAGCTTTGCTAACCAGATTTTTTTTTTTTTAATTCCACCTCCGGCATCTTGCAGCTGTTCAGAAGCTGCTGTTCCCTAATGCTGGGCAGAGTTTGCATCTCATCAACCAGCACAGAGCAATCAGGTTTGTTCAGACGCCCCCGAGCATGGGCGGCTGGTAATACAAGCAAGGAAAACTGCCTACATGCCTCGCTGTGGCAGCCCAGTTCCCCTGGCTGCTAGAGAGGGCCAGGGCAGTGGTGCGGTAGCCCTGCTCCATGGCTACTGGGGAGGGCTGGGGTCAGCAACCCCAGCCCTCCAGGAAGGATTGGGGTGGGGTGGGTGGGGCTTGGCTCCAGGGGCGGGGCCTCAGGCGGAAGGGGCAGCTGGCACTGCACCCTCTGCCCACGGGCACTGTCCTGAGACTTGCATTCCAACCAGTTCCTTCACTGCGTGTTAATTAAACCATTACTTGCGCTCCGGCGGGTGACGGTATTCGAACGGCTTCAACCCAGCTGCTCGGATACAGATTAAAACTGAACTTTGACATGACTAAAGATCCCAAATGTCACAGTGAATATGGATGAAACATGGACCCTTGGAAAATGCCGGCGGTGCCTCTCGCGGACCTGCCCGACGGCTGCCCTTGGTCGTCTTTAGGACTGGTCTTCTCCATCCCAGGCCCGCTCCGTTTGCGCCGCTATTGGTTTACATTCTGCTCTCTGGGCTAGATTCACAAACGTGCTTTGGTCGTGCAAGGCTCAGCAGTAACTCCTAGGTGCCCCTGCCACCTCATGGAATCCTGCTTCCAGAGTGTGAACAGAAGAACCTGTGGTCCATCTCTCGGACAGCGGCCAGCACCAGGTGCTTCAGAGAGAATTAACAGACCAGGGCAATTTATCGAGTGATCCCTCCCCTCTTATCCAGTCCCAGCTTCGGGCAGTTGGAGGTTTAGGGACACTTGGAGCATGAAATTGCAATCCTGACCATCGTGGCTAGCAGCCATCGATGGGCCTATCTTCCATTAATGTATCTAATTCTTTTTTGAACCCTGTTATACCTGTGGCCTTCACAACATCCCTCGGCAAGGAGTTCCACGAGTTAACTGGGCAGTATATGAAAAATTACTGCCTCATGTTTGTTTTAAACCTGCTGCCTATTAATTTAATTGGGTCAGCCCTAGTCCTTGTGTGATGGGTAGCGGTAAATAACATTTCTTTATTCACTTTCTCCAAACCACTCATGATTTTATAGACCCTTTACATATTCCCCTTTAGGTGTCTCTTTTCTAAGAGGAACACTCCTGATCTTTTTAATCTCTCCTTGTCTGGAAGCTCTTCCACCTCCCTGATCATTTTTATCACCCTTCTCTGCATCTTTTCCAACTCTAATAGCTCTTTTTGAGATGGGGCATACCATGGGTGGATATGAAGGCATTATGGTATTTTGTGGCTTATTGTCTGTCCCCTTTCCAGCGGTTCCTAACATTCTGTTTGCTTTTTGACTGCCGCTGTCCATTGAGCGGATGTTTTTAGGGAACTTAGCCACGATGGCTCCAAAAATATTTTTCTTAACAGCTAGCTCAGGCCCCGTCATGGATGGGGAGAGGTAGGCAGCTAACAAAGGTGCTCCCAGAAACTGGCAAGCTGAATGGGGAACCATTGAAGCTAGCCATGAAGGAAAAGCAAGGAAAGGGGCAAGAACTGGCACTCAGACTCAGAAAGGTCCCTACCCCCCTCCCCGCTCCCACTGTCCTGGGCCGTAGGATCCTGGCCGACTGGCAAAGATGGCGCCTTCCACCAACTGGAATTCGCACTTTCCAGAGGCAGTTGCCTCAGCCGAGTCAGCCCTTTCTTGCCAAAAACTGGCGAGACTCCCCATCCCATTCCCACGTGTTTGGGGCCAGCACCCGGGAGCTGGGAGATCCAGAATAAAATCCTGACTTTGCCTGATTTAGAGCAGAGACTTGGACTCGGGTGAGTGTCCCAGCCACCAGGTTGTTGGTGGTAACAGGATGGGTCTGTCCCAGTCTCTCCTCGGGGAGCTGTTCCACGTCGTCTAAATCGATGATCTATTTGGGACAGTTTGCACATCTGCCTCTCCATCCATCCATAAGCCCGTTTGTCCAAAAACTCCTCCTAAACAGTAAGCGCTGGGACCGCCCCATCTGGTACGCAGCTTCCGCTTCTCCTATCTTACAGCAAGGACAAGGTTGGGTTGTGCCAGGACAATGGGCTGTGTCTAGAATTCGATGTTTCTCAGAACATGGAAAGGGAGGTGGCTGGTAGAAGGGACAGTTATACTCCAGAATGACCACAGGGGGGCAGCAAGGGGCCAGAGATGGGGACCGGGACAGCTCTAACCCCAATGGGGCCAGCAGTGGTTGGGGTGGGGAAAGGGACAGCTCTCTACTATATATTTGAGAGAGTCTGTCTGTCTGTCTGTGACATGCACCCCTCCTCCGATTGTGCCCACTGGAGCTGCAGTGGCCACAGAGAGGCGCTTCTCAGCTGGCCCCAAGCTACTGAGGTAGGAGAGGACTGGGGTTGTCCTCTCTCCCCGGGGCAGCCTGCATCCGGAACCCCTCCTCCTCAGCCCCACCCCAGAGCAATGGTTTCACTGAAGAAAAACAAAACTTATTCGAGTTAAGGCCCCGAGTAGCGCCGGGTAAATCTAGTAATTCCACATTTACTGGGCGAGCACGCGACCCGCTCGCTGGGCACTCACCTGGGAGAGGAGATATCTGGATTCAAGTCCCTGCTCCAGATTATACAGCGTGGGGATTCAAATCAGGGTTCCCCACCCCTTGGGGGGGTGCTCTCAGCACCAGGCTAATAGCTCTCCTGGCCCCACCCACCGCTGTCTTTTGTGCCAGCTCACTCCTGGAGGTGTGCTGAGGGCCCTGGTGTGGGGGGAGGGGGCCCCGCCCGTTGTTAGCTGCGTGGGGTAGATTCAGGACTTGGGAATTTTGTTCGCTCCCCCGGCGGAATATTAGGCCCCGAGGGACTTTGGGCAGCGGCTTTGAGTATGTCAGTAGGGCCTAAATCAGGAGTGGGAACCTCAGGCCCAGGGGCCAAATGTGGCCCCCGGCTTGCCTAGATCCAGCCCCCAAGGCTCTGGGCCCCCTCCTCAGCATTGGGGAGCCCACACTGGCACTCCAGCCCCTCCCCCACTGCAGGGCTGGTGCACACAAAACCGACTAGGCTCTGGTGGGGGGGAATGCAGGGAGCATCTTTCTCCTCAGCTGGGGGCCACGTCAGTGAGGGTTGATTTGGTATTTCACGTGTGCGCAGCCACCAACTGATTATTCGGTGCGTCTTTTAGATAGGCATCAACTCTCAGCGCAGAGCCTCCGCTTGGGGGGGAATCCACCCCCTTGCTGCAAAGCGCCAGGCACCGCGCCTGTGCGAGAGCCAGCACCTGCGATCCCAGGACTCGGTGATGAGCGAGGAATCAGCCCTCCCCGTGCCCCCCCAGGAGCTGGGGCCACATTAAGATTCTCCCTTTTCCAGCTGGGATAACTGCACCGAGCCAGCCATGCGCTGAAGGGCGGCAAGTCTGGGGGAACAGCTGCAAAGAGAACCCGGCTCCTCTTGTAGGTGGAGCCGTGATACCCGCAGAGGCAGCTGGCTGGGAGAGTGAGTCCCACCCCTCAGAGGTGCGGGGCAGGCTCAGGGCCTGCTCTTCCTAATCCCTAGTGGGCCTAACGGGGACAAGGGAGTGGGACCGAGGTGGGGAGACAGTGGACGAGGGGAGGAGAAAAGAGGAGGAGGGTGGAGGCGGGAGGTACGAGGATACACTTAGCAACTGGGGTTGTCCCTGAACCGAGGAATTGTTTTACCCCAGACGCTCATTCACTCCCCACTGAGGTCGCCTGTGAAATCCACAGACGCCAGTTTTTGATCCAGGACAACTCTGCCTCCCTCCCATGACGCACCACATCTGTAAGACAGTGAGGTGGGAAAGCCGCTGTAGCCAGACTACAGGACTGGAAACCACGCACGTGCAGGGGGAGTTATGCATTTCGGGGAGCTGGGTCACCTCCCCCTCCTCACTCCAGGGATCCCAGGCATGGCCGGGGGCAGATAAGGACAGAGCTGCCCCGTGGCACCTGTAAGCTCCTTGTGAAAGAAAGGCAGGATTCTCTCACGACCGGCAGCTGTCTTTCTAGTCGCATGGCCTCAGCTCCCCCCGGAGCTGTTCTCACTGAGCCTGCTTTTCAAAACTCTCTCCGGCCTCTGCCCCACCTCATGCTCCTGACTGTGGCCAGATTGGAAAGCCAGGCGCTGGCACCGTTCCAAATTGGTACCCATCCCAGGACGCTAAGGAGGTCACCTCCCCGCATGCTTCGGTGCAGCCTTCAGCAAAGATCCCCATGAATAATGTAAAGCCCATATCAATATTTCAGCACATTTTCAAATCCAGTGACATGAAACTGCTTCCTCCTCCTTCTTCCCTGCTGAGAGCGGCCTGAGCTGCTACTCACAAGTTATTTTTACCGTGGAATGTGCACAAAAGCAGAGTTTATGACAGTCCCGGCCCTTTCATCACCGGCTGGATCTACCCAGCGGCACGACAGCCCCTGGCATGGCAGAATGAAAGGGAAGATCAGAGCCAGCTCTCAGCTGGGGCAAAGGCCCATCTCATCTGCCAGGACCCAAATCAGTGCACCCCTTAGCTCCCCGCTGCAGGAGGGGATCGGGGCCCTGCAAGACCAAGCGTTAGTTCCCACTGTAGGGAACCGCGGATCAGGAGGGTGGTGCGGGAGAAAATCGGACCATGAGCGGCGCTGGGGCACCGCCCAGAATCAGAGCCACACTTGGCATCCTCTCCTCCTGCCATTTTCTGAGTCCAGCCGCCACAGCCCAGCACCTCTAGGCCAGCGGTTCCCCGCGCCCGTGCGCCACTATCAGGCAGACCAGTTTTAAGAGCTGTCATTGTAATCCGCTGGGTCCTTCTGCCCGAGAACCCCCTGCCCCGGCATTTGCCACCACAATGACAAACTCCTCCATAAACGGCTTGCCGAGCGGGAGTGGGCTATTTCCTGAGTGACAGCTACATCCTGCTCCCAGACCAGAGGGGGACTCATTTTTCCCGTCCCCCGGGGGCTGTTTCTTGTCATGGTTTATTATTCGTGTTGCAGGAGCCGTGGGGGCCACTGGTGAAAATGAGGAGGTTTCCCTCGGCAGGGAAGGGAGAGGCGTGACTTTTCCCACCAATGTGATTTTTTTCTCTCTCTCATATATTTTTGGAAAATCACATTGAGAACAAAAATCAAACTTTCATTTCAAGATGAAATTTTCCTTTACAAGAAAGTGTCGCATTTGTGTCCTACACAACATTTTTTTCCTGTCAGGGCATCTTATCTCAGTCAATGAGGAGAGCAGTGAGGACAAAGTGGGGGCAGGGCTTGCGGTAGGGGGCGTTGTCCCAGGCTCCGCACCCCACTAGGGCTGGCTGGAGTGAGGGGGTGGGAAACCAAAGGCTCTGGCAACCTTTTTATTTATTCTTTTGCAGGCAATGTAACCGCACAGCTTGGGGCGGAGCCGATTTTTTTACCCCGACACACACACAAGGGCAGGCAGCTATCTGGAAAAGGCCTATATCCCTGCCCCCCTCTGCCTCCCTTTTTGTGGGAGTGCAATATGGGGGCAGGATTTTGCAGGAGTCCATTCGGCCCTCATTATTGTTAACTTTTGGGGCGGGGAACAACGCTTCCTCTCATTTTTTCCACCCACGTGCGGAATACATTTTTGTTATGCGCACAAAGGCATGTGCGGATGTGCACCACCCATAGAGACACAGGCTGCCGGCTGTGGGGGCTCTGCCAACCAGCTGGGCAGCATCTGACTCTCTCCTGGGTGGCTGCCCAAGCCCCCAGCTTACAGGGAACTCTGGTGGGGAGCTTGGTCCTACCCCTATTCACTCCCCTCCTGGCCTGGCAAGTGCTGCTTCCATCTGCCCCATGGCTGCTGAAGGGTTAACTTCTCCAGCAGCTGGGCTGCTTCCCTCCTGCAGCTGCCCTGAGAAAACCCGGGCCAGGGGCTCCCTCTCAAAAGCCAGCTACAGCAGGCCAGGGGCTTAATCCTCCAGCCAGGAGTGAAGCAGGGTCCCCCCCAAATGCCTTCAAAAGAAAACGTAAAGGTTACCCTCATATCGGGTCGCCCCTCACCCTGACATTTCACATGGCTCATGAGCCTACAAGCATCTCTCCCCAGATCCAGGACATGGGTCAGAACGAGGTGCAGAAATTCAGGCATTGCCTTAAATGCACTGGACAGCGTCTGGGTGACAAGATCAGCAGCAAGCTCCGCCGGAGGCAGTGTCTGGGTGAGCAGAGAGTGGCCCGCAGCGGCTCCCGGGAACACACTGGCCCTGAAGATGTGAAAGGAGCCAGTGGATCACAGCCAGAGCCACGAGGGACTCAGACTGGAAACCTTCTGAGCCACAAATCCCGCCCCGGGTCCGGGCGCTGGCTGGGGAGCTCCTCCCCCAAGGAGCTGTTATTTGGATTTAAAGGAAGAGAAATGCTCCAGGTTCCCTGCCACCCGTTAAACATCCAGTCGAAAGGCCACAAAGAAACCAGCAACCAGCCCTGCCCAGAGAGAACCCGCCAGCCGGAAAGCCACGGCAGCCCCACCCTCAGCCAGCCAGCCGTCTAGGCCCCAGCCCGCACGGATGGGCGGGGAGACTCAACCACTGCTCCAAGGCAGGGTGCCGCCTGGACCCACCCCAAGGTTTCAATTTCTCTAGTGCGAATGGCTCCGCCTGGAACATCACCGATTTGGGGAGCAAGACACCAAAGCCGCCCTTCACACCCCGCCGCCCGCGACCCAGCAGGCCAATTCTCATGACACCACGATGCTGCATCTCAGAGGCTGGGCCTTGGCATCATGTGCGGCTTTGGAACGGCCAAGCAAGCCCGGCTCGTGGCAGATGGAGCAGACTGTGCAAAGCATGAGGAATGCGGGACGGGGGGGGGGGGGGGGGGGGGGGGCACTTGTCCCAAGAAACATTTTTCTCCTGCCTATCCTGTTCTTTTCATCACATCACCAGGCCTGTTCCAGTCCAGGACCGTCGGCATCTCCATGACAGACAGCTTGAGCCCTCTCGCAGCACAGAGCTGAGGCTGCATCTCCACTGGCAAACAACGGGACATAGGACTCCCTGAGGGAGATGTTCCAGCAGGGACAGAGAGGGGGGGAGAGAGAAGGTGGGAGGGGAGGGACTCGGCTCATTTCCTGCTGAATCATCTACACTGGTTTTGTAGCCCACGATTGACAGCGCAGCACCGAGCGGCCAGAGGGGCCCGACCAAAGGTCCGTCTCGCCTGGTCTCCCGTCTGCCCACCGTGGCCAATGCCAGGCGCCCCAGAGGGAACGAACAAAACAGAGAACTATCAAGCGATCCTCCCTGTCACCCGCTCCCAGCTTCTGGCAAACAGGCCGGGGATCCCCTCCCTGCCCAATCGCCACTGATACCCTCCAGGAATGTATCTAGCTCTTTTTTGAGCCCTGTTGGCCTTCCCCGCATCCAACTGCAGCAGCGAAGGGAACATCTGCTCTTCTCTGCCCCCCGCTCTCGAGGTAGCTGTGTCTCAGCACTGGGCCGTGGTACAAACCGGAATAGAACTCGAGCATCCTGAGTCCCAAGCGGGTGTTCTAACCACCAGGCCACACTGCCTCCCCAGCGGTAACGCTGCCAGAGGCCTGTCGACAGCTTGGCCTCATTGTTGGTGGCCATTTTACAAATCCCACTTCCTCCCGAGCAGACAGGCGCAAGAGACCGCCGGCCTTCTCTGCACGTGAGATCACCAGCATGGGCCACGTGTCTCTACCACGTTTCACTGCCTTCCGTCCAGGCGACGGGGCCATGCAGCACACTCGCGGGTCTGGGTCGGACACGCCCAGGGCTTGCGGGAGACTTGGGGCCCTACACAGAGGCGTGATTGGTCCTCTGGAGGCCAGGGGCTGGGGCTCTTAAGCGGCCGTTTTGGGCTGACACAAGGAAGGGCATGGAGGAGCTCCAGAGACGGCCGGGCTGACCTTGCAGAGAAGGCCGGTGGCCTCATGCCGAGCTGCAGGGGAGACTTCCAAAGGGAACAGCAGAGCCCTGGGTTAGTCCTTAGGCCCAGCACGCTTCCTTACCCGCTACTCTGACCACAGCTCTCTCCGCTGGGTCCAGCACCGAATCCTGGCTCTTCCGCTTCTTCTGCTCATGCAGGGGTAAATTCCAGGGTAGGGTGTCCCCCGGGGGGCAAGGAGACAGGCTCCCCGACCTCTCGCTCCGGTAGGACCGCTCGCTCCGGCACGACCGCTCGCTCCGGCACGACCGCTCGCTGAGGGTCTCTTCGTCGGAGGAAGACATGGCCCACAGGTGACAGGGATCTGTGGGTGGGTACAATGGCACATGAAGCTCAGGTGCAGGGGACGATCCCAGCAACTTCCTCGCGATTTCCCCAGCAGCCCTGCTCCCCCCGGACAGCTCAGGGGGTTAGCATTGCAGTGGGGCTGGAGGGGAGGATGGGGGGGCCTGGAGGAAGGGGAGAGGGAAGCAGCGCTGGCGGGGAGGTGTCCGGGGGCCGTGGGGCTGGCCGGCAGGAAGAGGAGGTGGGAAGCAGAGCTGGGGGGTGGGGGATCGGGGGCTGTGGGGCTGTACGGGAGGAGGGGGGCGGGAAGCATTGCAGCAGGGATCCTTCCCCATCCAACCCCCCCGTAATCCCTGTTTGGCGGCCTATGCGAAACGAGCGAGCGGGCGCTCTCTCGGGGTCCCCAGGGACGTGGCGTGTGCGGTGGCAGGCTTAGCAGCAGAGCCCGGCAGCTGAACTGGGCGAGGAGTCCCTGAGAGGTGTCACTCCGGGGCAGGTTTAAGGCAGGTGGACGCGGATGCTGCTATTGCATGTAATGAGTCTGTTCTGGGCATGAACTGCCCTTCTGCCGGTCAGTCCCACACCCGTCCTCAGCTCTCCCGGCACCAAGAGCTGGACAAGCACGGAGCCACCCCCGCCCCCAGGCCAGGCTGGAGCATAGCAGCTAGGAGGCTTGCACGGCCGTCCAGACAATGTCCAGACTCCCTCAAAGCAGACACCTGTTGAGAACAGCCAGAATTCCAGCAACGGGAGCTTCCTCGCAGCAGTGCCGAGAGCCTGCCACAGTGTGACCTACCTCCCGGCAGGGCCCGAAGCTCTAAGCAGACCAATCCCTGGGGGACCATAATCACCGACCACTAGGATTGGAAGGGACCCCGAGAGGCCATCGAGTCCAGTCCCCTGCCCTCCCAGCAGGACCAAGCACCGTCTAGATCATCGCTGACAGGCGTCTGTCCAACCCATCTGAAATCTCTCCAGTGAGGGAGATTCCACAACCCCCCATGGCAATTTATTCCAGTGTTTAACCGCCCTGACAGCGAGGAATTTTTCTGTAATGTCCAACCTAAACCTCCCTTGCTGCAATTTAAACATACCCAGAACAGTGTCCTGTAAGCGCCAGCTAGGATTCCTGGCCTATGAACTGCCTCCCAGAAGTTGTGAGCTTCCTCCCCACAGTGCCCTGCCAAGCCCTCCTAGCACTCCTGGCCTATGGCCTTCCCCCTAGAAGCTGTGAGCTTCCTC
>JANRFK010002918.1:15146991-15157445 GCA_030068395.1 Apalone spinifera | reverse complement strand
AGCAGAAAATATGCTAATGACATGGCGACTCATGCTAATGAGTCCATCATTAGCATACTCTTTGCCGCAAAAAACTTGTAGTGTAGACAAAGCCTCAGAATAACCTTTCAGACTAAAGAAAAACAACAATAAAGCCTCCAGAGGAGGGTGTGGTGTGTGTGACTTCTCCTAGGCAGGCTGCAGTGAACTGCACAGAAAGTGACTCCAGCAAGCAGGGCTGGCTCGAGACATTCCTGCGCCCCGGGCAGCGGGTGTGCAACGCATGTGTGGCTCCCCAGGCGCACGGCGCATGCACGGCCCAGCCCCCCGGCGTGCTGCGCACCTTACAGCTGCAATCGGACGTGCGGCGCCTGATGGCAGCTCTAAGGGGGGCCGGGCGTACGGCGCCCCTTACAGCTGCCGTCAGGCACCCCCATAGGTTGGGTCCCCGGGCAGCTGCCCGGCTAGCCCCCGCCCCGCCCCCTTAATCCGGTCCTGCCAGCAAGGCCCTTATATATCTAGGCTGGGAATTCCAAGATGTTAGATCTCTATTTGCAATGACTTTCAATAGGAAGTGATCCTTCTAACTCCCCTAGAATCCTTTGAAAGATATCAGCCTTAAATACATAGGAAGAAAAGCCTTACAGAGGCTCACTCTTGTGATAGATCGAACTAATTTTGCTCACACACCCATGATCCCTTCCTTATCTTCTTGCGTTTCATGGTCACATATTGAAATATTTTTAGTTATGAAACCAAAATCCCCGAGTGCAAATTTTCTGTTTTATATTCACTGCAAAATTGGCTTGGTTATTGGCTGGTTCCCCAGGTCCGCCAAGGAAGGAACAGAAACGATACCATGTGACTTGGAGACCCAACCAACAGCGTGACCGTCCAACACTTGCAATTTGCAAAAAACCCTGTAGCCAGGAATCCTTGGCTGAGGAAAGCAGGGAAGAGTGTGATAATGAATGTGGAATTCTGCTGCCTTTTTATGGGCTATTTGTGCCCAGAAATAGAGGCGAAATCCCTCCAGTGAATTCAGTGCGACTGATTTGTCCGGGTTGGGGGATCAGACAGGCCCTCCCAGATCCACACAGTTCAGAGCAAGTAAAGTTAGGGTGCAGGGTCTGTGCTTATATCTCTCAGGTTAGGGAGAATTGGGCTTCACGGTATGCGGGTGCCGCCCTGTACCTGACACCAACGATCTCCACATTCATCTCCTTTGCCATTTCCAGCAGGCGTCTGCAGGACTTAAGGGGGGCCCCAAACTTGACGCTCAGACTGGCAGCGGGTCTGGAGCTGTCCGTGGCGATGCACAGAACCATCCTGCGGAATGAAGTTACACCAGGTCGGTGTCCCAGATCTTTGTCTCCCACTCCCCTATTACCATGCATGGGACACGATCGCTCCAGCTCTTTACGGAAGCCCTCGTGCACGGAACATGAACGTGCTATGAAAATACACGGGGGCCCTGGCCACAACCGATGCTCTGGATGAGACTTAGAGACCAGCCTTCCATCCGTCTCTTTTCCCAGCCTCAACAGCATCCTTCTTCCATACCCAGAGTTTGGATCAGTGGCGGGCAGCCTGCTGCGTGAGGGCTGCATGTGGCCCACTGGGGTTCTGTGTGTGGCCCACAAGACAGGCTGTTTCCCGTTGCCCATGCACAGAGTTGCCGGATTCCACTGGTGTCTGTCCGCATAGGTTTTTTCCCACTGGTATTACTAAAGCGACACTTTTACTAAAGTGTAAAACCAAGGCAGGTGAAGTGATGGGGGTGCGGATTGCACACAGCACGGACTTGTGGTAGCTGGGTGCTCCCCCTGCATCCAATCCCAGCGCCGCTACGGCGCAATCGGCCCAGCCCGCAAATTCTAGTTGCGCACGTGCAGTTACAAAATACTCGTCTTGGTTACGACACCCTGCTGAGAGGAAGGAGGGTCACTCCTGCAGCCCACTCACTAGCCTCGGTTGCCCATGGCTGGTTTGTACACACACCTGGCACGTGGGTGGCTCCTTGCCACCTTCCCGAGCTCCACTTCATTGTCGAAGGCCATCAGCTGCACCCCGTGACTGGCTGCGTATCTGATCTGCGAGATCTGTTTGCAGGGGTTGGTGTAGATAATCTTGGCAGGTGGGACGCCAGTGCTCTGAACTAACGCCATCTCTGCCTGCAAGGGGAGAGAAAGAGCATTAGCAGGGTGTATGGATCAGCCCCCGGGGGACTCCGTGTGGCGGGACGCAAGTTCCTATGGAACCAAGAGCTCCAGGCCTGGGGCATTCTAAAGCACATTGTGGGTTCCCCGACTCATCAGCATTCAGGCCTGGCATTCTGCTGGGGAGCAGACAGATGAAGAAAGGTGGGTTTGCCCATCAGGGTCATGGTGGACTCAGCAGCAAACACAGCACTAGAAACACAAGACCAAGGATGGTCTGTAGGGCAGGAGGCAAGCTGGCTGGACCAGGTGACAAGAGATGCAATAAAAACACTGCCCCCCAGCCCTTATCCATTAGGCCAGGGGTGGAGACCCTAAGGCCTGGGCAGATGCGGCCCCCCCCCCCGCTTGCCTGGATCCGGCCCCCAGCCTGCCTAGATCTGACCCTCGAGATGCAGGGCTCCCCCCAGCATTGGGGAGCCTGTGCTGGCTCTCCAGCCCCCTGCCCCGCCACCTCACCATGGGGCTGGAGCACACAAAATCCACCAGGTTGGGCTTCCCCAGGCTCTGGTGTGTAAGGGGAGGGTCCTTCTCCTTAGCTGGGGGTCACATTAGTGAGGGGTTTGGTTTTTTTGTTGGAGGGGGTTGTTTGTTTTTGTTTTTTGCTTCTCACTCGTGTGCGGCCCCCAAGTGATTCTTCTGTGGGTCCGCAGCTCCTGCCCCAAAAAAGGTTCCCCCCCCAGCATTAGGCCAAACCTCTTCCCATGGTGTGAGCAGGGAGGAACAAGCATCTCCTCCCCGGCTGCCTTTAGCGCCATTCACTGGCGTGGCCTCGGGGGTCTGCTTGTTTCCCCTGAAGCTTTGTTCTCGAGACCTATAAATACATGTCACCTTAGCAACGTGTTCCACTGACTCACACAGACAGCAGTAGCCTTGCTTTGAGCCACCCTCAACAACCAGGCTACGGCTGAAGGACACAGGAAGGAGCTCTTAACTCAGCCCCGAACCGCCTAAGAGTGCAGTGGGGCAGCATGCCCCAGAAAAACCAGCACCCTTTGGACAGGTCTCATTCCAGAGGGAGCCTGCTCTCCAGGAAACATGGGAAACCAAGAAATGGGAGTGAAGGAAGCCCATTTTCCGGGCTATATTCTGAGGATAGATGCACTATTTCTCTTTTGCCAGACGGGGGAGACTCCCCCCGTGGAAATGCAGCCTGGGAAGTCCCAGACACGCTGCCATCGGGTTTAATATTTGTGCTGTCATAGCTTGGGGTGGCTGGTTCCCGCCCCACCGTCCAGGGGACAGACCTAGCTACAGCACCCCAAGGAGGTGGGGCTCTAGAGTTCTTCTTCCCCCTTGTTCCTACCTTGCTAGCACAGTCAAACCCTGCCCCCAGCTCGGCCAGCGTCCGCACCACTCCTCTGCTGCCGTTGCACTTCACCGCATAGAACGGCTTGACATGGGGCAAGGCCTTCAGGAAGCGCAGGTGTTTCTTCACAACATCCCCCAAGTCTGCCACAAAGAAGGCCCCTTTGCTGGTCTAGAGGGAAGAGACTGGAGCTGGCAGCTGCGCCTCCCTTCCTCCCCCAAAGGAGGAGCAGAGACTCTTCCGAGTGAAGCAGCAAAGGCACTGTGCCCCAAAGGAAGAGCCGGATTTTCCACTCATACCAGTGATGCCAGTGGGCTTCCTCCTGATTTACACCCGCACACGAAAGGGGAGAATCAGGCCGTAAGTGTCCAATGACCAAGGTCGGGGGCTTGTTTTGGCTGCTGAACACAGTGAAACCTTCTAATGACACCCAAAAACCAAGTGTAGTAGTGTGGTCACGAAAAGGGTTAAAATAGCCCTGGGAGAGGGCTGTAGCTAGGGGCCAATCATAAGGGGCCTGGAGGCAGCCAATCAGAGCCCAGGAGGGCTGTATAAAAGAGATGGCTGGCCAGACAGCGCACACTCTCACGCCAGCCCTGGAGGGAGAAGGACCTAGCTGCCTACGACCTGAGATACCATGGACAGAGTAGTGCTGGGTGGGGGAAGACAGGGTGAGCTCCATGAAATACAGTTAGACTTCACGGGAGGCCAGTGGATGGGAAGGAAGGGCCCGTAGAAGCTCAGTGCCACTTACCGTCTGGGAGACCTCCATGAGGAGGTTGTCAAGGAGGTCTCGGGTGGTAAAGCCCTCCTCGACCATCATAAAGTCGGATTCGTCCAAGTACCCATTCATCATCCAGATCTAAGGAGAACAGCTAGTTCTAAGGCCTCCTTCAGTAGGAAGTAGTTTCTAAGTATGCAACACACTGTGACGGAAGAAGGCAAAGCGTTAGTGATGGACTTCTTTGGAGTCCCTCCACCGACACCTTCCCCATCCTGGACTTTACGGCCAGGTCTATACACAAATGTGTACTGCTGTAATGAAAGGTGCCATTTTGTATGGATTTAGTTAAACCACTGCAACGTTTGCATGCGGGCTCTGAGCAAGTAACAGATTTTTTTTTTTTTTTTTTTTAACATTCATTGGCCATGTCAAAAAGTTGAAGAATCCTTTTGGGACAAAAACATTTTGTTTGGATTTTGACCATTCTTAAGTGTTTTGATTTTTGCTCATGCAAGATGGAATTTTGAAGCAAAAAAGTCACTTTAAACCAAACAATTCTAAACATTTTGATTTTGGGGGGATTTTTTTTAAACAAACAATTTGCTGAAAATTGACATTTATGAAACTTTGCAGTTTTGCTGAACTTGGGGTTTTTTTTTGGCAAAAATAGTATTTTGTACGAAAATTTTCACTCACCTCTACTCAGATACAACATCAAACAGGGTTTATATCAGTTTAGCTTGTGCCAGTAACAGGCATGAGCTAAACAGATATAAGCCAGTTTTAAACAAACATGAGAGTTCACACTCAAAAACCGCATTAGGTTGAACGAAGTTAAATTGAAGTTCTGTGTTTGAACAAGCCCAGAGCCTTGACTCTCACCACAGACATTTGATGACCTATTAGCGGTTCCCTGGCTAATTAAGGTCCCCCCACACCGCCCTCGCTAAAGGGCAACTGGGGAGTGGGAGACTCAGAGCTATGGCAGCCCAGGATGGGAGGGAATGATGCCCCCAGCCAGCCCCTTCCATCTGCCTGGTGATTCTGTCTCTTTTCTGTCTGGTTTGTTGAGAAGCTTCATTCCCATTCCAGGCACATCCCATTTTCCTGGCACAAGCAAACCCTGGCCTTGCTATAAGTTATAAGAAGAGGAAGCTATATACCAAATTTGGTGGTCCTAGGTCTTATCTGTTAGGAAGAGTTCTTGAACAGACAGACTCACAGACAGACAGACTCTCAAATATGTAGCAGATAACCGTCTTTAATGCTTTGATCACATTTTGATTCAATATCACATTTCTCAAAAGACTTAGACACATACATAGAATCATAGGACTGGAAGGGACCTCAAGAAGTCATTAAGTCCAGTCCCTTGTGCTCACGGCAGGACCAAGCACCATCTAGACTATCCCTGACAAGTGTCTGTCCAACCTGCTCTTAAATCTCTCCAGTGAGGGAGATTCCACAACCTCCCTGGGCAATTTGTTCCAGTGCGTAACCAACCTGACAGTTAGGAAGTTTCTCCTAATATCCAACTGTATGTGGGCAGCTGGCCCACTCTGGCCAGAAGGGGTTAAAGCAGATTAGTGGGAGACTGCACAGTGCCCCAGCCAATGAGGAAAGGGCTCATAGGGGAACCTATCAGAGGGTGGCTTGCTGGGGCAGCTGTGTTTATAAGGAACTGCTCAGCAGAGGGTGGAGAGAACACAGAGCAATGACAGGAGACACACTGACTACAAGGGGGCGCCCTGCTGAGGCCTGAGCTAATTCCCAGTGTGACCAGCAGGAGGTGCCACACCAATGAGTCAGGGACTGTTACACAACTGTTTCTCAACTTTTTTTTATAAAGTACCCCTTTAAAAAAAAATTATAAGTATCTCCAGGACCTACAGTTTTCATACACAATTTTTTTTTTTTACCATTGCAATACATTTGTTTAAACAACTTAATTGTAGCCAGGCGGGCGATGAAATTTTTGGGTGTAAAAAGTACAAAAATAATAAAGCGCTGTAACACTTAAAACAAAAATTCAGTTTTCTCCAAACTGCAGTTGTGTTGACACACCCCAGACTTCTCTGGAGTACCCCTAATGGTACTTGTACCACTGGTTGAGAAACACTGTGTTACACCAAACCAAACCTCCCTCGCTGCAGTTTAAGCCCCTTGCTTCTTGTCCTATCCTCAGAAGAGAATAAATTTTCTCCCTCTTCCTTGTAACATCTTCTTAGATATTTGAAACTCTTCTCTTGTCCCCTCTCAGTCTTCTCTTTTCCAGACTAAACAAACCCTAGTTCTTTCAATCTTCCCTCACAGGTCATGTTTTCTAGACCTTGCATAATTTTTGTTGCTCTTCTCTGGATTTTTTTTCCCAATGTCTCCACATCTGTCCTGAAATGCGGCGCCCAGAACTGGACACAATACTCTAATTGAGGCCTAATCAGCGCAGAGCAGAAGAACGACTTCTTGTGTCTTGTTCACAACACTCTTGTTAATGCAACCCAGAATCATGTCTGGTTTTTTTGCAACAGTGTCACGCTGTTGATTCATAGTAAGTTTGTGGTCCACTCTGACCCCTAAATCCCTTTCTGCAGGACTCCTTCCTAGACAGTCGCTTCCCATTCTGTATGTGTGGAGCTCTGTGTCTCGGTTTTTACTTGTGTATAGTGACAATGAAATCAGAGCGGCAATGGGCCAGTATCTCTCAGGTGACAGGCCTTTTAGGGGATAAGTTTGCCTCTACAAGGGACTCAGTTTGTCCCTGTAAACTTAAATTGACTCTGTATGCCAAAATACATTTCCTCACACTCGCATACAGAGCTTAATCTGACATGTGTTATGCAGGAAGGATTCTCTGGGTCGTTTTCCAGGATATTAGTTTCATGGACCTCATTTCCCAAGCACGCACAAACCAAGGGATGCCACTAAAACGATGTGGCAGCACACGTATCTTTGGAAAACCTTAGTATGAGATTACCTGGTTTGCCAACCGGTCGTGACATGACAGGCCAGACCCCTTTAATGGCAATTAATCATTGACTTCAATGGAGCTACACCAATGTACGCCGGCTGGAGAGCTGCCTGTGGTATAGTGCATGCATACTAGGGGCAGAGTTAAGGTGACGCTCTGATGTTTTCCAACATGAATGCTGAACTGGGTAGTTGTAGTGATCTCTTGCCATGTAATTAGCTCCAACCAATTACCTAAGAATGTTAAGACACCAAAAAGTCTTGCAGGAACTATTTCCAGTCTCAGCTTTAACTCTGGTCCCTTTTCCACCCTTCATCTTTTGGGTTAACATTGCCACCCTTATCGCCAGTGATCAAAGTAATTGCCAGACTCTGTGTCTGAGAACTGGACAGATCTCTCACCCTTTGCAGAGACTGACTTGGGAAATTGCGAGCGCAGGATGGAGGGGCAAACCACACGCAGGTTTCAGAAACCGCAAGCCCGAGACGCATTCGAGGAAATACATGTGGCGGGAAACTGTGCAGAAGGGGAGGGAGAGTGGAGAGGGGACAAGAATCCTTCTGATTTCTCCTCACCCAAACACACCAATGATCAGACGCCAGATCGCCCAGTCCGCACTGGATACAAGAGATCATGTGGAACACGCTGTCTCTCTCCCCGTGCTGTTCCCAGATGCGGGTTTTTTCCTTACCACGTTCCAAAGCCTCCTTCCTGGGGCACTAGGTGTAATGCCAGGGGGGCTCTCCGGTGAACTCGGAGCTTTGGCAACTCCCCGAGGCGCAGGTGCTGCTGCGGATCCGAGATCTCTGCAGGGGGAAAGAGTGCAAGGTGCAGCTTCTTATTGAGAGGGGCCAGGTCAATGCAGGCAGCAGAGCAGTCCCCAGCCTATCCGTCCCTATGCCTCTGCGCCCACCTGGCATTCAGCACCCTCGTCATCCTCCTCCCCAGAAAGGCACCCATCGCCCCCTCCTCCCAGCCAGTCCAGCTTCCCCAGGGCAGCTCCCCCCCACCCCTCCATCGCACCAATTCCTCGGCTCCGCCTGGACACCGGCCTCTCCTCCATTACCTTAAAAAGCATTTAAACGGATTCTGCCCATGGGTCTCCCAAGAGAGTGAATTGGCTTCTGCGGTGGCTGTTCCTCCTCCCCCACTCCCAAGCCTACACCATGCAGGCAGCACCAACCAAACCTGCCCTCCTGGGGAGCCTCCGCCACCCCATCTATCCACAGCTCCCGCCCACCGCTGACTCACAAGAGTGGCCCTGGCAACCAAACCCAGCTATCCTATTGGCTGAGCTGGACACAAAGCCCTCTCTATGGCATCCCCATTGCAAGCCGGAGGCTGGGCGGGCCCCAGGCTGCTGGGGGGCAGAGTGGAGGCTGCCCAAGGGGCACGAGGACCAGGCTCTGCTCACTCTGCACCCAGCTATCGATTTGCTGACAGGCTGTTGGCTGATCTCTCCAACTGCCTGACGAGCAGGCAGGCAGCAAAGCTCTGGCAAGAAGCCACTCACTCACCGGGCCGTAGTGCAGACGTAGCAGGAGTGGGTGGCGCTGGAAAGTCCCGGGGGAGAGGAATTGGGCCAAGAAGGGTTTGGGGGGGAGGGGGAGGGACAAAGACCTTCTGCAGCTTAAGCCCGGGGCATCCGCCAGCATGGTATTTCTTTGAATAACAACGTGCTGCCTTGAGTCATCCCAGAGGGGCGCGGCTCCGTGGGCTGACTGCACCCGCGCTGTAATGCTGTTGAGTTCGGTGCCTTGACGCCGAGGGAATCTCTCTGGGCTCAGATTGCTTCCAGTCTTGGGAGCCTCCCCGCCATAGGGCAGTGTCTCAAAAATCCCCGGACGCGCCGGGAACGAGCTCTTCTGCGTTCCCGGGTGTTTCAGGATAACACATGTCCCTCCCTGTCCGAGGGGCGATCCTGGCTGCCGGAGCTCCAAAAGCAAGTTCCAGCTGGTTGCCAAGTGGGACCACGGCCATGCACAGAGCAGCACGGTCCTTCCCCATTCTCAGTTTTTACTGCTGCTACTCCTGGGCACCCAGCAACCTTAACACCCAGCTCTCCCAAAAGGCTCCCCCATCCATCCCTGCACCCTTGCCTCCCAGGCCGTCTGGACAGGCTCCCTCAAGCCCGATTCCTCTGCTCCTGCTTTGGTCGGCATTTTGCAATCTGTTCAGTCTGCGCTGGGACCAAACCTCTCTATGGGAGCTGCTGTGTTAGTGTCACATCGGCTCGAGGTGCTAGGAACGCAGCTAGAGGACAGAGACAGATCCTTCCATGTCCCTGCTCTACGCCCGCTTAGTGCTGCTGGCTCCCTGACACTGACCTCTCTTAGCTGCCGCCAACCTTTCAAACGTAAAAAGCTGGTCCTCGAAGCTTTAGGGCCCTGCCAGATTCATGGCTATGAAAAACATGTCATGGACCATGCACTCTGGCCTTTCGCGGGCTTTTACCCAACACCCTTCTGATTGCACAAGGGAAACCAACATTTTGGGCACTGACCCAAAAGGGAGTTGCGGGTGGGGGGTCACAAGCTAATTTCAGGGGTGCGGTGGCATTGCCACTATCACGTCTGGGCTGACTTCAGAGCTGGACAGCTGGAGAATGGTGGCTACTGGCCGGGTGCCCAGCTCCGAAGGCAGCGCCCTGCCAGCAACAGCTCAGAAGTGTGGCAACACCATATCATGCCACCCTTAGTCCTTTGGTGCTGCCTTCAGAGTGGGTGGCTGGACAGTACTGGCTGCTGACTGAGGAGGGCCCAGCTCTGCAGGCAGCAGCACAGAAGCGAGGGTGGCAATACCATACCACACCATGCCATCCTTGCTTCTGCACTGCTGCTGTGGGTGGCTCCGCCTTCGGAGCTGGGCTCTGGGCCAGCAGCTGCCTCACTCCAGCTGCCCAGTTCTGTAGGCAGTGCCACCACCAGCAGCAGAGCAGAAGGGTAACAGTACCGCAGAATGCCCCCCACGCAAATCCTTTTTGAGCCAGGCCCTCTGCCATTACACAACTGTGAAACTTCAGATTTAAATAGCTATATTCACAACTTTTACAATTTTTAAAATTCTGTGATCATTAAAAACCATGTGCAGTCCTGTGGCACCTTAAAGACTAACAAACTTATTTGGGCATAAGTTTTCATGGGCAGGAATTCACTTTGTCAGAGTGGGCTCCAGCCCACAAAAACTCATGCCCAAATAAATGTGTTAGGGTATGTCTACACTAGCCCCCTAGATCAATCTAGGGAGGCTAATGAG
>JANRFK010002918.1:15122942-15141785 GCA_030068395.1 Apalone spinifera | reverse complement strand
GTGCGGGGCCCAATTCGAACTGTTTTGACAGGGCCCTGGCAGCCAGAATTTTTTGTTAACCAAAAAAAAACCCCCAAAACTACAGCGCACACAAAAAAAAGTCACAGCCCCTTTAAATCCCCAGCTACAGGGTAGAGTCCTGCCATCTGACCAAACCCAGGGGCTGACTCCCCCTCCCACGGTGCAGGGAAATCCCTGCGCTCGACTCACCCCTCCTGCGCCGCCCCCTCCCGCAGCACGCCAGGACGCTTCCGGATTTAGGGCGTGGGGCCCTTTTAGGCACAGGCCCGATTCTGGGGAATTGGGCGAATCAGCCTAAAGCCGGTCCTGCCTACACCCCAACCCCGATTTCATGAGCATCCTGGCCGGCCATACAACTTCCATACCCTGATGTGGTCCTCAGGCCAAAAAACGTACCCACCCTTGGTCTGGCCTAACTTGACCAGTCCCTACTTGGATTTAACCTTTACTGTTTTAACATCACTTCTGTCACTGTGAGGTGAAATTGCTTCCTTGTGATAAAAACTTCACCTGTGGAGAATCGGTGGGATCCCTTCGTGGAAGTTGCCTGAAATTCACTTCTTGTTCTGTTTTCTCCTGTCATAGGCTCCTAAACTTGCTGAGACCTACTGCGTGTGTCACCTGGCAACAGGTGACATGCTGAGAGCCATGGTGGCTTCAGGATCGGAGCTGGGTAAAAAGCTGAAGGCGACTATGGATGCTGGCAAGCTGGTAAATAGAGTGGCAAGTGGTACTAATGACAGTGCCAGTTGTCTGGGTTTATTGAGAGGACCGAAAAGTGTTTTAAGAAAATACAAGGCTGTAATGATCCGAATGCTGTCCTTTATCTAGAATCATTGAGACCAATGACAAACCCAGGCCAGAAAACTGGGGAAATATGGGATTCCCCTTCCCCTCAATGCTGCAGGAAAGATGTCTTGTAAAAATATTCCTTCCTTTTCTGCATAAATCTGAATTTTCCCCCTGAAAATTCTTGTTTTCTTAGCTTCTAGTTTTCCCTTATGGTTTATCCAGTTTCACGGAATAAATCCTGAACAAGGAGTAAATCCTGATTAATAAACACTCCCAGTTACCCCAAAGGGTGGTTATGTCTCTCGGGTTGCAGGAACAGGTGTTATCTCTCTGACACTCCCAAGCCAGATGCTCCTAAGCCCTGCAGAGGGAAAATTTGACTGATCCAAAAGTTTCATTTGTCTCCTGAGTCCTTCAAATAATTGTGCTTCACCTGTAGTTTGTAAGGTGAAGATAAAGCCTTATAGACCAGTCACCCCAGAGGGCAATAAACACTTCAGTGTGCAAACGGCTTGGGTGTGGGGTCCCAAGTGATGGGTAGTCTTAGTGCCTGTAGCACATTTCATCCGTAGACTTCAAAGCATTTTGTCCAGGTAGGTAAATCTGTTGTGGGGAAACTGAGGCAAGGGGTGACGTAACGTGTTCCAAATAACAGTTGGGCTATGTCTAGACTGGCCAGTTTTTCCAGAAAATCAGCCGCTTTTCCGGAAAAACTTGCCAGCTGTCTACACTGGCCGCTTGAATCTCCACAAAAGCACTGACTTCCTACTGTAAGAAATCAGTGCTTCTTGCGGAAATACTATTCTGCTCCTGTTCGGGCAAAAGGGCCAGCGTAGACAGCTGAGTTTTGTTTTCCGCAAAAAAGCCCCGATCGCGAAAATGGCGATCGGGGCTTTTTTGCAGAAAAGTGTGTCTAGATTGGCATGGACGCTTTTCCACAAAAAGTGCTTTTGCGGAAAAGCGTCCGTGCCAATCTAGACGCTCTGTTCCGAAAATGCTTTTAATGGAAAACTTTTCCGTTAAAAGCATTTCCGGAAAATCATGCCAATCTAGACGCAGCCTTGGAACAGAGATCTGAGTTCCACACTGGTGCTCTGTCTATTGCATAATTTTTGCCTCCCTTTATGCATAACTTATGCCCAACTTCAGACTTCAAGTCTCCTCCCTTTGCTTCCTGCCCTGCATGTTCCACTGAATGATGCTGTTTGTCAAGAGCAGGTGTTAGGACCCTAAAGGAAACTCCTCCAGAAGGGTTTGCCATAGAGCTGTGAGATGGCTTATCTTCAGCCTTCACGTGGTGCTTGCATTGCATCATTCCGCCTGCAATGTCACAATTGGTTGTGAAAGAGAGAGGCCCTATCGAGACCGGCAGTTCTCTTCAGTGTGCCTGTTCCTGGGACTCGTGCCCTGCATTGTATGAGCATATTTGGGCTTCAAGATAACTCAGTTTGGTGGCAGAACAGCAATTCCCAGAGCTCACCCTTGGACTGTGTGTTTGCTTTTAAAAAACGATGTTGTTTTCCCTGGAATGAAGGGTTGCAAGAGCGACACAGAATCAAGGAAGTCACCTTAAATTTTAACCAAACCACCTAGTGTCTACTGAATCCTCCATTTTAGGGCTCTTGCCTCTAAGAGTATGTCTGTACCGCAGAGAGAAACCCGTGGGGAGGGTTTAAAAAAGGTCTCGGGCAGCCCTGAAATGGAATCAGCTGGTCCCATGTAGCCCTGTTTCAGCTGCTCCTCACCTGCCTGACACAACCCCTTTTTAGCTGATCCTAACTGACCTGCAGTAACCCACTTCTGATTAATAGGTGAGTGGGCCTCTTCCCTTTTGAAAGCTGCCTTTTCCCGCCCCGTGGCAGCCCTCTGGCCTGGCTGTCACAACACCCCGGGGAAAACTGCTATTTTGTGCTGGTTTTGTTGCACTTTGGAGTAGGTGCAGACTAGGGTCCCTGGGCTCTGCATGTTCAGTGACTAGCAGGTATGGAGGCAACTTCAATGAAGTCAGTTGAGTTGCTAGGGTGTAAATGAGAGCACCCCATGGCCCATCATGCTTCAGATTGGACGTGGTGGCTAGTCTGGCCTATTAATATATTTTTTTATGCGCTGTCTGGAACTTTCCTCTAAGGTGAGCGATGAGATGGTGGTGGAGCTGATTGAGAAAAACCTGGAGTCTCCTCCCTGCAAAAATGGCTTCTTGCTGGATGGCTTCCCTCGCACGGTGAAGCAGGCAGAGATGGTATGTGACTTCGGCTCCTCTAGCTCCGTATCTCTTACAGATCCGTTCCCAGTCCAGCCACGTCTCTAGAGGAGACGGGATGCGGGGGGAGCGCTCTCTGTGACTGTATCTGCGTACTTAAGGGAGACGGTTTCTGTTACAGCTGGATGAGCTCATGGAGAAGAGAAGTGAGAAGCTAGATTCTGTGATTGAATTCAGCATTCCTGATTCCCTGCTCATTCGGAGGATCACTGGACGGTAATAATTCTCCTTCCTCTCCAAGTCCGCTGGTTTCCTAAGGCTTTGGGAGAAGGCAGAGAGTTCTGGTTCCTGTGATCATTTTAGCACCGTGTGGAGCCAGCTGTGTCAACACACCTGCATCCTGGCCTGCTTCGACCTTTGCCGTGTTCAATTTTTTGCTCCACATGTATATTGGGTTCTGGTGCCACAGCTCAGCGCACACCCTGCTGTTCCCATCTTGGGCTTGCCTTGAACCGGGTCTGTCTGTGCCATGGGTAGCGGTTGGTGATGTGCCTAAGCATCAGGGGCAGATGTTAAATGCTAATGCTTTTATGCTGCATCTTCTCTGGTGTCCTTGCTGATTCACTGTATTACCCTGCAAGAGGAAGTGCCACCAAACATCCTCGCCCTGCACAGGGATGCATCGGTGTATTCGTTAATCCTCATGGTTACATGCAAATCACACTCCCCTCCTCACCCCATGTTGCTGCTGTATCAGAGGCAGAAAGGCGGGGGAAGCAGGTGGGAGCAAGTGCTTGTGAGGAACTGGCTTTTAAGCAGGCTCCCCATGACACTAGCTCCTGTGGAGCCGCCTGCCTCCCCATGCTGCTGCCTCTGATACAGAGGCAGGAGTGCATAGGGGCAGGCGGAAGCCGGTACCCCCATGGAGCTGCCTCTCCCTCCCACCTCCAGCCCAGCATGTATAGGCTTCTGGTATACACGTTTTATTGGCCCACATGAAGTTCCTTGCGCATAATAGGTCCCACCTGCCCTCCCATGCTGCTGCCTCTGATTCAGAGGCAGCACCACGGGGGGAAGGGACGGGAAAGGTGGCTCTGTGGCAACTGGTACTCACGGGAGCTGGTACTTGCAGAAAGCCAGCTCCCCAGGAAACCACCTCTCCTCCCTGCATGTAAACATGTAACCACTGATAAATTCAGCAGTTATATGTTTACAGAAAAATACTTTTTAACATCCATTTTTCAGGTATCTAAAAGGGTGTCATGAGGAGGGAGAACACTTGTTCATCTTGGCTTCTGAGGATAGAACAAGAAGCAATGGGCTTAAACTGCAGCAAGGGAGGTTGAGGTTGGACATTAGGAAAAAGTTCCTAACTGTCAGGGTGGTTAAACACTGGAATAAATTGCCCAGGGAGGTTGTGGAATCCCCATCTCTGGAGAGATTTAAGCACAGGTTAGATAAATGTCTATCAGGGATGGTCTAGACAGTATTTGGCAGGGGACTGGACTTGATGACCTCTCGAGGTCCCTTCCAGTCCGAGTATTCTGTGATTCTATGATCCCTAGTCCTGCTTCAGAGATGGCCATGTGGGTCCCGCAGAAATTCTCCATTACACAATCTAGTCCGCTAATAGCTGGATTTGCAGAAGAGTCCTCCCTCAGTCCTGTACAGAATACTCCTCTCTCCTCCGTACCGCTCCTTTTCTTCAGCTCCCTAAAGAGCTGCTTGGTTGAATTGACTATAGCAAATTTTCTGCTAGAGTGAAAAGCATCTGGGCTGCTGCGGCTGTTCCTTGTGCTGACTGAGGGTGGGTTGTCCTCCTATCCTGAGCTCAGACACTTTGCTGAACCTTGTTTTTGGTTTTAGGCTGATCCACCCGGCAAGTGGCCGCTCATACCATGAGGAGTTCAACCCCCCGAAAGAGCACATGAAGGATGATGTATGTGAGCTACCGATACATTTCCCCTGAGATCTTACTTAAATGATCTTCAATTCGAAGTCCGAGCAGTAACCACGCTTTTACTGCCCTATCTTCACACCCCGTCGCCTCCTTTGACTAGACAGGCATTTGATGCAGCTGTGCTGATGGGGGCGGGGGGCATCAGCTGGAATGTAACAAGCTGCGGATTTGTCCTGTTCATGGTTGTCTTCCTTTATCAGGCCACCGGGGAGCCCCTGATCCGCCGTTCTGACGATAACGAAGTGGCTTTGAAAACTCGTCTGAAGTCCTACCATACCCAGACCACCCCGCTGGTAGACTACTACTCCAAGCGAGGAATCCATGCGGCCGTGGATGCCTCCCAGTCCCCGGATGTGGTGTTTGCAAGCATCTTGGCAGCCTTCTCCAGAGCAACATGTAAAGACCTGGTTATGTTTGTTTAGGGCTCTTTTAGTGCCGTGCACTCTCTACTGCTCTGGGGTCAGGGAGAGGGACTGGCCAGTTAAGAGAGTGGAAGGAGGGGGATGGCATCCTGAGAGAGAACTGTGCAAAGTGTCAATTAAACAAGCACTTGCTGGCCTCTCGTTTGGCACCTGAACATGTTGGTATGTTTCCGTGTGTGTGAGTGCATAGCCTGTAGGGGGCGCGATGACCTAACACCAGCCACTTCCCGTTAGTAACGTGTTTATAGCCAATCAGGTCAAAAGTGAAAGTTTTGCATCTTAGAGTCCTAGTTAACTGGAAAACACTGCACTTCCTACTGCTCAGGCTGCTTGGCCGGGACCAAGCATGGAAGTAACAGGAGCGCTGAAGGTCATGGTTGACCTGTGTAGGCAGAGAGAAGGGGTCTTCCCTACCTCACCCTACAGCTGTGGAAAATAAAGCACTGTCTGCTTGCAGGAAGTGTGTGTTGTCTGTGTGGGAGGAGGAATGAATGCAAAATGTGAGTGGAGAATCTGCTGCTTGGTACCATTTTAGAACAGAAACCTTTACCCGGTGGTGCAGATCTGATGTGTGCTCGACTGTATGAACAATACAGTAAACAGCACCGTTTTCTCGGAGAAGAATCTGGATTCCAGTGGGTTTGACTCTAAAGGGAGGGGGAGTGTAGACAACAGGAGAGGCTGGGATTCCATGGATTCTGCTGTCAATAACAGGGTTCAAAAAAGAGCTAGATAAATACATGGAGGATGGGTCCCTCGATGGCTGTTAGTCAGGGTAGGCAGGAATGGTGTCCCTAGCCTCTGTTTGTCACAGGCTGGGAATGGGTCAAAGGGGAGGGATCACTTGATTCCCTGTTCTGTTCACTCCCTCTGGGACACCTGGTATCGGCCACTGTCGGCAGACAGGATCCTGGGCTAGATGGACCTTTGGTCTGACCGAGTGTGGCCGTTCTGATGTTCTCCTCATCCCCCGATCATGGCTCATGAGCCCTCTGTGTAGCTTTTCTAAGCTCTGAACAGAGCCTTGTTTCCAAACAAATCATTCTTCAAGGAGCGTGGGATAAAAGCTCTAGCCCACACTTCAAATGTCCTTGAGCCCTTCTGGCCTGGCTTACGATACCCTGGAAATGCACTGGGAGTTTCTCAAGCAAGCCCAAGTGCTTGTGCAGAAACCGTGCTGCTGGGTGTAGATTTTAACATGACAGGGGTCATGCTGCCCTCTCAGAAGAAACAAGGCTGCTAGGAAACTAACGAACTCTGATCTGTGTGGAAATCTCAATGGTATGCAGAAGCTTCTGGTATAAATGTTTATTGGCCCAGATGAGGTTGAGTGTCCTTTCGCTGTCAGTGTATTTTGCTGATTTGGTGAATAGGCTGTGCAGTCTTACTGTGCCTGGGGGATGTGGAGTCTTGTGTGCTGAGGGGGTTCAGCCAGGAGGCATGCGCGTCTCTCCTCTTGTTCATGATTTCTTGTTAATCACACTCTGCTCCCGAACGCCCTTTCCTGTGAAGTGCAGCTGTCCCCTACCCTTGCAAAAGTCTGTAAATAACCCCAGAAACTGAAAGTGGACTTGTCGCGGCTGCTCTCTGAAAGCACGTGACTGTGTGGGAAAGGGCTTGGGGGGAAACAGAAGGTGAGAATCGGCTATTTGGGTCTTCCCTAACTACCGCTGTGTTGCAGTGGTATTTCCTCTTGCTTCACTACAGCACACTCTGGGGTGGTGCTGCTGGTGGGATTCTGGGTGTAGATGCTCTGGCGAGAGCAGATAGGACCCGCCAGTCAGTTCAGGAATAGACGAGACTGGGTATAGACCACAGTGGAAGTGAGTCAGAGCCACGGCTGGGTAATTGCCTAGAATGACAGAGAAACTCCCTTGAGTGTGATCTGCTTTTATCTCGGCTCCTGCTTGAACCTCTTGAGAGCCAGAAAAGGGGAGCCTAGGCAGCAATGATCAAATGGAAGATTCCCAATACAGCTCCTGGATTTGGGAAACAGCGCATCCCACCCCTATGTTTGATCTTCATCTGTCCTACACGTCAGTCTCATTCTGCTGTTAGCAATGATTCGGTATGGGTTTTAGTTCTTAAATTTGTGTGGGGGCGTGTGTTGTTTTTTTTTCATTTTTGTTTCCCGTTTATTCCAGCTCAGTGACTCCATGAACCAGACGAGACCCCACCAAAGGCTGCATGCTCCATCACCTCACTCCATCCCTTCCCCTTGGGAGAATGGGAGGGCTGGAAGGGATGGGGGGGGGGGGTCATGGCTGAGCAGAGGAAGGGGGGGAAGAAACAGAAGGCAGAGTGGTTTGTTTATCAGAATCATGTTCAAGAGGAGATTGATCTATTTCTTTCATACTAAAGAATCAAAGTATTTGGGGAGGAAGAACACATTGTGCTGTATGAAAATGGATTTCTGTGCCAAAGATCAGACTGCTGAGCCTTGGCCTTGCTGTTGGACTTGGTGCTATTTCAAGCTTTCAAACGGGACTCCTGGTGCTGCCTCTGCTTGGTAGCTCTATGTGGTTTTGTTTTTCCTGAAGGACACTGTCAAATTTGTTTTTCTGCGTCTTGAACTTAATTCCCCTACTACAGGACCAAAATGAATGCACAAAATGACTCTGTCATGGAGACAAGATCTGGCTCCATTGTACTTCCCGTGTTTCCTAGATGATTTGGCCTTCCTGAAACAAGGCAAAGATGGTCCGAGGAGCCTTCTGCTCCTGTATGATAACATCAGCTCTAGCTCAAGCCTTCCATCCTTGTGATCTTGATCAAGCCAAACTTCCTAAAATGCTGAGAAATCCATAGGAATTTACCTCCTCCCACTTGATTGAGGAAGCAACAATGAATTGGATTTTTTGCCTTTTTACAAACCAAATGCTGCCTTGTCTAGTTTCTGAATCAATAAAACATACTTCACATTTTGTGTCTAGCTGTGTTTTCTTTCAGACCTGCACACCGCACAGGCTGGCAGGGGTGGTTTGTACCATAGACTCGATCTTCCAGTAATTGAGAGGGTCGAGGGTGACCAGAAAGTCCAGCTGGAGAACTCTACTCTGGGGCAATTAGCCAACAGGCCCCGCCATTTTCTTTCTTACCTAAGTACACATCAGCCTCCTTCTTATGGAAGCGATCATTACAGGTGCTGACCCTGCTCTGCTCTCCTCTCCTCTGTGTATGTAGAAACAAGAAGTAAATTCCTTTGTGCTTTGACCCACTCTTGGCTAGAACTTACCTGTGTTTTCATAGATGAGTGTCTCAGAGTTGTAGTAGCCCCTTATGTCCATTTGGTGGTGTGTGCCTTTACTAAGGTCCCATATTTCCCCCTCCTCCTCCCCTGGACTGAAAGTCTAGTTTTGCTTTTGAGCGTAGCTATTTCTTCGCTGTAGCCTGTGACTATCTCCTTCGTACCCTGCCCCCTCCCTTTCCACCAGTGTAGCTTCTGCACTGTAGATGGCATTACATTTATCATCTCCCTTTATCTCAGCCTGCTCAGAGCTTGTGGATTATTTGCTGAAGTGATTCTTGAAACTATTCTCGGTGTGGCGGTAAACTATACGCGTGGTCTTCCCTTGTTGCTATTTGTAGCAGAAAAACCCTCAATCCATTTGTGGGCTCCTCTGCTACTAGGCACTGTACAAGCAGAGAGAGTATGCCCCAGTGACCCTCGGTCTGTTCCTTTGGAAAGACTCTTGCTCGCTAACCCTATCGGTATTTCTCTTCATCCCTCTCCTATGCTTCCCCAGTGTTTCTCTTAGGGCTTTGGCGAGTGTTTTCTTCACCTTTTGATGGCAGGCTCACGAGGGTAACAGCTGTGAAGTCTCCAACGCTGGAGAGATTTAAGAGCAAGTTAGACATTTATCAGGGCTGATGGTGCTTGGTCCAGATGGTGCTTGGTCCTGCCGTGAGGGCAGGGGACTGGACTCGATGACCTCTCAAGGTCCCTTCCAGTCCTAGTGTTCTATGACTCTAAGTTGGGGTTTGTGGTATCATTCAGACGTGCCGTCTGATAACTAGGTTCCTCCTGATTATTTCTCCTCTTACCCTTTGCCAGAGCTACCCTGTTTCCTTTGACAGGCTTTCTAGAATTGAGGGTCTGAGATCATTAGACATCCCTAGCCACGGGTCCCCTAGCAATCAGAACACAGGGTTCCATTGTGCCGCCAAACAACTGGCCAGCTTTCCTTGAGAACAGCTGCCAGAGTGCCACCTCTGTTTGGTGCAAATGGATCCATGAATCCCCCTCTTTGCACCCCATCGAGCTGGAGTGGTCTGAGCTGGAGCTGCTTTGCTGGTGTAGTAAATTGTTCCTGTTAAATTACTTCACCCCTGCAAGCTGCTTAGGCTGTGTGGTGTGGGGTTTTTTTTGTTTGTTTGTTTGTTTTTGTTTTTTAAAGGTAGGGTCCTGCATTTGTGGGCAAAGAGAACATGTCTCTGTAGCGCTAGGACCAGTGTGGCATAGGACATTGCATCCCCTGATCATCTTGTGAGTTGTGAACTATTCTCCAAGGCAGCAGTCTCGCAGGAGCTGCAGCGGTGTCGTGTAGACTGCAGAATGCATCAATCTATTTTCCCTTCTGAAAAGTGCTGCAGACCTCCATGGTAGAGCCCTGCCCCGATACAAAACTGGTATCCGCATCTTCTACACCGATGAGACGTGGAGAGCTGCGGCTGCGGATCCCCACCACTACAGAGCAGATACTGGCACATTTGCAAGGGTCTAGATACAAAATTTGTATCCACAAAAATGAGTGGTGGAAAACTGCCTCCACCTGGGTGGATGCAAAGCAGATTTCTGCAGGGTTGCAGGGCTCAGGTGGCATTGGAGCTATTGGAGAATGCAGCAAGCCTCTTCCCCTGTGTGGTATGCCCGGGTGATAACCCTGTGGCTTGTGGTAGCCAGCCCTCACCCCGCTTCAGCCTAGAGAATGTCACATCCACTGTGTTCCCTGCAAAGCATCTGGTTGGGGAATGCAAAACTCATCCCTGCCCTGCACCGAACCGCTGGAGTGAGGAACAAAGCACCTAGCTACCGCAGTGTGGGCTAGATGTACACAGAGACCACCTGACCCCTCTGCACCCGGGGGACTTGGGATGGTGAACTGCCTATTGAGGGAGATTAGGGTTCCCATCTTGCCCCTCCCCATAGTGCCCCCCTTCCAGTCCTTGTATTGTAATGGAATTTAAAGCCACCCCCTTATTATTTTTCCTACCACCCCTGCCTTTCTGCCGTGCTCACCCCAGCCCTGCTCCTCTTGATTGCTGCCAGGCGTTGCTTAGTAAAATGAGCTGGTGGGAAGAGGTCCCTGGGATGGAGTTCCCCTTCTGTTGCTATGGCAACCGTTTCCAAGTGATACCCCAAACACTGCAACCCTGGACCAGCAGCGTGATGGGGAGGCAGCCATTGGCTGGGAGGTCAGGGCTGCCAACAAGCGCAGCCGCAGGAGCTGCGGAGCGAAGCGAAGCCTAGAAGAGCAGGGGGGAATCCACCGTAGGTAAGAAAGAGGCCCCTGGCCCAAAGCCTGAGGTGTTTTCCCATCCCCTGTTAGGGGCTTGGGAAGGGCTATCCCAATGGGAAGATGCTCAGGTTCCAGTGACCCAGCCACGTTTCTATAAGCCGTCCATCACCCTGGTATCTGAGCCCTCTGTCCTGCTCCCTATCGAGGGTTCCCCAACTGTTCTGGGCACCCGTGCTGGTAGCAGCTGGCTCTGGGGCTGCCAACCACTGCACCTGGCACTGATTTACTCCAGAGCTCTGCATTGCTCCCATCCAGGCTAGGTCAGAACGTGACCTGGTGAGGGGGGAAGGGGAGGAAAGTTTCTGAGCACCCCAAGGTTGGGAGAGGGCAGGCCGCTGAATGGCCAGTAGGGAAAGGGGTGGGCCAGGAGAGGCTTAGAGTCCCCTGACCCTTGCTACTGCAGTGGGAAGCAGGGCTCTCTCGTGGGGCTAGGTGTGTCGCTGAACAAGTGAATCTGAGATTCGGAACAATCCAATCTCCACAACACCCCCTCCTCCCCCCAGTGAAATAAGAGGGTGGGGAGTGAGGCAGGTGCAGTGGAGCCCAGTTAAAAATTCTGCACTGGAGAGCCTAGATTATTGGTCGCCAATATGATGCTATTGTGGCTGAGGCCGGGAAGCGTGGGTGGGGAACCACTGCTCTAGAGAGCGCGGCCGGTCCTCCTGTTCTCTCTGGAAGGCATCTAGTTTGGACTGGGCGCTAATCCTGCAGGTCAGGGAGGCAGGATAGTGACAGGCCTCAAAATAATATTTGATGTCCCATTACTCTGCCTCAGAACAGTTGCCTCTGTGTGTAAAGCCGACAGACCCTGGTCGTCAGCAGGTGGCATTGAACCGGGGAACCTTAGGGACTAAAGCCATGAGCTTCTACCACATGAGCTAAAAAGCAGCTGTCTCTTAGCTAGGGCTGTAGAGCAGATGTCACTTGTTCTTGTTCAGTACCTCTGGGTTACATGTTCAACTACTGTGAAAAAATACGAGTGAAATTCACCCCCTCCTTCCCAAGTCCCATTGGACTGAAGTGGGACCTAATGCTGGCCTGCTGCAAATTTCATCTGTGTGTAACCCAGACCACTGAGAAAGGGAGCGTGACGAATTCTCTACAGCCTTAGCTAAGAGCCAGCTGGCTTTCAGCTCATGCGGTAGAGGCTGATGGCTTTAGCCCCTAAGATCCCAAACTTCAATCCCACCTGCCAACAACCCGGGTCTGTTGGCTTGACATGTGTTTATAACCTACGGGCTGGGCTACGGATGGCTTTACAGTTACATTTCCAGAGCACATTATAGTGCCGATTTTGTTCCTTCAGGTAGGCTAGAGACATAGAGGCCGGGGGGAGGGTAGAGGGGGTGTTGTCAGCCGAAGAAACAAAGTAACTATGATAAAATGTTGCTAGCTCTGTCTGTTTCTGCCAATCCTTCAACATCGACAGCGTAGATGTGATTGGGAAAAGGGAAAGCCGGGGTAGGAACCGTGACTGAATCAGGCTGTCAGCCAAGAGAGGCTGATGTCTAAAATCTCCCCTGTCACTTAGAAAATAAAAAGTAGGGATTGAAAACACTGGAAAACATAAGCCTCAGTGAGAACGTAGATACACCACTTAAAATGCAGGAAGGGAGGTGTGCCAGTAAAATTAGGGGCATCGGCGTACGCTTGCCTCATTAAAACGGTTTAAAAATCTTTCCTGTGTATGTGGGAGTACAATCCTCTATTGAAAGGCTGCAGGCCTGAAAGCAACACGTGCCAGCTGGCATTGTATAACAGGTACTGGGAGAGACGAACCTTAGAAACACCTGAGAGAGAGAGTGGGCGGATTCGTAACAAGGCTTTTTGCTCAGCTGTGAAATTGCCCCCACCCTCATTTCCGTAAGAGACACGGGCTCTATACAGAGCCTCCAGGGGATGGCTCATGGCGAGCTACTCCGCAGATTATTTTGTAAACAGCTAGGCTGCGTCTAGACTGGCCAGTTTTTGCGGAAAATCAGCCGCTTTTCCGCAAAAACTAGCCAGCTGTCTACACTGGCCGCTTGAATTTCCGCAAAAGCACTGACTTCCTAATGTATGAAATCAGTGCTTCTTGCGGAAATACTTTGCCCTTCCCGTTCGGGCAAAAGTCCCTTTTGCGCAAAACTTTTGCGCAAAAGGGCCAGTGTAGACAGCTGACATTTGTTTTGCGCAAAAAAGCCCTGATGGCTAAAACGGCGATCGGGGCTTTCTTGCGCAAAAGCGCGTCTAGACTGGCACGGACGCTTTTCCGCAAAAAGTGCTTTTGCGCAAAAGCGTCCATGCCAATCTAGACGCTCTTTTGCGGAAATACTTTTAACAGAAAAACTTTTCCGTTAAAAGTATTTCCGCAAAATCATGCCAGTCTAGACGTAGCCCTAATGAACAGTGCTGCCCATGACTACGTTAGATGCTGTTGGGTCCAAACCCCCAGCTTTATAGGCCTTGCTGGCCTCACCGAGCTGGATTTCAGTGTTTGATGTGGTGGTGACGGGAGGCAGGAGCTGTGGGCTGGCTTTTGTGCTTGATGTACAGGTGAGGCCTGGATAGGTAGCCAAACGGGGATTCACCACCGCTGGACTATTCAGTGCGGACAGGCCAGAAATACCAGGCTCGTCTAAGTAGAAACCAAGCTTCTCAGGTAGCTTTTGAATCCTGTTCTCCTGCGGTCTGGGATCCCAAGGTGCAAGCTGGCCAAAGGGTCATTAAAAACACGTGGCTAGAATGATTTCTGACTCCTGCGTCAACTTGACTTCCAAGCACAGTCTGAAAGCCAGTGGAGACAAACAGGCAGAAAAGAGACTAATGCCCCCTTATCTCTGACTGAATTATTCTCACCAGCCCTTCTTATGACTTCTCTTCACTAGAAAGCGGATGGCAATGCGACCACATGACCGTTGGGTGCTTTGTGCCCAGGCAAGACTAAGTCAGGTGCTCACACATTTGGGGGGCTCTCCTGGGGTAACATGTTCTGCAGCCATGTTACATTTCCTAGCAGAGATGGCTCTTAAGGCATAGATGGCCCAAGCTGTCTTCTGCAGCATGAATGGTTAGGCCTGAGATTTGTGGTTGATCTTGGCTCTGGAAGATAAGAGCTAAGCAAGAAGCCCAGGCTGTCTGAGACACAGAAAACAGATGCATTGGCAAAGTAACACACTCTTATCAAAGGGCATGATCATGCCCAGAGACAATCTTCTACAGCCTGTTCCACAGCCCTGTCTGCAGAGCTGAAGGTTGCAATGGGGACTCTGTCTCTGTTAAGAGGAACGAGGAGTCCTGTTACACCTGAGGGTGTGTCTACATAGCAAAGTTAGTTCAGAATAAGAGCTGTGATTCCGAAATAACTATGTGAGTATCTACACAGCAATTGTGTTATTCTGAAATCATTTCAAAATAACAGATGGCTTATTCCAACTTCTGTAAACCTCGTTCTATGAAGAATAACGCCTATTCCGAAATAGCTATTTTGAAATAAGACATGAGTAGACACTCCACTTCTGCGATTTCAAAATAGCCCCTCACCAGGGCCATTCTAAGTTATTCCTCCTGGGGCTCTAAATCAAGATAGCACATCTACACTGCAGAGAAGCCTCAAAATTAGTCAGGCTTCCCTACTGTAGAGGTGCTATTTCGAAATGAGCTATTTTGGAATAACTATTCCGGAATAGCTTATTCCAAAATAACTGTGCAGGGTAGACGTAGCCTTAGAGACTAACAAAGGTAAAGGGTTATGAGCTTCGGTGGGAAAGACCCACTTCATCAGATGAGTTGGAGTGCAAATACAGAATCCAAGATATATATGACAGGAAAAACACTTATCTGTCAATTGTAGATCCTTATTAATGAAGCTAATTAAGTGGGTTGGATAAGTCCCATTCATAGCTATTGCTGTGAAAGGCAAATGTCAAAGGCAGGGGAAATTGCCTTTGTCGTGCATTAACCAGTTAATATCTTTATTGAAGCCCAGGGAGACAGTGTCAAACATCCACATGGACTCCAGCGTGGCAGTCTCTCTCTGTAATCAGGTGGTGAAATTTCTCTGTGGAAGAATGAGCCGACACATCTGTTAGTCTCTAAGGTGCCCCAGGACTCCTCGTTTTTAAAGTTACAGACTAACCCCCCTGAGACTTCTGTTAAAAGCGTGTCTCGTTATCCAAAGAGCGGCTGCTTAATGCAGCTAGCTCAGCGGCTTGTCGCCAGAGGGGTCTTGGCTTGGCAGTTCATAGCCCCGGCACCTCCAGGCTTGCTGCAGCAATTATGGAAGTAAAAAAAAAATTGAGCTCCAGCACCTCTTTCATTACAAATTGAGCCCTGCTGGTCAAGCACCCTTGCTCCTTCCCACTCTGCAGGCTGGTTGCCGTGATTTTTATTCCTTCCTTCCCTCCTATTCCTTTCTCTCAGATCATTTGACAGTGACACAAGCAGGCACTGTCACAGGCATGTGTCACGCTTATTTGTTTTCCCTCTTTACCTGGCAACTAACATCAGGAGAGAGCCGTGCCACAGGGAGGCATGCGAAAGGAAAGTCAGCAAAGAGGGAGTGACCTCTGGTTCCCAGTGCTGCTGGAATGAGCACAGATCCCCTTAGAACACGCCTCCTGGGTGTTCCTTCTTTGCTGAAGGCAAGAGAGATCCATGCTTCCAGATGCCAATGGGCACATGAGCAGACAACCAGTAGCTAGCAGCATTGTAACAAGAATGCTGGTTAAAAAGTCCTCTGCTGGTTTTGTTATAAATTTGGCCCCATCCCCTCTCCACTTCCTAGGGAACCCTGGAAACTCTTGGTCTCACTCTGAAAAGCTCTGTTCCCCTTCTTTCCTTCTTCTGCTGTTGACTTATTTCTTCTGGGGCTGAGTACGAGGGGGTGAAAGGTTGTGAATGGGCAGCAAAGGCCGCTTTGCCCGACTCTTTTAGCCAGCTCTCCTCCTGCTGGCACTGCCGCCAAAACTGCTTGGTTCTTCTTAAAGAGGATTTGCCAGTTCCTGAGCTTGTAAAGACTAAGGCCAAGTCTCCACTTGCTGTGCCAGAGATTGATCTTCTGGTGTTCAATTTAGCAGGTCTAGTTTAGACCTGCTAAATCGAATGCTGAGGGTGGCTCTGGTTGGCGCTGTTGCGAGAAGTAAGGGAAACTGACAGGATCATTTGCTCCCATCAGCCTCCCTCTTTGAAGACAGCGCCAAGTTCGGCTTATGGTAAGCAGACTCCAGCTACGTATTTTGCATAGCTGGAGTTGCGTACCATAACCCAATCTTCCAGGTCTAGTGTAGACCCGGCCTATGCCTTTACTTCGCACCTCATTCTGTTCACTTAGAAATACAATGAGGGAAAGGGGCAAGATTCATGGGATTTGCAATGCGTCATAGAGCTAAATTCAACAAATGGGTCCAAGCCAGTGGCATCTGAGTCTGTTAATGCCAGCAGCACACAAATCTCCCTTCAAGAGCAGGGCCTTTTCTCCAAGTCTACAGCAGAGGTCAAGCCGGGAAGACAAGCAGACAGTAACTGCATTCACTTATTACAAATAAATGTTCATTCTGATCAATAAATGGCAATGACTCCCCAGCGCAAACCTTCTGCTAGCTCCAACATCGTAAGCCTGGGCCTTGGCACGGGTGTGCAAAGCTTTGTGGCAGGTGGCCAGCAGGACTGTTCTTTTTGACAGGCGACTGAAATGAAAAATCTCCTTTGCAGCATTCGTGTCTCTAGGCACGGTGGTGTCTTGCATGGTTCCACAACAACGAGAGCCCTGGTAAATCTGCTTTCCCTTCCCCTGAGCTCTCTCATACAGACATGCTCTCCCGACCGCCCCTTGCACACCAGATGTAGGAACAAACACTGAGGTTTGGCGGGGCTTCGGTATTTTGTCCTGCTACATGGTAAAGACGCACTCTCTGTTCTTGGCTGGGAATAGGAGTCTGTCCTGTGTCCAGTGCCAGATTTTCCAGCTGCTGCCATGCCCTGTTTCTGGTCCTGGTCACATGTGAAGCGTTCCCCTTCCTAGATGGATCTGGAGGTGCCCCTCTGGAACAACAGCTGGGTAACTCTCCGTGTGACTCTGGAGCCAGTCCAGAGCGGGCAAAGGCTGCTGGAAATGCTGGAGTGGAAGTATGGACTCTGAATCTGAGTGACTCCAGAGTCAACCCAGAGCGGCACATTTCGGCAGGCGTTGCTGCAGTCCCAGGAGAGGCTGTAAGATTTCTTCCTAACGTCCGTGACAGGGGCCTAGCAAGCAGGGAAGCTCCACACGTGGAAGAGACCATTTAAAGTGCAGCGGTTGCTTTTAAACAAAAGTCAGCATCTGCTAGCAGTTACCCCCGAGCGTCCTCCGAGATCCTGCCACCGGCCTTACAGGACAGCACAGCTGCCGGATCTCAGAGACACACCATGGGACCCAGCAGCTCTTGCTATTTTCAAGGCAACCCCTGCACCGGTGTAGCGCACTGGATGGAAACAGCAACATAGTCAGAAGCGGGGAGAGACGACATCTCGGTAGATCTGATCTAACCGCACCTGACTGCTCCATTCCACTCGGGGCACCTGACTGCCAGTAAGACACAAACAAACAGCCGTGCCTTCAGAGAGGCGCCACAACGAACGACTAATGTGTGCAAGGGACTAATTTGGGGTGGGGGTGATGCAGGGCTTGCGCTTGCTGAATGCAATGGTAACTCTCCCATCGAATTCAGTGGGTGCAGATAAGTCAGTCCCATGGGAGCGAAAACAAAATACAGGACTATGTAGCACTTTAAAGACTAACAAGATGGTTTATTAGGTGATGATAAACCATCTTGTTAGTCTTTAAAGTGCTACATAGTCCTGTATTTTGTTTCAGCTACACCAGACTAACACAGCTACATTTCTATCACTATTCTACCTCCATGGGAGCTAGATTTCCTTAGGGCGATTAAGCAGTGGGTCTGGGAAACAAATCACAGTGATTGAGGTAAACAGCAAAGCAGGAAAGAGGTTATTTAGGCCTAGTGGACTCTAGAAAATTAGGTCAGTTTAACTCGGTCGGGGTGTGGAAAATCCATGCCCGTCAGCAGCGTAGTGAAGTTGACCTAACTCAGGTAGGTCAACGGATGAATTTTGTTGTTGACTAAAGTCCTGCCTCTGTGGTAGGGAGATGAACGATGCCAATGGGAAGACCCTCCTGTAGGCACAGATAGTGTCTGCACTGAAGGGGTGCAGCGGCTCAGCTGTGCCACGGTAGCATTTTAAGGGGAGACGGGCCTTAAGAGTGTCACAAGCAGGTGATGGGAGTCTTGGCGTGGGAGCAAAGGGGAGATGTTGGGTGTCCATCAGGGCACCAAGTTGAGTGTCGTACGGGACGTTAGGGAGACTGGTCTTGTAGGTAACATGCTGATGCCCTGTGTGACCTTGGACAAGTCACTGAATCTCTCTGTGCCTCAGTTTCCCATGTGTAAAATAGCCCTAGGGAGGGGTGGCAGATGCAGCAGGATGGTAGGCGAGCCCTGCCCTATATCAGTTTATTTGGGGGCTTTCAGCCAGAAGATTGAGTTGGGACCCTCCTAAAATACCGCACCCCTAAGAGACAGCCCAGACATTGAGGGTCATGACAGCTTCAGGCTGAACCTTCCATTTCCCCCTCAAGCTCTTCCTCCACCAAGAAGCACATTCCTCCAGCAGGACACGGCTCACCCCCTTTCGCCTTCTTCAGGGCTGCCCTGATCTCTCACTGCTCTGGAAGCTGTGCTCTGTTCTCCGAGGCAATCAATCAGAGTTGCCAGGGCCGCAGGGCAGACCCTGTTCGTCTTTCCATGCCAGCCCAGGAGCTAAGGAGGATGCTAAAACTCTCCTTCACTTCCCACCCCCCTATGCCCAACCTACTAAGCTGTGCGGGGGGGCTGCCAGCATAGGTTCATTTGCCTTGTTGTAGTCGTGTTGGTCCCAGGAGAGGAGAGAAGC
>JANRFK010002918.1:15110913-15122932 GCA_030068395.1 Apalone spinifera | reverse complement strand
GGAGGGCGAGCTCTGAAGAGGAGCTCCGTGCTGCCGGAAAGCCAGTCTCCTTCACTAACAAAAGCTGATCCAATAAAAGGTATTACCTCCCCCGCACCTCGTCTCTCTCAGAATAGGAGACGGCAGCTGATTTCCCACAGGGACAGCTAACAAGGGATTCTAATGGACTCCACTCTATGCAGTGGGGAGCCCAAATCGGTTGCTCCATAACGGTGTGATGGGGTGAGACAAGTTTCATGGAGGAAAGCTCCATGCATTTTCCACCTGGCTCACACTAGCTCATACCCCTGGAAAATTAAATATATTTTCCTTATTGGGGGGCCAAGAAATGTGTGGTGGAAACCCTGCCCCGCCCTCCTCCTCCCTCTGCCAGTCAGATTTGAGGTGTTCCTCTCCAGTTCCAGGAAGGCTGTTCTTTCCCCTTCTCACAGCTGTTGCTGGTTAAGAAAATGGGAACATTCCCCCGACAGATTCTCAGTAAAATCTGCCCTCTCATTTCCAGAAATGGCCACGTCGGCCACTCCTTCCTCTGCCCTTGCTGTCACAGCTCCAAACGCGTGCCTGTCTGTAGGGACATCTTTTGCTCTTGCTGAGTTTCATTTCCCCCCCCCCATTTCGTTAGTCACATGGCTAATGAGAGAGGTCTGCAGATCTGGTCAGCAAAGAGGATGTTTATTCCTTGGCTCTGGACCAGCAACATTCTTGAGTCGACTTGCTTCCCAAATACTGCTCATAAATACTGGAGGAGACCTTGCTGGCCAACCCTCAGCAGGATTTTGTGCTCCAAGCCTGTAATCAGACCCTGCTTTTACCCATATTGTGGGCCTTTGCTGCCAGGTACAACCCTTCTTTCCCAAAGCGTGCAAGGACACATCCACCCTAACAAAAGGAGCGTGAACATCATCATTGTGGCATAGGTAAGGAAGCTTATTACTTGTAGTGAATGTCAGAGGGACAGAGCAGAAGTAAACATGTGCACTATATACCATGAGACACCAGAAAGAGCTCAGAGAAGAAGGCAGGTGGAGGAATGGTATTACACTGCGGAACTCATTGCCACAGGAAGTCATGGAAGCCTACAATTTAGCAAGATTAAAAAATGGTCCAACATTAATATGGATAATTAGAATGTCCAGAGTTATCAAAATGATTATAACTATTTCACAAGGGATATTAAACCTCATGCTCCCGGGCTTAAGACAATCTCTAATAGTTAGCGATCACCTTGAGACCAAACGTAGGGAGCAGATTACCCCATCTCTGCTGCTGTGGGATTCTTATAGCCTCTTCTGAGGCATCTAGGGCTGGCCACTGCCAAGGTGGAGATACTGTGGTACATGGACTTTAGGACTTGCTAGACTGGATCAGAACCATATTTCAATACAAAGATCAAATGGTGAAGTTGTTATATTTTTGAAGAGTTTGCTTGACTGAGAAATCCAGTTTAATGACTACATTAGCTAAACTAAACAACTTCTGATCCCCAAAACAGCTGGAAAAGTTAGTGTTTGTTAGGGGTGGTGGCTCTTGAAATCCAGGGTTGGATGTAAGAAAAGTAAAGCTAAACCCCATCTGGTGGTGGTATTTTTGCTGGTTTGCCTATGGCTTTGGTGGTGGCAGCGAGTGGGTTTGGGATGGTGGACGAGCCAATTCAGAGCATATTGCCTGATCAGTAAAAAACTGTTCATGCAAATGTAATTCTGGCTACCCTCATCCACATAGGTGACACGTGGTAGCACTTGGAAGGTGCACTGCCCCCCTCTCTCCCCACCAACATTTTAACTACTAAATGGGGCTCCCCTTCCAGCTTTCCCTCCTCCCCCCATTCCTCTGGGTGGCCTTCCCCGCATCCCTTGTCCCTGCAGGCATCAGTCACTTATACGCATCCACTCGCTATTCTGCTTTCAGGATGAGAATAGTTATGGTGCTAGTGATGCTGGAAGCTGAAAAATTCCAGCTCAGTTTTCAGATACGAGGCTGAACTCTCAGCAGTAGCTCTTGTTTTGACCTGTAGCTGGAGAGCATTCTAGGTAGCAGAGCCCTCAATAGGTCCTGCAGTGTCAGTCCCTCATTTTTACCATATTCTTTTTCTGACCATAACCACACTTGGGGGGGAACCTGCCCCTGCCCCCGCCCCCGCCCCCGCCCCCGCCCTTTGTGTCAAGGCACAGGGAACATTTCAGCCAGCCAAGCTGAATTCTATGATGCATTGTCATTTATAATTCTGTGAATGAAAGACGTGGCAGATCAATTCAGGAGGAAATGCTGTTGCACCTGGGAAGGCATTAACCTTTGGAATGTGCTGCAGCAGCTTGCTGAGTCAAACACCACGGGGAGCAGGGGCGGGGGCGAGGGGAGGGTGTGGAAAAAGATCCAGGTGATTTTATGACCTTTAATAACATCTTTAGTTATATATTAAAGGACATGAGCTGATGCCTTAGCAATCAGGAAGGAATCCTCCAATGCCTTTCACCCATCCTCCAGCATGGACAGCACCACACAATGGGCTGGGTTTAATTTGAAGGGCAGAGGAGATCATTTTCCTCCAAAACATCCGGTAGAGATTACTGTCTGAAGCAAAACAGAGGAGGCGATTGATCCGTATGGCAAAACTTCTCTTCCCTGTTGATGAGTTCTATCAACGCTTCCCTGCCTAGGACAAGCATGTTCTGTTTGTTATGAAGCTCCTGTGAACGCTTTTATTTCTTCAAAGTATTGCTGACTTTTGAAAACCATCCATCTGTTAGCCAGGATGGGCAGGAATGGTGTCCTCGGCCTGTTTGACAGAGGCTGCGAATGGGCAACAGGGGAGGGATCACTTGATTTCCTGTTCTGTTCACTCCCTCTGGGGCACCTGGTGTTGGCCGTTATCGGCCGACAGGACACTGGGCTGGATGGACCTCTGGCCTGAGTCTAACCGTTCTTATGTTTCTGAGACAGAGCTGCACAGGAACCCTTCAGTGGCTGTGTTTCTCAGGGCTGCTATTTCTGGGAAGCCAATCATAGGACTGTGACTTTGATTTCCTCACCTCAGATGGCTTGGAAGAGACACTGTCAGGTTCCAATCCCCTGTCTATGCAAGGACACTCCCTCACTGCGAGCCTTCCCCATTAAATAGCACATCTTCTTGTGCATTATACTCACTTTGGGAGGGTGAAAACAGACTAATCTGTTTTGCTTTTGTTTCTAATCGGCGTCACTTGTGCTCTCTTTAGTGCGAGATGTTTATGTTCAGAGTGCAGAGGATGTGAATTAATCTTTTCCATCGTGGGAAGATATCACCTTGAGTCAAACCCTCGAAGTCACTTTCCTCTGGCTGTTTGCAACACGGGTGCTTGCGGGTAGAAGCACTTTGGGTTGGCCGTCTTGTGCTTTCCTCCCTGCTTCCTGTTTCTTGCAAGCCTCTGTCTGCCGTGCCCTCTCGTTCCAGATGTGAACTGCTGCTTTGTGGAGAGGAATCTGTTGCATGGGAGATTCAAAGCTCTTTCTGCAGCTAAGTGACTCTGCAGAAGGGGCCGTGCCGGGGATTTTCCCGCGCAGGGTTCCTGGTAGTTAGTCTCACGAGGCCTCCTTCCGTCCGCCTGCCCAGTTCTGCTGGATCCCTGACAGCTCACTGCAAGGAGATGGATTGTGCAGAGCCAGCCACAGTGCCGCAGTACAGGGATCCAGAGCGGCCGCGCCTGCTCCACTAACCAGCAAAATAGGTCGTGCATCAGCAAATGAAAAAGGACAGATGGGGCTTGCTAATTCATCTTAGATTAGAGGAGTGTAGGATTAACCCTCGGGTGCCATATCTCCAGAAGGGTGGGAATGGAAAGGGAGGCGTTGGATGAGGGCAGAATTTCAGGGCTACTCCTGACCCTGCCAGTATTTGGTCGCCTTAATTAATCAGAACGGCTGTAAAAGCTGCCCTGATCTGTGTCGTCAGGGTGCTGTGAACTCTCAGCTTGGAGAAGTGAGGGGCTGACCGGGACTCTCTTGGGGTCCTGCGTGGAGCTAACCTGTCCCCAGTCAGTTCTGATCTAGCGTAGGCAGAGAGCCGCTCCGCTATTCCTGCGCCCCCAGAAGAAGCAAACAGCGCTCTGCTGTCTGCATATTGCGAGTCAAGCTGCCCAGCCCACAGTTTCCTGCACTGCCTTGGGTTCTGGGACAGGCTCTTGCTGAGTCTTTTGAACTCTCCAGCGCTCGGGTTCTCTGTGAGCGAGACAGAGCGCCGAGGCAAAAACCTCTGGTCTTTTCAATGGGTTCTCTCTGACACACTTCTCTCCTTTCCTGGAAATCAGGCCGTTGCCTTGGTGTGCTCCCATGGGTAAAGACAATCCGTGTGTTTGTCCTGGTGCTCCCTGGTCCTTGTGGACACAGCAAGCCCTCTAAGGCTATAGACCTGTTGATTCTTGGTTGGCCTCCCCTACTTGTGTGGGGCCTGAGGTTGCGAGGTGTTGACTGCTCTCAGCTCCTGGGGATATTAATGGGAGCCGAGGGCTGGTCGCAGCTCATGCCCTGTTGTTCTATCTCTGGGTCTCTGTTGCGATCCCCAGTGGCACGTTTTCCCTCTTTTCCTTCCACTATTGCATTGCAGCTTATTGTGAAACCCAGCATTACATCAGCCAGGAGGCCTCTTCTGGCTTCCTTGATCAGGTCCTGGTGTTTTCAGGCATTGGCCCCAGGCAGTTTGCCTGCCTGCAACGCTTCTGATGTCAGCTGGTTTGGAGCACACACTACAAGAGCTGAACAATGGCCCGGCTCCTCCCTGCCTCCTCTGTGGCTTGGCCTCATCTTGAGCTAAGAGGAGCTTTGCCATCCCCACTTGCTTTTAGCCCAAGCCTGCACAACTCACAAAGCGGCGAAGGCCATATTACTCCAAAGAAAACAGCTGCGGACCACTCGTAGGGACGCTCTCCCAAAAATACCGAGCAGAGCGAAAAAAAAAACCAACAACAAAAAACAAAAACACGTCTCCACTTGGCCCCCTGGCATTTGTCTCTCTTGCACCCCGCCCCTTGGTGCCTTCCCCTTTCTCCTGACCTGGCCCCCTCCCCTCAGCACAAGCCCCTTCCCCTCCCTTACCTGGCTTCCAGGTTGCGGGGCTGCTGGAGCCTTTTTTAATCCGGCGGTCGCCGGCTGTGATGTCACACGCCACGGCACGCCAGCATCCTGGCCTCTGCCGGCGTCCCACCCCCCGCACCGGAGCTGCATGCAGGCAGCCCGGCGGCGAGAATTGCCACACTTCCCCTCCCCCCGGCCGGCGGACCCGATGAGGCCGCACCGGCCGTAGTCGGCACGGGCCACACAGTGAGCCCCTGCGGCCGTATGTTGCGCAGGCCTGTTTTAGCCAAAACCAGCTGCAACAGGCATGTAGGGTTTGCTCAAGTCATTAGCCGGCCTGTATTTATGCTGTCGCCAAATCCATCATTTTGTCTGGGCAATGATTTAGGTCAGAGGGTTGCCTCACTGCTCCCTTTGTATTATCTGTATCAGACTAGCTTCCAAGGGTGGATTGCTATTGGATTGGGTTAAACCATTCTGCCTATAATCCCGTATAATGGGAATAATCCCTCACAAAGTAATGGAGAATCAAGAGGGAGGGCTATGCTATTCCTACAGTACATCAGGTATATATGTAACACCAGCAGATCCCTGTCACCTGTGAGCAGAATCAAACCTGGGCCCTCTAGAGCTTAGTACATGAGCCGCTACTGCTTGAGCTCCAAGTCAGCTGGCTCTCCGTTAAGCCCACAGAGTTCTCTCTGTAAGTGGTTCATGCCACTAGACAGGACACTGCACCCCACCCAGACAGTGCATGAGCTACGCCGAGACAGGAATCAGAACAAACTGTGCTCTTAGTCCCAAAGGAAACCCTTTTCTACAGACACAGGAAAAATATCAAATTATTAAACAGCCCCTTGCTGCTCCTTATCTGTACACGCAGGACAGAACAGACTATCGCTGTCTCTGAATCTGTGTTCCAGTTTCCCTTTCAACATGTCCACACCGATCTCCTAGGCACAGGCAGGCAGACTGGCCTAGCTAGCTCAGATCTTGGGGAGGTAGCCCAGGAGGAAGTTGTGCAACTCAAGACCTGCCTCTTATCCGTGGTCTTCCCACCCAGAACCCTCCCACCTCCCACTTTTTGGATCAGCTGCTGACAGCGCTCGGAACGCCCCCTCATTCCGCCCTCCTGAGATTATTCTCCTTTGCTCCCAACACTTTGCAGCACATCTGCCCTACTCTTTTCTCATCCATCTAACGCCGAGGAAAGATCTGTTCATTCCAGGTAGGCCGGAGGGGCTCATTGCATGTCCCCTGGCATGACCACCAATTCTGGGATCGGCAAAAAGGTAGGCAGTGTTTGGCGTTCTGTCTGCAGGCCTGATCTGTAAACACTGATTATAGTGCTTTCCCAGCCCTCCTCCCGGTGGCGTGTCTGTCTCCCAGGAGACTGCACGACAACAGCATCTTCTTTAGGGGCGTGACGCGCTCGCTGCGTTGTGTGTGCGTGATGCAGGAGAGGGCGTGTAATTGCAAGGGAAGGCAAAGTAAGGCTATTTTGAGGAGCCTTGAATTGCGGATCCCAGGGCGCCTGCATCCCACCTTTTGATCCTCATTTAAAAGAAAGTAAATCCTGGTTGAACAGATAGCAGGAGGATACAAGAGTCATCTGCTCATGTGGAAAAGTTCCATGGGAGGGAAGTGGGACATGAAACAACTGGAAGAGACAGCGTATTTGTATAGAAATAGTACACAGAGTTCTCTCCCTGTCCTTGTCCAGGAAAAGAGAATGGCCTCGTGATGTCAGCCCCCTCTCTGAAATGATCAGTATGCCGGTCATCTATATGCAGGGTTTCTTCCTGGGGGACTTACAAGGTTGTGACCCCATCGTGCATCAACTCTTATAACTGCTACTGGTACTTGGTACCTACAAAGCACTTTTCTCCTAAGGCTCCCCAAGCCCTTTACAAACAGTGACATTTCCTAACCGCCCCCCGGAGGTCAGTTTTATCATTCCTGTTTAGAGAAAGGAGAAGTGGCTTGTTCAAGACAGCAGAGATTGTAACTCTCTAGGACAGGGACTTTGGGCGAGATTCTGTGCGGTGCTCCTACGAGCTTTTAAACCACCCTTGTGCTAGGGGTGTGAACGGGAAACAGTTACCCAGTAAGCATCGCTCTTAGGCTACGTCTATACTGCTTCCTTCTTGCGCAAAAGCTTATGCAAATGAAGCGCGGATTAGCATCTTGCTGTGCTTCATTTGCATAATTAATTAGGGGCCGTTTTTGCACAAGAGGCTTTTGCGCAAAATGGAGCGGTGTAGACAGCTCCTTTTTGCGCAAAACCCCTCTTGCGCAAGAGCCATTCCTCAAGAGGGGTTTTTTGCGCAAAAAGGAGCAGTCTAAAAAGCCTCTTGTGCAAAAACGGCCCCTAATTAATTATGCAAACGAAGCACGGCAATATGCTAATCCATGCTTCATTTGCATAAGCTTTTACGCAAGAAGGAAGCAGAATAGACGTCGCCTTACTGTGGCTGCTGTGGGCAAAGGGCTGCCCCAGTGCAGGCTGGAAGCCGGCAGCAGCCTCAGCCCCAGGGTCGAGATCCCAGTTAGTCTCTGTGGTCCTTTCACGAGTAAGCAAGGATTTTCCCCTGAACTTCTTCCGCACGGGGACACAGACTGTGACCTCTTGGTAGCTATCCCAGCCCCGGGGCGGGGAGGAGGGCGGGACCCCTAGGGCCCATGCTAGCCTACAGAAAAGGAGTGCTGCTCATGACACGCCATTGGAACCAAGTGCAGGTTTCAGCCCTAACGACTCTTTTTGTCCATCCTGCCCCTCAGGCCAGTGACGCAGCCAGTCGTTTTCCCACAGCGCTGCTCTCCGGGTAGGCAGGGAGGGGGAGTGGGGTCCATGGCAGGAGCCAGAGTTTCTACTCGCCATGACACAAGGCCAAACTGGCGGGACAGTCTGGCAAGGCTCCGCCACAGAATATTCCGGGCTGCTGGGAGTGTGTCCTTGGCATTCCCGGCTCCCTCGGCAGCAACGGCCCCACCCCGATAGGGGAGTTTTGCAACCCCCCGGTGCAGCCTAACCCGGCGAGCTGCATATTTCCTGGCAGGCTGGCTCTGCTTTCACTCTCTGTCTTACAAAGGGGGATTTTTCACAGGGCTTTCCTCCCTGCAGCCTTGTGACTCTGACAAATCACTCCGTTGGGTGTGAGTTCATCGGAACCCAGGAAAACAACCCTGTGGGTGGAAGAAGGGACGTATCAGACCTACCGGGTCGTCCCCCCCCACGTCGCTGACTTGTGTGCGGTGCTGTACAGTAATAGAGAGAAAGACCCACACGCTGCGCAGCCCCGGGGAGGATGGTACCATGGCAAAGGGGTCAGTACAACAGCACTGCAGGGTGTTGCTGGTTTATGGCTCCATGGAGAGGTCTCATTTTAAGGCAGCTACAAGTATCTACGTCCAACCCTGCTCTCATTTAAGCAGAGACGAGACGGACGATCTGAAGTCAGTAGTCACTCCGGTTTTATGCCAGTGTAAGTGAGAGCAGAATTTGACCCTCTCATACGGGTTTGGCTCTCTGTGGTACTGAGGCTTTTAAAATCTCCCTAATTTTTTTTTCTATATCAAACAGCCACAACTGGAGGCCACGTCCAAGAAAACCATGTGATTTCTTGTACAATACTTCCTGGGTGTAGATAAGCTGATCTGCAGATCCAGGAGAATTTCCCTTAGCTCCCTCCTTTAACAGCAAACTTCCTTGTTTACTCCTTCCCAACAAGGATCTTTTTCAGTTTGAATAAAAACAAACTGTTGGGTCTAAACTGTTCCTTGGTCAGGAACATGCTGAGGGGGAGCCTTTTAACTCCTAAGGGCTGAGGAAATTCTCCACAAAGAAACAGCTCTATTGCTATAGAAATGCTGTTTTATTCAATACTAGATTGACCCTGGCATTGCTTGGGTCCTTCAGGGCAGGAGGCTGGGGGTGTGGGGATGCAGGGGTCAGGGCAGGGGCTTGGGGATGTGGGGGGCTCAGGGCAGGAGGCTGGGAGTGTGCAGGAGTCAGGGTTGTGAGTGAGTGGGGTTCAGGGCCTGGGGCTGAGGATTTGGGGGTGCAGGAGACAGGACTGGGGTGAGGAGGGGCTCAGGGCAGGGGGCCGTGCAACTGACTTGCCAGCTGCTTCCTAGGGCCAGCCTGGGGAAGCAGAGGCTGTGTAGCCTTCCCACCAGTTGGTTCCTAGGTCTGGGGCATTTTCTGCCACCTGTGGTCATTTGGCTGTATAACTGTCATCCCCCCTGCTTGCTGGCCCCCTGTGGTTTTTCTACAATATAACTGTTCCTGCTTTCACACCCCTCCCTTTCCATTTGATGAGAAACAATCACATTCCACGCACATCCCATTTCCTGTCACAACCAAACCCTGACCTTGCTTGAAATTATGAAACAAGGAATCTGCCTTCCAAATTTGGTAGTCCTAGCTCTTACCATTTAGGGGGAATTCTTGAACAAACAGATTCACCAACGGAATAACGGACACACAGACAGATGTACAAACTCTCTCAAATATATAGCAGATGAATTATGACTTCTTATATAGAAATCTGGTAAAAAGTAGGGTACATGACTCTCACCTTTTCTTAGTCTTTTAGTTTCAAATAGATGGCATATCTGGACCATGGCAGACTCAGGGGTATCAAAAGTCCCTAGTATTGGTGAGAATTAGGAAATAGCTGAATCCCTTCCGGACGATAAAGGTGGGCAAAGATTCTGAGGGATTTTAAGGGTGGAGGGGGAGAGGAACATGGCCAACCAACTAAAAATACATGAAAGGATCCCCTTGAGAATCTGCTCAAATCCACCCTGGCTTCTCTCTTTTCTGTTTGTGACCTGGGCTTCTAAATCCGGCCCCGCCACTTCCTGACTATGGGGGGTGTCGGCCAGCCTAGGGTCCCGAGCCTCCACCAGCTCCGGGTAAGAGCGGGGTTGCTTCACCCCGCCACACCCAGGTTTGTCTCACAAAGCCTTGCTGCTTATCCAGGGGGGAGCAAATGAGGCCTATATGCAGAGAAATAAATGTCTAAATATGCAAATTTAGCACTGCTATTTAGAAGATACTTAACAGTATGATTGTTGTCTAGAAGGTATTGACGAAGCTCTACTCTTCCCATCAGATGGATAAGTGTAGTCAGTCTGGTTACAGTCTGAAAGTCAACTGGGAAATACCAAACTTTTCCATGCTGTTTTGATGTGCACTTCATAGACATGTCAGATTTTTCTGCTCCAGTTCCCCAGTATAATAAGAGGCAATGTCTTTCCTGCTGGTTGACCTGCCTTTTAATGGGAGACAATGTTGGCAGGGCCCCAGGGTAGGAAACATACGCCCTTACTCAAAAGTAAATGGTAGTGCTGCACCTTCCACGTCGATGTGATAAGATTATGAGTTGCAATATAAAGTCTTCTTTTATCTATCTGTCAGTTCTGTGCTGGAGTGATAGAGATGGCAGGCTACATTTCGCCTCGGAGAAGAGTTACAGGGTGAATAAATCCCTTCATTATTCTTTCTAAGAACTATGTAAAAGAAACAATGGTCCAAGGAGTGTTTCAGCGCATCCCACAGACATGCTTATCTCTAATAAAGAATGCGTCCTTCAGAATTATAGGGGTCAGTACAATATCTCACATTGATCCCAGCAGTTGTTAAAAACAAGGATGGCAGTGATATACTTAATTTTATGCATGCTTGGAATAGCCCTCAAGTTCCTGCTAGGGAGGTCATTGTCATTTTGGGGATCATCCTGCTTGTAAATGGCATTGTTTTGTTGAGTTAGACGCTGGTCCTATCGTCATTTTTAAGAGCCCCCAAGCTTTGATTAGATGGCGCCAAACCATCCTGGAGAGAAGGTGTGCAATTTCTTGATATGTGGGGGGCAACAGAGTATCGGCTGGAGTGTTTTGACATGTGGCTCTAAGGTGTGGCCAGGAATGGTGATGATCAGATGTAGAGCAGAGAGATCATTGGGCGTCGTGTGGCAGGGAGGTTTCGCGGCACATCGCCTCAAACTGACATGTGACTATGCGGAGGTGCCACTGGGCACGAGGTGTTAATGGCATGCTGGCATGTCATGGCACTCTGTCCCGATGTGGCCTGTGACATGGAACCATAGCCTGCGGGGGCAGTGCTTGGCACTGGCACGTTGTCGTGGCGTGGCACCGAGGTGTCACAGTGGGTCAGTGACATCATAGCTGTCAGCGAGCAGCCTCTGCCAGTTTGGGGCCGTGCCACCCCACTTCCAAGCCTCTCCAGAGAAAGGTGGGGCCCGCCCCCTGCCATTAGACCCCAGTGACAGACAGTGAGGCCTCCCCATCCTGGGGGTTAGTACAGTCTTTGCTGCTTTTCTAGAGTGCCCATTTATAAATAGGGAAATAAGAACAACCCAGGAAACTACAGACCAGTCAGTTTAACTTCTGTGCCAGGGAAGATAATGGAACAAGTAATTAAGGAAATCATCTGTAAACACTTGGAAGGTGGCAAGGTGATAGGGAACAGCCAGCATGGATTTGTAAAGAACAAATCATGTCAAACCAGTCTGATAGTTTTCTTTGATAGGGTAACTAGTTTTGTGGATAAGGGAGAAGTGGTGGATGTGGTATACCTAGACTTTAGTAAGATGTTTGATACAGTCTCGCATGATATTCGTATCAATAAACTAGGCAAATACAACTTAGATGGGGCTACTATAAAGTGGGTGCATAACTGGCTGGATAACTGTACTCAGAGAGTAGTTATTAATGGTTCATGATCCTGCTGGAAAGGTATAACAAGTGGGGTTCCTCAGAGGTCTGTTTTGGGACCAGCTCTGTTCAATATCTTCATCAACGATTTAGATATTGGCATAGAAAGCCCACTTATTAAGTTTGCAGATGATACCAAACTGAGAGAGGTTGCGACTGCTCTGGAGGACAGGGTCAGATTTCAAAATGATCTGGACAAATTGGAGAAATGGTCTGAGGTAAACAGGATGAA
>JANRFK010002918.1:15087514-15110813 GCA_030068395.1 Apalone spinifera | reverse complement strand
GCAGGGGGTCTGATCCCACCCCTTCTCTGGGGGGAGTCTGGCCTGGGGAGAGGGGCAGCAGGTCTGATCCTCCTTCTCATTGGAAAGGGTGGGACTGGTTTGCGGGGGAGGAGGGATGCCTGACTTTGGGAGAGCCCGGAGGATAGTGGGGCTGACTCTGGGGGGAGGAACAAGGGAGTCTGTTCCCAGGGAAAAGGGGATGAACTGTGGAAGTGCAAAGCTGTCTCTAATTTGAGAGGGATGGGATCATGCCTTTCTCCTGGAATCTGTCAGGGGAAGGAACTGACATTGCTACAGGCAGTGGAGGTTGCTTTGGCTCTGCTGGGTGGGTTTTCCATCTGTCAGGAGTTGCTGAAGGGAGTTACTGACCCTGTTGAATGGGTGGGGTTTGAGTTGAGTTTGTCTTGAGTTTGCTGTGACTCTACTAAGCTGCTGTCTTAGTAAGGTGGGAAGGGACCCTGGGCTTTTAACTGGAACCTCTGCGGGAGAAATTATGAAGCTGATGCAAAAAAAATACCTTCCTTTTTCCCTTAATAATTATGCTAGTAAAGGTAATAGTTTGGCAATTCATCTCCTCTGAGCCATTCATTATAAGCTGTTTGACAAGGAAGGGGGCATGCGGCTTTTCTTATGTGTGTAGGTTCCTTTATTTAAAGGACACAGTAAGGAACAACCAAGTTGTACGACCACAGCACCGGAGATGTATTAGTCATTGCAAGCTAAAGTTGCCCAACTGAACAATGTAAATGTTTGGGAGTATGGGGTCAGACTATAAAACTGTCATGTTAAACTTTGCACTGGGGCAAGTAGTTTGCCCTTTCTTTATCACACTTTTTTTCTGTCTTTAAAATAAGGATAGTGTTGCTTTACCTACCCATGGAAAATCTTTTGATGCCATACCCAATATAAGTTGGGTTCTTAACTCGATTACATTTTTTTTCCCAATATGAAATGAAAATGTACATCCTTCATTTAAACCATTGCTCTGGGGTCAGTCTGGGGATGAAGGGTTCAGTGTGCAGGCTTCCCCAGGGAGAGAGGACTACCGCAGCCCCCTCTCACCGCAGCAGCTTGGGGGCTAAGTGAGAAGCACCTCTCCATGGCCACTGCAGTTCCAGTGGGTACAGATGGAGGAGGGATGAATGTCCCCCAGCTGGGGCAGGTCCAGGTTCATCTACCCCCTGTGCTCCCCTACCAAATTGAGAAATGCAGCGCAAACTGCGCTTTCTCCTTGCTCCCCAACAAAGGGGAACAGCCAGCAATGTTCTGGTAGGAATAGGAGAGGGAAAGCTGCAGCCTCTCCCCCCAAGGGCAACTAAGAGTGGGGAAACTCGGAATTGGGGCAGTCCCAGATGGAGGGGAGCGCCCGCATCCAGCCCTTTTTACATACATGGTGATTCTCTCTCTTTTCTAAATGATTTTATAAGAAACAATGCGATTCCAGGCACAGCCCATTTTCTTGATACAAACCTTTGCCTTGCTTTAAGTTATGAGAGGATGCTATATACCACATTCGGCGATCCTAGTTCTTACCATTAGGGGCAATTCTTGAACAATTGGATGTGCAAACTCTTTCAAATATATAGTAGATTCAGAGACACAGAGGACTGTTTCTTCTGTTTTAAGTCTATTCATCCCTTGGAAGCACACTTCTGTAAAAAATGGAGCATGTTCTAGTGACTTAAATGATTTTTTTATTACCTTGCCAATGACTTACTCTGTGACCTAGCCAAGTCACTTAACCTCTATTTAGCTAGTTGGAACTAGACCTATGTATATTTGAATCAGGGAGGTTTTTTGCGTCTTCATAAATAAATGTTCTGAAAAGTATGAAATTAAATCAGAGGCTCCAGCATGCCGGAATTCTCTTCCTGCCCATTCTTTTCCATGTCTTGCAGATACCTAGACAATTTCCTATAGATCCAGGCAGATAAACTGTAGTTTGTGAGAGTTAATAACTGGTTGTTAGACAATGCTCCCTGACTATAAAACTGATATTACATACTAAAGGATTTGAAACCATGAGTTGTTGGAGCATTGATATGAAGTTCCACCTTTCCAGAGAATGTTTCAGAATGAATTCTTAGGGGGTTTCAGTTGTGATCACATCATTGTTTCTCTAATTTATTTTTATCCTGAAATAATGGGAAGTACAGCATTTCTCTTATGTGTGCTGGTAAGAGCTAAAATAGAATTGGTGAGTGATAGAAATTATTTCCTCACTTGAAGGAGAAATGTTGCTTTTCCTCATTGAGGAACATTCTGGCCAAAACTGGCACTAGGACGTTGAAGCAAACTCATGGAAGAATAATGTTGAATCATACTGACTCATTCACTAGTTGCTTAAGTGAGGAACTAACTGGCCAAAACTGTCCATCCTAAACTTTCTAGATTATCCGATTGTTGCTTTCATTTTCTCTTCTTTGTTTAAAGGAAGCTCATCTAGGTTTCTGATGTAGGATAAGCACAAGTGATTGGCAGACGGGATTCTGTATTTTATCTATACAAGAATGCTGCAGAAACAAACAGGAGTCTTAAAATACAAACCCAAGCAGCGGGGGAGTTATGGGATGTTCTGGCCTTATGTTCAAAACAAAGGTGGAAAGATTTCTAAGATCTAATCACAAACTCTGTGAGCAAGTTGCTTAACCTCTGTGTCTCAGGTTACCTGTTACAGAGTGTTTGGTACACAATTGCTGTGTGCAGATTTATTTACTGTTAACCTTGATCTCCCAATGAACAAGCTTTAAGTTAGCTTAAAACAGTCCTCATAGGTATTGGGAATCAGATCAGGGATAGATCAGATCATATTCCTGATGACATAATGCCTTTGGAATCTGCCTTAATGATCAGTTAGAGAAAATTCTGTTCTACATTTTCTCTGTTTTACTTAATGTGATGTTTATCAGAGTATTTGGTTTAAAATGTAACACACCAAAGCTAATTGAGACTGCCTGGCCTTATAAAGATGTCCCTCTGCTGGCCCCAAAGGTACTACTTTTTCACTAGTAGTCTACAGTATATACCTGAAAGTTGCTGTGGCAGGCTTCTGAAGGCTTGTTTAACATTGGTCTTTGTTGCACAAACAGTTGATGCCACCTGGCTGTCCTTCTTGCCCAACGAGCTAACAGTATAGACAGAGGCAGCTTACAAAAGGCTTCAAAGGAAACTATAGAGTTTATGTCCCCTCCTCTTCCTCTTTGAAACCATCAAGCTGGGTTGGATCACTTTGTGAAATTCTGCTAGTAACCAGGACATCCCTGCTCTCTTCCTTGTTAGTGACATTTTAACAACGGCTGTCAAAATCAGTCCTGAGCTGGGAAGAGAGATTATTTCCCCTACATACTCTCTTCCTGGCAAACTTGTGTAAAACCAGGAATACCAGTTACTGACAGTGCCTGAATAGCCTGCAGTACTGGGGTTGGAGCTTGAATGGCTAGTACAAAGGACTGATGAGCAAACTTGTTCTCAGGAGTTCTGATGAACGTTACCCCCTCTTCTCCTACGTTCCATTCCATTCAAGAATGTGGGGCTTCGACTCATTCATCTCCAGCCATGCAGTATTGAGCAGTTTTGAGAATAGTTGTCAAGTGTCTACTGGACAGATGTTCCAAAACATAAGCCACATGGCATGCAGCAAGCACTCTGACATACTTCTACATCCCACCCTTGTTCCTAACAACTTCATAAGTGAGCAAGCTTAGCTATGCTTTCCAGAAAGGTAAAATACAGACATAACATTGGAATCTGTTTCCATGGCAATGTTGTTCTGTTGGAGCTCCACCAGCTCTTCATACAAATACAGATTTTTGTCCCCCCCCCATTGCAATCAGCTGGAGTTGCTCGCTGGTATTTGTCTCGCTATATCTACCAAAGGCTTAGGGAAACAGCTGCACTCTGTAGGCTGAACTAAGAGTGAAGGAGGCTGAACATGATTGTGATGAGGCAAGCACAGCTCTTGCTCCCTCAGAGCAAATGGAGGAGGCAGGCAGGCAGGCAGGCATCTCTGTGGCTGTGTCAGGGTAGGCTAGGAATAGCACTCTCTCTAATAATATTGGGGTTTAATGTAGAGGCTTGCAGCCACACCTGCAATGTGGAAAGGTCAGGATATTCCTTGTCACTCCAGCAACTGTGGTTATACCAGGAAGTGACTAATTGTTACACTGCAGGGATGTGTCAATGGCCAGGTGAAGAAGGATGCATACACCTGCATCCTTCTTCACCTGGCCTTTGACATATCCCTGCAGTTAACTATTCAAGCCCTGGAGTGCTGGGTCTAGCCAGATGCCATCCATATTCTGGGTAGAGCATTTAATCTGCCTCTCTAGTTGTACTTGAGAATTCATAGCCTGACTAAAAAGCATGTAGTTCACTCACACCAGTGAGCTTAATAGGTGATGAGCTTTCATGGATCAGACCCACTTCTTGAGGAAGTAGGTCTCACCCACGAAAGCTCATCACCTGTTAAACCATCTTGTTAGTCTTTAAAGTGCTACATAGTTTTTCCTTTTGTTTTAGCAAGATCAGACTAACATGGCTACCTCTCTATTACTATTCACCAGTGAGTTTGTTGCTGCTAGTGCCAGAGTTAAAATGGCAACTAAAATTCAGTGCTTAGTAATTGGCCTGGAGGTTTTGGCATTTTGTTTTTTAAAAAGAGAACAGTACTCTCTGAGATGGCCAGAAAAGTGCCAGTAAAGCTTCAGAATACTCTAATACAGGGCCAGTACATGCTTAATGTAGCATGTTGAACTTTCCTGGCCCTCTTGGTAGTATGGTTGTCAGACCCCCAAATGGCAACATCTCCTATAACTGCTGGCATCAAAGTGATTTCTTTAGAAGCTGTTAATGTCCTACCTTTTGAATGTATCTCTGTTAAGGAGTTTGCTGCAGTTTACTGGCAGGATGTGAGGATATGGAAAATATCCCTCTGACAAAATGTTCAATATTCAGATGTGGCTTGAGTTAAGTTGTTATCTTTTCTAGATTGTCTGCATCCTCTCTTCTAGCATTGGTCCTGAATACCAGAACAGTAGCTGTTTTCCACGTGGAGGCCTTACAATCCTGTCTTTCAGTCCCTGATCGTCAGCAGGGAGGCATTGTTTGTCTTTAACAAATATGCTGCACCCAGGCAGGATCAAGTTGCAGAAACTCCCATGGGATTATGAATCACTGTGGTATGACACATTCAGCACTTCTCATGCTGCTGTCTCAAAAGCTGCTGCCTCAATGCAACTTGAATTCTACAAGCCCTAAAAATAAACCATAAGTGCGGATATTCTCTCACCATTAATACACATGCTGCAGAAATCAGAATAACTCGCCCTTCTGTCAGTGTTACTGCTGAGCTTCTCTAGAGTGGTGCTCTATAGTGCCATTTAGAGCTCATCCAGGTGAGTTTCCTTGTGGATGTGCCATCTGAATCTTTGTCTTTTGAGCCCAAACACATGGTTATCTTCCCCATTTCTCTCCTCCTCTTCTCAATCTGAGTTCTTTCTGTAATTGCTCCATTTAAGACTGACCTTTGAAAGAAGCTGCAGAAAACCAATGCATTCTTTCATTTGTAGTTCCTGTTAAATTCTGAGGCTGACTGTTTTGCATAAAGATGCTTTCCTCTAGAGATGGCCCAGAGCTCCCTTTCTGAAGTAGTTGCAGCGCTGTACTCCCTTTGTACGTTTTTTCAAGTGCCAATCACTGTTTGTCACATGACAAAACAAAGATACAATTTAGTTTCACTGAGTCTTTCTGGATCTCCTCATGCCTCTTTCTGGGCTTTACTATCTGAAGCATAATCAGTACAACTAGCAGATGAATGTCCTTACAGACAAATGGAAGTTAATGGAAGGAGCAAGCTGAGTTGGCCATGGTAGCAGGGTGTGAATTGGCTGCATTCACTGAAGCAACAGAACTTGTAGACTTGACAGCAGGTCAAGAAGTTGAAGCTAGACAAACTTAGATTGGAAGTAATGAGTAAATTTTTATCAGTGAGGGTAATTAACCATTGGAACAATTTACCAAAAGTTATTGTGGATTCTCCATCACTGGCAATTTTTAAATAAAGACTAGATAGCTTTCTAAAAATGATGCTTTAGGAATTTTTTCAGGGAAGTTGGTCTTCGTTATACATGAGGTATAACGGCCTTGGAATCTATAAAGAAATAAATTTATTCAGTATGCCATGGTGGCAAGAGAAGGCTGTCAGCAGGGATAGAGGGAAATATTAGATACACCATTGTATTAATGGCATCCTTGCCTCATGTATCTTAGGGTACATCTAGATTACATCCCTCTTTTGACACAGGGATGTAAATTAGGCACTTCGAAATTGCAAATGAAGCCAGGATTTGAATTTCCTGAGCTTCGTTTGCATAATCATGTTATGGCATAATCACATTATGATTTACAGGATCTTTCGAAAAAGCTTTCCCTTTTCGAAAGAACTGCGTCTAGACTGTGGTTTTACTTTTGAAATAGCGCTTTTTCGAAAGAGCGCCATAACATGATTATGCAAATGAAGCCCAGGAAATTCAAATCCCAGCTTCATTTGCAATTTCGAAGTGCCTAATTTACATCCCTCTGTCGAAAGAGGGATGTAATCTAGACACAGTCATAACGTTGGTCACCTAATCTCAAAACCAATAATAAAAAAGATCCTTGGAATTGGAGAAACCAATAATTTAAAGCTGACTTGTACAGAAAGAGCAGGCTTCCATATCAAGAGAAATAGAAAAGCTGAATTTGGAAAGGAGCCCAGCAAGAGGACTTGATAGTGAGCTCTAGTCAGGCATTATGATTTACCTGTCCCATAGTCCAAAATTGCTTTAATCTCCACTGTATAAGAGTAACCATCTTTAACTTGCTGTTGAAGGCTCCAGAAACATCTATTTTAAATATTACAGTGAAAAAACAGCTATGGAAGTATAGCATCTCTAAGTAGATCCTAGCTAGGTTAAAATGACAAGGATAAATGGTCATGAGCTTCATGGCGTAAAGCATTGTTTTCTGTAAGCTGTGTGCTTGGGTATCCACCCAGGAAATATTCAAATGTCATCCAGCTGATTAGCAGAGCGCCCACAGCTGAAAGCATGTGTTTCTACTTGAGGTGTACATCCATACATGCCTCAATGCCCATAACAAAATGTAATCTGTACATGGCTGGAATATATTAGAGGAAACATTTGGTGTAAAGTTGCAAACTGAGGTCAAGGAGAACTACTTCTTCTTTTTGCATATCTCCGTCCCCATGCACATCCATAATAGGATTGCTCAGTTGGTCAGTTGAATTATCGTGGTAGCATAGGGGAAAGTATTGTTATCTATCTAGTTAGATAGTGATATGTTATAGCCAAAGTGGATGTCAGGTATTTTATGAACAAGTCAGCCACATCCTCATTAGGTTGATAAGATTTGTCGTTAAAGTAGGTGTATGTAGACTGTAAATATGTTTTATGCCAAACAAATAATATGCCTCTGTCCTGAAAAGGCTATATTTGCACAGGAGGGAACTAACTAGGGATCCATCCTTATCCACTACTAAAATTTAGCTGCCTCGGAGGTAGACTGGCTGTGTCTCTTCAACAGCAAATCTGTGTAACTCAACAGATGAACCATGGAAGTGTTCTTGTAGACTGCATTCCTAAGATAACTTTTTGGCTTTGTTAATTCGCCTGGTATCTTTGTCTTCCTCAGTTACGCTGTTATTGCCTACGGCTGTGCCAGCTGCCCCAAGTTGACTTGTGAGAGGGAAGGCTGCCAGACTGAGTTCTGCTATCACTGCAAACAGATATGGCATCCAAACCAAACCTGCGATATGGCCCGTCAGCAAAGGGCTCAGACGCTGCGGGTACGGACGAAGCACGCCTCAGGCCTCAGTTATGGACAGGAATCTGGAGCTGGTATGAATTAACAAGCTTCTCATTAGCCAGTATTAATTACATCTGTAAAGCCAGGAAAGAGCTCAGGCTGTTTTGTAACACTTCCTGGAATCAAAGTGCGGTGTTAGCACTTGCCAGAGAGTACAACTACTTGGCACAGATGGACACCAGTAACATTGGATCTAGTCAGCTCTGATGCACAGCACAGCTTCCCTTCTGAACCAGTAATGGTGTGGTCTGATATGCTGCTTACACAAACTACTAATAAAATTAAAATTCGAGGTTCCACATTGGAGGACCCAGTTGCATATGGTCACCTTATTCTGCATGTATTACCTCCTGACCCATTACACACAATTAGCAGCTACTTTTCGCTAGGAAATTTTACTCTCTCAATATGTGGATTTTGTTTTGTCTGTTGCCGTGAGTATTTAACCCAGAACAGGGAGTTTAGCTACCTGCTCTAAGTATTGGTAATACTATTATATTTATAGGAGAGAGATTCTATACCACAAACTCTGGTCTTGGCTGGAGCTGCACTCTTTATTCAGAGTATCTGCTGACCTACAGAGCTCTTTAAAAAAATCAGCAATTCAGAAAATGAGCAATTAAGATCAGTTAATAGATTCCTTCTGCCCTAAACAAAGCATGTATCTATTCATTATAAACACATTGTTCCATTTGAACAATAGCTGGCTTCTATGTAAGATTGTAAATATGTTAAATGTGGCTCAGCTGTTACTCCAGACTAAAATATGTCTGAAATGTACAGAGTCCTGATAACGGACAACCACTGCAAGACACAATTTCCAACACAAACCAAAAAGCAATCTTTGATCTCTGCTTTTTGCCAAAGGGGATTCATGGAAACGAGGCCCTTAACAGAGCTTAACCATCAGCCCTGGAGAGATCAACTCCAGAGAGGTTTCCTCTGTCTAGTATAAATTGATCTCTGAGCAGCGGAGTCCCTGACTATTCAGGGCTTTAAAGATTGCGCAGTTCCCTGTGTTGCTGGCAGGGAACCATTGCATTACTTCGATCACAGATGACATTTTAGAATGACTTATTTTTTTAAATGGATATAAAGGGGCAGAAGCTGGTGGATGCCATTCCCTTTAAATGACTAAGTACCCACCTGCAGGCTCAGATTATATATATACCCATTAAGATTTTTGTCTGTAATCACAGACATAACTTACACCTACAAAGAGGAATGCGCCTTCCAAAAATGTGGGTCACAATTTCTCTGATGTCTTGTCCTCCAGATAGAAGACTATAGAGAACATTTTTGGCCCTTACATTTTGTAAGTGGTACAGTTTTAAAATGGTTGGAGATCTTGGCTGGCTAGAATGGCACAGGTACAATTCCTTTCATAATGGCTCCATTTTATGATATAGAAAACACTCTTTACAATGCCATCCTACTTGGTGTACATTGACAAACAATGCTCACTTGTCTTAGTGGAATTAAGTGCCATTATAGAGGTGGCTCCCCACCTTTATCCTGTAGTACTGAAGGATGTAGTCAGAACCAAACGTCTTTGCTTTATCTCTTTATTATTCTCATTAATCAATCTGCTAGCCTAGATGAACAGAATTTGACATGTGTTGTGTTCCTGAGCCTGCCCTTCCCAAACAAGAACCCCATTAAATTCCTGAAGATGGCTACAGTGTACAGAATCTGACTTTATCCCTTCCTTCCTCCCCAAAGCCGATGACATTAAGCCATGTCCACGTTGCAGTGCTTACATTATCAAGATGAACGATGGGAGCTGTAATCACATGACTTGCGCAGTGTGTGGCTGTGAATTCTGCTGGCTGTGTATGAAGGAGATCTCAGATCTGCATTACCTCAGGTGAGATGTGAAGCAGAATCCTCTGGACCCTTTGTTGTGAGATGGTGATGATCACTAGGAATAGGTGAAAATGGGCTTTTGTTGAAGCTCTGAGTTTCCTCATAACAGTGCACAGTCTGGAGGGTGGTTGGCCTCCTCTGATGGAACAGTGCAAGGAAGTTCTTAATGGGATAAATACTAAGTGTGGTAATCCCCTTCACGTGGTGGGGTCATCCATTCTTGGGGGTCAGCTGGATTTGGGAGAAGAAGCCTTTCTTGCACAGCATCCACCCAGTTCCCACAAGTCTTATTTTTATATGGATGTTGAAAAGAAAATTTATTTCCCCTACAGTCCCTCTGGATGCACGTTCTGGGGCAAGAAGCCATGGAGTCGCAAGAAGAAAATTCTCTGGCAGCTGGGCACATTGATTGGTGCTCCTGTTGGCATTTCCCTCATTGCTGGCATTGCCATTCCTGCCATGGTCATTGGCATCCCAGTGTACGTTGGGAGAAAGGTAAGCAAGGGGGCTGAAGATGAGAATTAATGGAATGAGCAGATGGAAACCGTCTCTGTTGGGAGTCCTAGGTGTTTGCCAAAGACTTTAAGTTAATGGTAAGAATGGGATCTTCCCAGACAGCTGCTGGAAACCCAACTGGCTCTTAGGCCAGCTGAAGATCACTATTTCTTGGGTTTTATAGTTGGTAAGTGTGGAAAGCCCTGAACACTGAAGTTCTCAGTCAAATGAGCAGGTGCTTCATGGACATTGACAATGCACAGTTTGCATTGCTCTGCCAGCATGCCTCGGCCTTGAACTCAGCGCATCCCTATAGCGAGGGGAACTGTGTATCTAATTCTTGGCCTCTGTGATGGCTCTCGTGGCATGGGCTTGCCCAGTAATGACTGAATCCTGATCCCTCTCCTTGCTTCACACAAGTTACCAATCAGTTCTAATAGTAATGACTGCCTATCAGTCTGTCCTAGACGTGTATCGCTGAGTAGCCGTCTGAGGCTCCATGTTCCCTGAGTCTTCCAGCCCCTTTGCTGCCTCTGTTGCTGGATAGGCCTTAGGTAAAAAGTGAACAAGTTTCATGTGCAGCATTGTATTTTCAACTTGTCCTTACCCTTGAGCAGACGCAGTCATTAGATCTGATTTGGAAAGTCTTCTAGTTGTGAGGGAGGTACATAAGAATGGCCATACTGGGTCAATAGTCCACATAGCCCAGTATCCTGTCTTTGTCAGTGGCCAATTCCCGACGCTTCAAAGGAAATGAACTGAGTAACAATTTTTAGTGCTCTATCCCCTGCTGTCCAGTCCCAGCATGTGGAAGTCAGGGACTTAGGAAACCCAGAGTGGAGATGCAGGACTGACCATTTTGGCTAATAGCCATTGATGAACCTATAATCAGTGGCGGTTATGGGTGTTTATATATGACTGGCGTGTGTGACAAAAGTGTAAGGTCATGAGCGTATTAGTTTTTCATGCTAAAAGATGCTCAGTGGTTAGGCTGTCTGTTTCCTCACGTAGTGATTCTGCTTTCCCCAGATCCACAGCCGTTATGAGGGAAAGAAAACCTCTAAGCACAAGAGGAACTTGGCCATCACTGGTGGGGTCACCTTATCTGTCATTGCATCCCCAGTCATTGCTGCTGTTAGTGTTGGTAAGTAGACAAGGCTGGGTTTTTTTTTCCTTGTGGTTAGTCATTCATAACTCTGCTCCTCATTTCTTGCTCTGCTACTATGCTGACATATTAAGCAGGATCTGGCCAAATTGTACCCACAAACTCCAGTATTATCCCCGTTGGATGCTTCCCCGCTCATCTAGCATGCTGCCTCCAGAGGCTGCCGATCCTGGTGCCTGTTGATCAAGACTGAGCACTGTGTATACCGCTCCCTGTAGTGTTAGTACTAACAGTTCTCTCAGAGAAGCTGGTTCATATGCAAGTTTGACATGCTGGCAAGCTGCCACTGTAGCCTTCATGGAGTTAACTTGTTCTTTGGCCCTATCCTATGCCAAGACTGGATTGTTCCACTGCAGGTTTCCTAGGGCTTATAATGTAGCTCTATTTAGAAGTGGGTTCCCTTGTGCTGTAGTGTGATGGGCACAGCCGTTATCTGTATTATGGTAACACCTAGGAACCCTGTCATGGACCATGACCCCATTGCGCTAGGCGCTGTGCAAACACAAAACAGGTGGCCCCTGCTACCAGAGAGTTCATGCTGCCTCCATCTCACTGTCATCTGATATTCCTCTTGAATGTCCTCTGTTCCAGGTATTGGAGTCCCCATCATGCTGGCCTACGTCTATGGTGTTGTGCCAATTTCTCTCTGTCGAGGAGGTGGCTGTGGAGTCAGCACAGCCAATGGGAAGGGAGTGAAAATAGAGTTTGACGAAGATGATGGACCCATTACAGGTGATGAAGTAACCTTTGACTGTAGTCTGAAGGGCTGGGGGGAAGCAAGCATGGCCTCACTGCAGTACAATCCCTTGGGATTAATTGGGATGGATAATCAGCCCTTTTCAGTATGTTGTGATTTCCAGCTTTTGTTCCTGTGCCATTGATTCGAGGCTAACCCTTCAGCATACACCCTACACTCGAACACAAAGTTTGTGAGAAGCACCAAAATGCCTTTCTTGGAAGGTCTCCAGCCCTCTTCTCTCCTGGAGAATGAATCTGAAATCTGTATTGAAAGTGATGCTGCTTGACATGTGACCGTAACCCCTACTGGAGTCCAATGGCTGGGGTTTTTTTTTTCACTTTCATGGTTTACTGTGTCATCTTTGCCTCTTGCAGTGGCAGATGCTTGGCGAGCCCTGAAGAACCCCAGTATTGGTGAGAGCAGCATCGAGGGACTAACCAGTGTGTTGAGCACTAGTGGGAGCCCCACAGATGGACTCAGTGTCATGCAGGGCAACTACAGCGAGACAGCCAGCTTTGCTGCCCTTTCAGGTGGTACCCTGAGCGGTGGAGTCCTCTCTGGGGGAAAAGGAAAGTACAGCAGGTAAGTGAACTGACCCAGTTCATGGCAACACAGGGGCAGAAGGGTCACAAGGCCTGGTCTGGAGTGAGGAACACGGATGCTTATTAGCTTGCCAGGGATCTGTTCTTCTCAGTGGGTGGTATGATTGATATTTGGGATCTAATCTCAGCATTACTTTTTAAAGCCGCCTGATCTATGATAGAATCAGGTCCAAAAAACTAGCAGCAAAGCTTCAGCTGTTACCCAGTTTTGTCCCGGTTGCAAGAACCCCAAGTAAATAGCAAGCACACACACAATCTAGTTTGGTTTGGTTATCTTTCTGCTCCTCCACCAGCTTTTCTAGCCTCTTGATGGCAAGAAATAGGATTTGGGGTTGATTTTTTAGGAGCAGCAGAAATGGAAGTGCATCAGATGTGTACCAGTTTGCCACATAAGGCTCTTGCAGTCATCTTGCTGATCTAGCCTAGTGCTTCAAAAGTCTGTTGTTTCCTAATAGCATTTAGCGAACGGGAAAACCTGCCTCCAGTTATAAGGTTACGCCACAGTTTTCCTCTGAACCTGCCTCTGAGTCATTCTGGCCATGTAATTGGAGACACGCATCAAAATTATAGACCAGAATATAATCATAGCTGTGTGCTGGATCTGGAAATCTGCCTTGCACAGGAACTGTGTGAGTCATGGATATAAACAACCGAACTTTGATATGGAAAACAGACCAAGGAAAGGGCTCAGCCAAGTGGAGCCACAGAGGAGGCTAACTTAAAAGGTTCATCTGATTTTTAAACTACTTGGTACAGACCTGGATTAGCACAGAAGGTCACTTGTCCCGCCAGCTCTCACTTACTAAATAACTATTCCTGCAGTTTTAAGAAACTAGCCAAGCTGTTCTGTGGCCCCTGCTATGGTGTTGACTCTGGATGTTTCCCACTTCTTCCCAGGCTGGAAGTGCAAGCAGATGTGCAGAAGGAGATTTTCCCTAAGGACTCTGTCAGTCTCGGAGCAGTGAGTGACAACGCCAGCACTCGGGCTATGGCTGGTTCCATCATCAGTTCGTACAACCCACAGGACAGGTATATATGCTGCCAGTGCGCATGAGTGTGGCTCAAGTGGTGTGGTGGTGGGGGGCTGTGGAGAATGCACGTTGGCGTTTAACGATGGAAACTGTATGCCGATTCTTTTAGCTCAGGAAGCTTTCTCCTTCCACCTGCCTTTGCAACTGTTTGTGTAGTTCATTATCATGCATCACCACTAGGTGATGAGATCCCCAGGACAGCTCGCTCACTCCAGTTCTTCTGTCCTGCAAACTCAGCAGAAATCTCTTTTTCTAGCAAAGCAGCATCTGTGACTCTGTGCCTGTCTCGCTTGGAACTCTGGATCAGGGGTGAGGAACTTTTTATGGGTTGGGGGATGCTGACTCACAGAAAAATCAATCGGGGGACCACACGTGAGAAGCAAAAAAACCCCAAACCCTCACTGACATGACCCCTAACTGAGAAGGAGAAAGACCCACATTCCGCTCACACCAGAGCCCAGGCTAGTAGATTTTGTGTGCTCCACCCTTGCGGGGAGATGGCAGGGGGGCTCAAGAGCCATGGGCTCTCCCAATGCTGAGGGAAACCCGGAACCTCCGGGGCTGGTTCCAGGCAAGCCAAGGCTGCATCCGGCCCGTGCCTGCTCTAGATGGACAATTGTACCATATGCATGGTGTTCAGAACTGCACCATCTCTGCAGGTAGCTTCAGCAGGTCCTCCCATTATAGGGCATGATTAAGGGTTGGTAATTGAAAACAGTGGGACCCATACATGTGGAAACCCACTAAACATGCATGGGTTCCAGAGTCTGGCTAAGAGTGCTTATTAATACGCTGTATCATTGGACAGTAACCCATCAAACCAGTTGGTCACAGCCCTTCCTTGCTATGCAGTCCTCTGTCTGGAGTTGTTGGTGTGTCACATCTTTCTTGAAGTTATGACATACTTCCTCTAGCAAGGTCTCACCGGAAGGGAACATTTCCTTGCCTTAGTCTTGCACAGAACAAAGGTTTGGGACTGTTGGAAGCAAACTGTGTTCACTAGAAGTTAGTGATAGGAATTTGGATCCAGGACTCAGGCTGTTTCTGGTTGTGCCACAGAATCTGCCTCTGTTTCTCTGATCACAAAAGGGGGATAATCTTAGGAAGGTTAATTATTGTAGTATTGCCTGTCCTGTCAGCATGGTGTGGTGAATGGCGTTCCCATACGTGCCTCAGTCACGAAGCTTGCTGTTGAGCAAGAACTCAAGGTAACTTGCTAAGCTGAATAACCCGAGACTTCTGCTGTAGCTGGTCACTGACCAAAGTGATGCTTGTTTCCAGAGAGTGCAATAACATGGAGATCCAAGTGGACATAGAGGCCAAACCGAGTCACTACCAACTCGTTAGTGGCAGCAGCACAGAGGACTCGCTCCATGTTCATGCCCAGATGGCAGAAAATGAGGAGGAGGAGCAGGAGCAGACATGCAAACACCAAAGCTGTGAGCGGAAGGACTGCATTGCCAGCAAAACCTGGGACATCACCTTGGCACAGCCTGAGAGCATACGGAGCGACCTGGAGAGCTCCGACAGCCAGTCGGATGATGTGCCGGACATTACCTCGGACGAGTATGATTCCCCCCACCCGCAGACTGCAGCCTGCCCACAGACCCCAAAAGCCAGAGGTGCTGAGAGCCCAAGTGCCCATCTGAGCCAGTGTGCCTGTGAAGAAGGGCACAGGCCAGAGGAAATAGTCTCTAAACTGGAGTGCATTGAAGCCAGAGTATGAAGTTGCCTTCCAGAGACGCACGCTTATTGTCACTGCATCCTTGGGGGCTGAGAGTGTCCTTTGTTGGCTTCTGTTTCTGATTCTGCCAGCTTCCCCGGTCTGGCCCTGAGGGGCAAAATGCCATTTCTTACGATAAAAAGAGAAATCCCCTGCCCTCTCGTTTTTAATTTATTGGTTCAAGCGCTCTGAGAGGTGTCTGAGTGTACATATGTATGTGTGCGCGTATACTGTGAGTCTGCAAAAATACTGCTGCGGAATTGTTTTAATAAAGATTTCTGTTGTAATTCAACTCGCCTCCATTTCTTCCTTGTCAGAGATTTAAAGAAAGGGACAAACCTGCGCTCAGTGACTCTCTTCACTTGTTTCTTTGCTCCTCTGTTGGTGCTAGTGGTGGAATTAGCACAGTAGCTGCAGACTTCTGTGCAAGCAGGTGTAATTATAGTTCAGATGTTGGGTGTGAAACTGGGTCGTGGCAGGGAGGCACTATTCTCCCTCAGTGTGTCACTCCTGTGTCACTGAGAAATCTGGGTAAGGCAGGGTGGGGGGAAGGGTGCTGTGTATTGTCTGCCCTCTAGAGGCCACTGTCTGACTTCTGAAATTGCTACATTAGTGTAATTCTAGAGGGGACTTCTAAGCCAGCCTGTTCTGCGCTGTACCCCGATGAATGCTGTGTCCCTGGAGGCTATGGAGTGAAAAATAGGGCTGCACTGGACAGGAGGAGCCCTTTGGAGGTAAACAATCTCCAGCAAGCTGTGAAGGAATCAAAATGAGATGTAGAACAATTCCATGTTGTATCATGACAAAGCAGTGATGACTCCTGCAACTTCCTATCCAGCTTTTCGGCACTTCCCTGCTAGTATCGCAGACTTCAAACGCAGGTTTACGCATACAAGCCTTCTCCAGTACCATCTTCTCCCTTCTCCCCCCTCAGCTGGCCAAGCATTTTGTAAATACAAGGGGCCATTTAGTGAATGGAGGATGGTGAGGAACTAGCCGAATGCTCTCCTGGCTGAGCTTTACCATGAGCGAAGGTGGCTTGCTATTGCCACTGAGAATGGATCTGTTTTCCTCTCCCAGTGTGTGGAGTGAGCTGCAGAGCAAGGAGTGATGGTCATTAATGGAAGGTTAAGGTAAGGTTTTGATGCTGTTACTTTGGATGGGACAGTATGGAGAGAGTGCGGCATCCACCCACCACTTCGCTGTGCTACAAAATTCAGCTGACTAAACGACGCATTAGGCAGCCAATGTGTTACAAACCAAGAGGAATATTTCACCGTTTTCCCACCTTGAGGTTGAGTAGCTACCTAAAGAAGAGAAAGAGACTGATCTAGGGACCAGGATTTTGATAAGGAATGAAATTGCAGCTCTGAGGCTGACTCATGTTAGCAGCATACCAGCGACAGGCGGAGGAGAAATGGGGTGCGGTGAAGCAAATACTGTAATGTGTATATAATACTCCAGCGCCCCCTACCAGGGAGTGCTGCAAATTGCAGCAGTGACTGCCAACAGCAATAGATGAAAGGGAATGATAAAGTTGGGAGTGAGGATTACAAAACCCTTGCACGAGCAATATAGAAAACGTGATGGGATGTACCGATACTGTGTTCAGCTGAGGAAACTTTTCATATCTTCATTTAGTCACAACTAGCTCACAGTTGTATTCACAGACGTACACAGTAGCCTGTGTTCATGATCTTTGCAGAAAGTCACTCCTAGTTAGGATTGTTGAATGTAGCTTGGCAGCCACAACTGGAGAGGCACAGAGTTGCTGGCAAACACTGCGACCAAGAGAGCAGGTAGCAGGGTTAGAGGATGGGTGGGGATTCCCAGGATTAGCAAGTAGATTGCAAACCTTGAATTGGATTAAGACCGTGTAGGCTGGTAAGGCTCCGCTTCCCATGCAGTGCGAACAGTCAGCAGCATGTCTCGCATCCCTGAAGGAGTTGTCTGGAGAAGGGGAACCATGTGAGACCTGCAAATGCAGATCTAGGAACTAGGTAAGGCATCATCGGGGATGTGAGGAGTAACTGCACAACAATAGCCTAGAGTTGAGAGTACAAGAGGGGGGATGTGGGGAGCATGGATTACACTAAGCCTTGTAGCCCAAGTGGACAGTGGGCAACTGCTAGTGAAGAAAAGACATGAGGAGCACTTTGGTCATGAGTTGTTCGCGCCTGGAAACAAGGTGTGTGCCTACCCTCTTCCCGGCTCTTCCTTTGTCAGCTGGCTAGGTGGAGCTTGGGCTTTGTTGGCACAGAAGCAACCTCTGTTGGAAAGTCTTCTGCTCCTGTCAGTATGGAAGGGTGGTGTCCTTCACCTCAGTGCACATCTCCTTTGCTATTTCCACGTCCATCGCCCAGGAGACCATACAGTGCCAGGCGACTGACTGGAAAGGAAAGGAGGTCTCTGTTTGGCAACTCAAGCACCCCTAATAAGGAGAGACCGAACAAAGCCGTACACAGGGCACAAAGCAAGGCAAGCAGTAATGAGACATCCCAGACGAAGGAAAGAGTACACAGTAGGTCCTGGGCATTCACTGCAGTGGAGTAAGAGAGAGGCTGTACGAACAAAATAAGGGAACAGTTCCTAATGATTGAGTAGGGCAAGAAGTGGGCAGGGAATGTAGGCCTGCAAGGTGAATTATTAACCATGTCTGTCTGGTTCCATGGTGGCACCTGTCTAGGCCTGTCACCGGGTTATGCCACTTCAAAGGATTCAGCTACTTCCTGAGTTCTTTCATTCACAGCTTGGCTCTGGGTTCTAAGGTGTGGAGAATACATGGGAGAGAAAATCCTGGTCTCATGAAGCCAATGGGAGTTGTCGACTTAGGCTACTATGGGTGAAGTCTTGGCCCTGCATTTGGAGACTTGCTTTCTGATGTTTTCTCCCCATGAGTTCTGATTGAGATTGTTCTCTGCACTGTTTGAGTGCTAGATCTCTCTGATGAGCACGCACACACATGTTGTCATGTCTAAGCCCTGAGAGATGGCAGACACCGTAGGCCTTTGAGTAGGAAGGTTATGCTGCGAAATGAGCGTGTGCAGGCTCTCTTGACTCCCTAAGGGCTGTCCTCACCATCTGCAAGGGTGGAAGGAGAAATCCACAGAATGTTAGCAGCAAAATGGCTTAAAATTGAGTGAGCGAGTCACCTAAAATGTCTGGGTACACAACCCCACCTGGCTGCCTTGCAGTTTGGGGATGTGACCATGAAACATACAATCCGGCCCACCCAGCTTTCCTCCACAAGAGGCATAGTGTGAAATGTGCTGTGAATACCCAGCACTGAATCTCTGCAGCAGCCCTGGCTGATGGACGGGTGTGCTGGCAATATAATTGATGGTGGGATTGAGCGTGGTTAAGGCTCGTTCAGCTCCAGCAGGTTTTCTGTGCTTCGAGTGCAAAAGGAAGGCTTGAGAGCTGCAGTCCTAGGCCCCCAGGGAGGACTGAGATGAATCCTTTTTCATGTCAGGGAAACCATGGTAGAGCCCTCGTAGCAACGCTGTTGCTAGCATGACTTCAGCTGTAATAGGGATGGGGGAGCCTTAAAGCCAGCACTCCTTGAGGAATGTTGAGTGATTGAGGTCAGCCTGCTTCAAGTCAGTGGAGAGACGAGCCAGCGTTGCTGGGACAGGCGCTCACATGGCATGGTGCCCTATGTAGAGCATAGGGTTTGGAGGGTTACCCCCTCCGAGATGGAGAAGTCAGCAGGGTAGCTGGATCTCCCTCCTCCCCATCCCCAAGCAAAAAGACCATGTAGTCTTGGAGATCCGCAGCTGAACGTAGGTGGAGAGGCAAATGCCCCTTGTAAGGGATGACTTGCCTTGGCATAAAACCCCTAGGCAGCGGCTTCTGTTAAGACTTTACTCACGTGGGGGGGACCAGCTCCCTCGCCCCCGTGTCCTGTTGCACTGTAGACAGCCCTAAGGAATCCTGAGCCCAGGATCACAAGGGAGGCATGTGGTGTCTGGCCCATGTGTGTGGGAGAAGCCTACCTTCCATAGCTAAGCACTGTAGCCAGGAGATGGGTGGGGTTTGAGCTCTGAATCACCTTTCCAGGGCAGGGGAAAGGTGGAGTCGAGCTCTTTGTTCTGGCTGGGGGAGCTAGTCAAACAGGAAGAGCAGATTGCAAATAGCTGCGGGAGGGGCTCAGCGCGGGAAGAGAGCCCAGGGCAGGCACTGGGAGTGCCAGGAACTGGCCTGCCCCCACCTGCTCCTGAGCTCCCCGGGATGCAAACAGAGACTCCTTAACGTGCATTCTCTGAAGCAACAATGGCCTGATCCGGGAGCTGCCAAGATGTGTCGACTGGGTGAGTTTGCTTCCACTCCCCCCTGCTCCCGCCACCCCAGTGAAAGGGAGGGGTAGGGATTTCACACCCTTGTCCTGCTGGGTGGGCTGGTTTGCAAGGGGAGGGGGACAGACAAGGAGGGCAGCAGTGGGCTGGAGACTGGTGGGGCTGATTTGCATAGGGTGGTATTTGGTTTCATTCTCAAAGGCCTTCCTAAGAGCTTGGAACTGAGCAGCCCCCGCCCCCCCCCCAGCAGTTGGGGCAGGATCCTGGGGGGGGTTGCCAGGTGACTGCAGGGATGAGGCTGGGGGATGCTCTAGCCTGGGACAAAGCTCAGATCTTGTCCAGATCACAGGGCTGTGGTGAGCACCCAAGCTCTGCCTGCAGGATTCCAGGGGCAGCCCTCTGAGCCGGTCACCAGAGGCCACAAGGTGGCGCTTCTTGCTTCTCCGGCCCCTTCTCCCAGAAGTTTGGCACCTGCCTCTTCAGTCTACAGGTGGGGATGATAAAGCAGAGAACAAGCTAAGGGACTTGCCCAAGGCCCCCAGGTCTCTGACTGTGCTGGAAATAGAAGCAAAGTTTCCCAAATCCCACCACTATGAGCTCAGAAAGCAGAGCTCCCATCCGCACTGAGGCTTTGCACAAGGGGGGCGGAGGAACTGGGTAAGAAAGCCCTGCCCCAAAGAGCAGCTCCTGAGATTATGGCAGGCCTGGGCATCTTCCCACACACCCCCCTTCCGGCTGGGAGGGGGGTGGTGATGCCCTGCCACTGGCTGGTTAATGTGTGGTTAATTTTTAAAGAAATCTGTTTGCTTTGTAGAAAGCATCTGAAAAGAGCACTTCCTTGTCCCTCTCTGTCTCTGCTCTGGGGCCTTAGATCTACCTGCCGGAGCTCTCTGGAGACATCGGGTTCTCTGCTCAGGGAGCTGGGGAGGGCCTGCTCTAGCCAGCACTGCTCCCTGCTCCCGCAAGGGCAGAGTGGAGCCCCGAGGACTTGAGCTTCCATCAAACAGTGGAAGAAAATATGGTTGTGACAATTTTCTTCCACTGTTTGATCTGAGGAAGTGGGTCTGGCCCACAAAAGCGCCTCACCTATTAAACCGTCTGGTTAGTCTTTAAAGTGCTACCCAGTCCTGTTTTTTGTTTCAGCTACCAGATAAGGAGCTCTGAGAGGTTTTGCCAGAGTTTAGCCCCTGAGTACAACTCCGTTCCTTTCTTATTGCTCCTCGGGGCCCCTCTGGAAGCCTTTCTAGGCAGTGCAGGTGCTCTGTGCCTTGGGGCTGCACCGAGCCCCACACAGCCTCCCCCCCCCCTTTCTCTTCAGTGAGCAATGCCCTCTGGTGTTGCTTGGCTTCAGGTCCCGAGCCCAGTCGGAAGCTCTCACTTGTCTCAGAATGCGGCGCCGCTCGCCCAGGCGCTAGCTGGGCACGTCACTGCCATAGGCACATATCACTGCCCTGAGACTCCTCCAGCAGGTCCTGTCTGTGCTGCCCAGCTGTGCCCTGCCACCCCCGGGCGAGTTCTCTGGGACAGTTACTCTGGCTGTCCCGGACAGGATCCGGAGAGGATTTCTGCAGGGCCCTGCAACAGCATCAGCGCTTCTCATGGCCTCTGCCTGCCTCCATGCCGCCTCCGCCCCTGGCAGTGCTGGGTCAGCTGGGCTGCAAGGTCCTCAGGGCAGGGCCCGGCGTGGCCGCATTCTGTGTGGTCCCATCACGGGGCTGCGTGGACCTACCGGGAGCCGCAGCAGCCTGAGCCCCTCCCTTCTCTCCGGCACAGACACCCTCGATCCCAGCGGCTACCAAAAGCTCCTGATGAAGACGGGGCTCATCCTCATTGTGATTGGCCACCTCAGTTTCATCTCCGGTGCCCTCGTCCACGGGACTGTGCTGCGCTACGTGGCCAACCCGCAGGACGTCATTTCCCTGCAGTACGCCATCTCCAACATCGTCGCGGTGACCTCGGCGCTCCTGGTACGGCTCCCCTGGCGCGGGAGCTGCGACGTTCGGGGGGGGGGTGGAGTGGGTAATGGGGGCAGAGGAGGCTTGTTAGGAGGGAGGGGAGTGGATGGCCCATAAGATGCAGTGGTGGGCAACCTGCAGCCCATTGGGGTTCTATGCGCGGCCCACAAGGCGTTTTGTTTGCCCACGCGCAGGGTTGCCAGTTCCACTGGTTTCCATATACGTACGTTTTTTTCGTACTGGTATCACTAAAGTGACCCGCCCGTGAAGGGAGCTGGGTGCGGATTGCACCCAGCACTGACTGAGCACCGGGGGCTCCCTCCGCAGCCAATCCCAGCGCTGCTACGGTGCAATTGGCATCCCCCCTAAATTCGAGGTGCCCAGGTGCAGTGAGCAAAACGATCCTGTCCTGGGAGACCGTCTTGGTGACAATCTCGTGGCCCACTGGGATGATGGAGGGCCACTGGTGCGGCCCCCTCGGTGGGTTTAGGGTCAGGCAGGGAATATAGTAGGTTAGAGCTGGGGACAGGGAAACCCCCATCTTTTCCCAGGCTGCAGGTGTTTGGGATGAAACATTGCTTGGCTGCCTCCCAGAGCTGACCAAGTTACTCAGGAGGAGCTGTTGGAGGGAAAGCAGTTGGCTTTAAGTGCCCGACTGGGCTGAGTCTGGCCCCTGCATGGCCAGAGATCCCGCTCCCCACCTGCAGCATATTGCTGCTCTTTAAGGAAACCAGATCCGGCCTCTGATCTTGAATCAGAAAACCCTCCACTCTGCCGCCACATCCAAGCCTGAGCACTCAGGTCTCTTCCCTCCATGCGGGTCCCCAGCCCGACACCAGAAGCCTGATTTTAGGCAGGTGGCTGGGGCCATGTGGCCCCCCCTTTGGGATAGGGACTGTCTATGCAGTCTCTCATTGCCAGGGGTTCCTCGTGCACCCTCCACGCACTCTTACACTGCCCTTGGCTGCTGTTGAGCCAGCACCAGCCAGTCGGATTGGTAACCCTCATGATGTTGATGATACCAGACCATTGCAGAACGATCGGTGTCGTGCTTCCCTCCACGATGAGGGGTGGGAGAGACTCCCCGGGGCCAGCTTCCCCCAGGCAAGCTGCAGCCCCCGTTGCGAGCCAGCCCTTTGGAAGGGCTCACGGAGCCCCGTCGAACTCTGCTAGAGCATGCTCCAGCCGCTGAAGCTAATAGTGGCGCAGCAGGGAGAATCAATGGCTCCTTTTGCTTTTAATTACATCGGCATTTAAATGGTCCCAGCGGGCCCTGCAAGCTGGCACCTTATTGTGGTGCATGCCGATGCGATGGTTTTCCTGGAGGCCGGCTCCTAAGGGTGGCTATGCATGGATTTCTGTATGGGTGAGCAGGAGAGGGCCAGGAGTAAGGCAGCAGGTGGGACAGGTGTAAAGCAGGATGGAAAATCCCCTCCTCTTGTTACAGCAGTGGGTCTGGGATACCGGGGAGGGGGAAGAAGAGGCACGAGGCCAGTGCTGCAGACGGGAGAGCAGTGGGGGGAAGGCAGGCAAACCACGGAGCTTGCTGGGACCACAGAGCCTGG
>JANRFK010002918.1:15069306-15079527 GCA_030068395.1 Apalone spinifera | reverse complement strand
CCCCCCCAAAGTCAGTATCCACCAGCTCCTGGGTCCCACCCGGCCCTTGGGCTGCCACAGGCGCGGCCGGCAGGGGCAATGACACAAACCGATCCGATCCGGTTCCCAGCTGCACGGCCACCTGGCTGATCGCTGGCACCGGGGCTGGGAGGAGGAGACAGCCTCGCCTTCGGAGCGAGGGGGTTCACACGTTAGTCAGGGGGCAGGGTCCCGTCCAGGCAAGTCCCAGCTTCCTGGGCAGAATGCAGGAGTATTCCCTATGGGGCATTTCCCAGCTGGCTGAGTCCCTGCTCCAAAGCCAGCTGGGTCTTTCCCTGCACTGCGGTGGACTTTGGATGAGGCCCCCCCTCCCCCCAGGCAGGGCAATACTCCAAGCTCAGGCCCAGGGGAGCAGGAAGCCGCGTTACCTGCACGATCTCCAGCATCTCCTCCCGGCTGATGTAGCCGTTGCCGTCCAGGTCATACATGCTGAAGGCCCACATGAGCTTCTGCTCCAGCTTGCCGCGGGAGGTGACGCTCAGGGCGATGATGAACTCTCGGAAGTCGATGGTGCCGTCCCCGTTGGTGTCGAAGGTGCGGAAGACGTGCTCGGCGAACTTGGAGGCGTCGCCGTAGGGGAAGAAGTTGGCGTAGATCTTCTTGAACTCCTCCACGTTGAGGATGCCGGTGGGACAGTCCTTCAGGAAGCCCTTGTACCACTCCTGCAGCTCCAGGTCCGAGAACTCCGTGTTCTCCCGCAGGTCCTGGAGCATCTCCGGACGCAGCTTGCTGTTCTGCTTCCCCATGGTCACTCCACTGCCTTCACCTGGGCCCCAGGGGCCAAAGAGGCGAGATCTGGTCAGTCCCTCTCCAGCTCCAGCCACCCTACACGGGTGAGCGGCCTCACTCCTTCCCCAGCTACGAGCACTCAATACCGAGCCCGAAATGTGATGGCTTGTTACACAGGAGGTGAGTCTAGAGCTGTGGTGTCCAACACGCTAGCCACGAGCCACTTGTGGCTATTTGGCTGGTTGAGCGTGGCTACTTCACTACAGCAGTAGCCACTACAGCAGTGTTTCTTAAACTTTTTAAGACTGAGGAACACCGAACAATAACGTTTTTTTATGAGGAACACCAAGGATTTTTGGCTGAGTTTAAAAAAAAAAAAAGTTGGGGGAAAGTTATTGAGGAAAAAAAGGGTTGGGGGAAAGATTGAGAAAAAAAGTCATCTGCCCCTTTAAGGGCGGCCATTTTGAATTCTGTTCTCTGCAGCACACCTCCGACTGCCCACAGCACACCGGTGTGCCGTGGAACAGTTTAAGAAACACTGCACTACAGTGACTTCTAGGGATCTAAGCAACTAGTCGACGATCTGACGCACACATGCTTATCGGATAGTTGACTAATGACTCAACTAGTTGCTTCCTCTCCTCCCCCCTCTCCCTGCTTCCTGCATCTATCAGAGAGAGGCAGAGGGTGGGGGAGCCACGACCCAGCCTCCATTTTGTACCAAGCACCCGGAGGCGCCTTAGGAAGGCGGCGAGGCAGTGGGCGTGGCCGCCTTTTACACCAGCCGTTCCCGGAGCCGAGGGGGCTCCAATGATACGCCACTCCCAACATGGCTGCACGCCAAGGGGCTGCGGCACACACCTTGCTGGGACGGCCTACGCGCCAGGAGGCCGGGGCAGGTTGGAGAAGTGTTGATGCGCCGGGGAGAGGGAGTTGAATTCTCCTTTCCAAACCTCGCAACCCAGAGCACCGCGGGCATCTCCTGCCTTCGCACCCCAAAGGCTGGCAGCCACTAGGCCCCCTGGAGCCGTCGCTGCTCCCGGAGCAGACCTAGCCCATGGCTCCTCGCCCAGCGCCCGCGTCGCAGCGGCCCCCCGCAGCTCCCTCGACTCCCCGTCTCTGCCACACGCCCTGCGGAGCAACGCAGCCGCCAGGGGAGAGCGGTCAATGGCGGTGCCCCAATCTCTGCCCTTCCAGGTCCAGTCTGGAGCTCTGAATAACCTCCTGGGCCTCCGGGGGACAGGGTCTCCCCCCAAGTCCTGGCAAGGGTGCCACTCGGTCCCATCGCCATAAGAGACCATGCCAATGAGCCCCCGCATGCAGAGCATGGAGCTGCCGCGGAAGCCTGCGCCTTGTTCCCCACCCCGCTAGAAAACCCACGCGGTCCTCGGCCCCGGGCCCCCTTTTCCCTGCAAGCGAAGGCGGACGGACTAGACACAGGGCGGGCTTGGCTGGAGCGCAGCGGGTCCCGCTCTCTCCGGCGGAGCTGTAGCCCCGAGCGGCGACACACAAGCCATTCCCGCCGCGTGCAGGCAGGTCTGCGCCCTGCAGTGGCACCGGCCACTCCCCATCCACTCCACAGTGCCCTGCCTGGGGCCGGGAGGTCCCCTGCACTCTGCCGGGCTCTCTGGAACTGGCGCGGGGGCAGCCGCAGCTGGGCAGCCCCCCGGGACGGGCGTTTACCGCCACCATCTGCGCAATCGCGCCACGCAGTCTAGTCAGCGGCCGCTCTCCAGTTGCTTCCCACCCCCGGATTTCTGGGTGGGGGCAGGGGGATCTGGTTTGGGGCAACAACCCCTGCTGTGCGCTTCCCCGGCCTTGCGCTCCCCCAAGCCTTTAGCCACCCTCCCCAGGATGCGACCGCGCCGGGGGGGGGGGGCCCTATCGCTCGGCAGCAGTTTTAGCCCCTCGCTCCACAGTCTCCGCCCTTGGAGTTCTGGTCCCCGTCACAATTCCAAGCCTGCTGCACAAGCACGACGGCTCTGGGCCCCCCGTGGTGGCTAGAAGGAGACAGGAGCCCGGTTCTGGGGGCGCCGGGAGCAGAGGAGGTCGGGGAAGGATGGCCGCTAGAGGCCATGCCCTGGTGTAACCCAGACCCCGGGGAAACCGGCTGCAGCAACCCCCAGCTGTTTCCACCCCCTCGTTTGAATATTAATTGGCAGCCTGTTAACACGCTGGAAAAGCAGGGCTCTGCTGGGAGCCGGGAGCAACTCAGGATGACTGGGCAGAAGGCGGCCGAGTGACTCCCCCCCCCCAGCGCTGGGCCGGGTGAGCCCTCAGGGACATTCATGTGCCATTTGACATTCCCCTGACCGCAGGGCGGGGGGGCACCCGGAGCGTTTGCAGGGATTTTCCAAGTAATTAATCAAGGCCATTGTAACACGCCAAAGCCCAGTAAACAGATCAGCCCTGCTTAGGAGGCACAAGCTCTGCGCGGAGAAGGCTGCCAACCCCAGCAAGGGGGAGGGTGTCCAGAGGGCTCCCAGAGAGCAGGGACGAGGGAGCAAGGGGAAATTCCCATAAGGAGGCACAGGACTCGGATCCCCCCGCCCCGACCTGCTCGGCAGTCAGCCAAAACGTCATCTATAATATTGGAGTCCGTCTGTCTGTCCATTCGAGAACTCCTCCTCCACAGGAAGAGCCAGGCCCACCCAATTCGACACACCGCTTCCTCGTCTCCTCACGTACGGCAAGGCCAGGGCTGGGTTGCACCCGCACAAGGGGCTGTGCCTGGAATCAGACTCAGGCTTCTCATCAAGCCGGACAGAAAAGAGACAGAATCACCAGGCAGGGGAAAGGGGCTGGCTGGGGGGGAACAGTGCCCTCCCCCATCTGGGACAGCCCCAGCCCTGAGCTTCCCACTCTCCAGGCACCATTTCAGGAGGATGGGGAGGGCTGAAGCTCCCCCCCACCCCCGGATTTGTATGGGAACGTTGCCGGCTGTTCCCTGTCCTCACTGTCAGGAAGTGCGGGGAACGTGCACCAACGGAATTGAGTTCAGGACCCGAGCAACGCCGGGTAAACGTGCTACTAGAGGGTAAGGCTGAAAGCAGCCTGGTGCCACCAGGAGCCAGTTGCAACCCTCGGGTGGCTGTGGGCACGTAGCCGATGGTCAGAGATGCTGGGCTCTCTTGCCAGGGCTGCTGCCAACTTACTGGACGTGCTTGGGCAAGTCATGTATTCTGTGCCTCAGTTTCCCCCATCTGCAAAACGAGGGGCATACCAACCTCCCGACAGGAAAGCTGGGAGGCATGACCCCCTCGCTGTACAGTGTTGAGACTGGCCCGGGGAAGGCCCAGGGGAAATCCAGAGCGTTGGCTTTATTACCCAGACTGGCAGCGATAGGGGAGGTCAGATAGGTACATTGCCCTCTGCCTCCATCTCTCTGCCTCCGCTGGGCTCCTCCCAGCTGTTCTCTGGGGAATTCCTGGCAAGCCACACCTAACACAGCCCAAGCAAACAGAGCCCCCCCACTGCCTCTTTCCCAGCAAGGAATTTCAGTTCAACCCACTCTTATGGCTCCCCTGACACTCCTCAGGTGCTGGCAGGTCCCCCCGCTCTGCCCCCCCCACACCAGTAAGAGCCACTGGGGCCACCTTTCCCATGTGAAAGCAGGGGGCAGACAAGCAGGCACCTGCTGCTGGCACCAGAACAGCCTGGAGACAGGGCGCTCAGAGGTCTTGAGCAAGATTCCCTCTAATTTTTTTCCACCCATGTGCAGAATAAATTTTGTGGTGTGCACCAAGGCATGTGCAGATGTGCACCACCACCATAAACACATGCTGCTGGCTGTGGGAGGCTGTGAGTGCTCTGCTAACCCAATGGACGGCATTGGAATCCCTCCTGGGTGGCTGCCCAAGTGCTCAGCTTAAACACCGGTCCTGAGAGCTGGCTTGGAGGGGGAGCATTATTGCAGGGCCGAAGGCAACTCCCTTGGAGCTGGAGAGAGAGAGACAAGTTCCACATTCCAAGACCCCGCGCCAGGCAGCCAGCAAAGTGCCCTCTCCAGAGTTACCGACCACGGCAGCTGGCAGCACAGCCGGGTTAATGCTGCAGGAGCTGCTGAGCTAACGGGGTGAGCGAGGTCGTTACATGGCAAGTGGGCGATGCGGAAGAAGGGGACTGAAGAGCAGAACACACCCTCTGCAGAGAAGACAACCCCACGGCCTTTCCACGGGGAAGTCTTGAAGCAGTGGTTCTCAACTCGTTTCAGTCCACGGACCCCCAGGCCAACCAAAACATTTTCGTGGACCACCTCCTTTTTGAGACATGATAAAAAAGAGCAGACAACAAACATTTTGGTTTGAAATGTATTTCTGACCAACCGATTTTTGGTGCCTGCCCACGCTGTGTGACTTTGGACAATGTTCCTGTGGACCACCGGAAAAGTCACCATGGACCACCAGTTGAGAACCACAGTCTTAAAGGAAGTAATGAGCCAACAGGGTGTGCATTACAACCCCGACAGGGTGCGTGTTATAACCCCGATGGGGCACACATTATTCAGCTGACAGGGGCACGCATTGGAAGCCCGACAGGTCGCACGTTCTATGCCCGTGACAGCAAGCCGTGGCGACTATTAGACACAGAACCAGAGGAACAATGTTCCTGGCTGCCCAGACTGCATTATTAGGCCAGAAAAGACACCCGGGTGCGTCTCATTAACAGCAGACTCTCGGGGAGAGCCATGCGCTAAGAGGACAGATTTCTAAGCAACCCGGGTGCAAGGTGAGACGGGAGGGAAAACGGGGCCCCGTATTAGAAAAAAATAAAGCGCCACAGAGCCATTAGCCTGGAAGAGAAGCAAAGGCCCGGCTGAGCGGTTTGATTTGCCAGGCCCAGCTGGCTCCATTCAAGGATCCAGGCTTGGAAAGTTGAACCCCTGCTGATCACATTTAGCGCCGTCCTGTGATTGGTGAAAGGGGCCTATGGCCACACTCCCGAGTCTGCACTTTTTGGGTGCCCACAACTCCCGGGGGAGGGAGGCACATGAGCCGAGACCCACGTTAGAGCCCAGCTGTCCCGTTCTGTGGGTTCAAGTCCTCAGCTGTTTGGAAGAACAAGCAAGTGGAGATGTCCCTACAAGGAATGGGGGGACCCATCCCAGTATGAGTCACCTCCTTCCGCACAAGGAGGTGACTGGAGTCACTTTCCAGGGAGAAGCCAAGCACCAGGTGTCCCTAGCAGGGGTTTTATTAACAGAGCAGCAGTTTAGTTAAGGGTCTTTCGTACTGGCCAAACCACGGACGATCCTTTCATTCCTGCCCAGTTACATACCGATATTTACAGCCAAATTTTGCCAGCGTGTCCCATCTCTCCTCTCCCACAGTGCGCTAACAGAGCCAGCAGTAGCTCTGTGCTTGGTCTAAACCTCTCGGCAGCAGTGACCACTACGGGCTGGGGGTGGCCTAGCAAATAACCAGCTGGTGCAATTGGCAGGCGGCCCCAGTTCAATTCCTGGCTCTGCTGAACGATCCCGGTTAATCTCTGTACTGGTTTCCTGTCTCTTCCCCTCCACCCCCCCCTTGTCTAGTTATACTGCAGGGGTTTGTACAGCCCCGAGCGCCCCATGGCCTGATCTCAGTCTGGGTTACAGTCATACTGATGGAGGGGTATCAGTCTGAAAAATTCTACCCGAAAAGAGCACAGACTCTCCGTGGAATGTCCCTCGCTGGATTCAAGCTTTTAAACCAGACTCTGTCTGCCGTCCTTTCCTTCCAAGGGGGGCAGGGAGAAAAAGCTTTCCTGAGCATACTCATTTCCCCTCGCCGCCTGTTTCCAGCCGCGATGGCTGCACAATGTTCCATTCAAGCACAGCTGCACAAGGAAAATGATATCAAGGCTGGCTCTGTCCTGCAGACCTCATGGTTGGGCGGTTTTCCCGCAAGCCGGGGTTTGCCCGGCACAATGCAAAGGGGCTTTCAACATGCTTTTTCCATTCTGCAGTCACTAAATGGGCTTGTCTCGAAGAACTAAAAAGCAGCCGCAGGCAAGAGCAAGGGTCCCTCGGGTGGGGATCAGCTGTCGACACAGGTTGAAAAGGAAACAATCCCCACACTGAACCAAATTCCAGCAGGCATGTCGCTTGGGCCACACACGTCGTTCCCCGGAACAGCAGGGCCACTCGCCCGATTTAGTGGCGTGGGATGGAGAACAATGGGAGCCACGCTCTAGAAAAACGTGGCCCACCCTGTTTGCTGGAGCAGCGCACGGGGCAGGCTCGTGTAATATGCGCCAAGCAGGCCCAGAAGCCCTCGTGACTCCGGGAGCGGATGAGAAGGCAGGGGTGGAGTAGGAGGGAGATTGGGGCTTATCAGTGTCAGCTCCCGCCGGCTTAGCTCCCACCACTCAAGGGGCCCACGTCGTCTCTCCGCAGCACCTTGCATGTCCGCGGGGCGGCAGGTATCATAGGCAGGGAGAGGCGTTGCCTTCCCAAGCCACCAGCCTGGCCCCGCCCAGACTCCGCCCCCAGAACGCCAGCTGTAGGTGTATTGGGGGTGGAGTGTTGCGGCCCCCGAGCGCCCGCCCTCCCTGTGCTCTGGAGCGGGGGCCAGACATTGCCTGCTACTGGGGGCGGCACTTGGCTCCCATGAGGGCGGGGCCTGGGTAAAAGGGGCAGGGCTGGGCGCTTGCCTCCCCCGGCCCTACCTTCACCCACTGCCGATGCATGTCCGGCTCAATGAGCCGCTCGTTCAGTTAGGAAGTGACGAAGGGGCGGCCGGGGCTGTCTGCTGGAAACACGGGGCAAGCAGGAGACATGAAACGCCCCAGAGATTCATCTGCAGGGCGTGGGCAGTCGCCCAGACGACGGAGCGGGAGTGGGCCCGGTGGCTGTACACGCGGCGGTCGGAAGAAGCCCAGCCGGACAGGGAAGGAAGGCAGAAGGACCGTGTCTCAGATAAGCCAAGGAGCAAACAATGAGTGTCTAAGAGGGACAAGTTCTTGCAACATCATCAGCCAGGGTGGCCCCCACGAGAAGAGACAGCGGGGAGAGATTCTGTATGGACCCAGGATAGGGGGCACTCCCTGCCGCAGGAATTTGGGACAGGAACACGGGGTGCATCTCATTCAGATGCCACGCAGGGACCTCCAACCGCAGCTCTGTTCGGAACCCAGTACCACGACCTTCCTGTGCCCACCAGTTAGCGACACGTTCGGCATCACCAGAGCTGGCCCACCGCATGTCCGCCCTTCCCTCCTCGTTCTGCCCCCCCTCCCATGCATCAGCACGGGACAGTCTTTGGGTGTCTGCAAGCCAACCCCGGGCTGGGATCTTCCACCAGGACGCAGCTGAAGGGCGTGGGTAGGTGCAAGCCGGCGCCTCGCCCCGCAGGAGTCCATTCGTGGGATGTGCTTAGGAGGGAAATGCTCACAACTCACTGAAGACTTAGTAGCTCTTTAGCCACGGCCACACAGGGAGAAAGGGGAGTGGGAGTTTCCAGACACACCCATCACTGAGTCGGTGTCACCCTGCACATGGCCTGGGGTCTTGCCATTGTACTCAGCTGGGATTCTCTCCCCAAAACAACAACTGGGAGGAGCAACCTAGCCTCTGCCCCGGGCCCTGAGGCAGGCCCAAGTATTCCTAGGAAATGCAGCTGCCACGGGGCAGGGACTCAAAGGACTCGAAATACGAGATGAAGTCAAATTTCTGTTTAAATCCACAGCCACCTTCCCATTCACTGCAGCAAAGCGAGACAATTTCTGCCGTGATCCACGGGCTGTCCAGGCGGCCGTGGCCCCACACCAAAGGCCACGCTTCCCACGGGGATGACACTTCCTATTCATTGATTGGTAAGCAGCTCTCGCCAGGGCGGCTTCCCATCTAGCGCCGCACAGTCCATGTGTCGCTTGTGGCCGAAGTGGGATCAAGAATCCAGCTGCCTGCGACTGCTGGGGAGAAAGAGGCCTGAAGAACAGGAGTTGATCTAACCTTGAAGATCCCAGGGCCCCTGGGTGGGGTGTCCGAAACCACCACAAACTGCAGCTGGACAAGGACCAAGACGGTAGCCCCCGAGTCTTCCCCAAGCCGGCCACGAGACAGGCTCAACATAGAGCTGGTTCTTCCCTTGGGAGGTTCAGGTTGGACATTAGGAAAAACTTCCTGTCCGGGTGGTGAAACACTGGAATAAATTGCCTGGGGGGCCTGTGGAATCTCCATCCCTGGAGATATTGAAGAGCAGGTTGGACAGACACCTGTCAGGGATGGTCTAGACGGTGCTTGGTCCTGCCGTGGGGGCAGGGGACTGGACTTGATGACCTCTCGAGGTCCCTTCCCGTTCTAGTGTCCTGTGATTCTGTGCTAACCCTGAGGGACCACTCCAGTAGGAAGTTCTCTCTGGAAAGTGGGTCCAGGCCCAGGCGGACAAAGGAGAACTCGCTCTTTCACTGGCCTGTTTGGGCGACCACGGTCGCCGTCCACTACTCGTTCTGTCGTCGGCACGGCTGGGATGTGCACGCGCCTCCTCTCCAGAGTGCGGCGCGCAGTCGGCTCGCTAAGCCACAGGCATCCTTGCCAGGCAGCGACTGCCCTTCCTCCTTTCATAGACAGGAAACTGACGCCCTAGCTGATCTGTGGCCGAGCTAGGACCAGAACCAAGGCCTCCAGCTCCCAGGCCGCAGACTCGCCCCCGGGTTCACAGCCTGTTTCGTATTGACTGCAAGCGACAAAGGGAGGCAACGTGTGAGGCAGGAAAAACCGCCTGGTGCCCCGGCCTGTCCTCAGGCCTCTCTCAGTTAACACCCTCCCCCGGCAGAGCAGCTGCCCCTCGCTCTCTTTCTGCGGCCCATGGTTCAGCTCCCAGGGCTGGCAGCAGGTGGTTAGCTGATGGCCCTGCTGTTCATTACCAGATGTCAGGGAGGGGCTGGATTGTGCCAAGAAGCAGGATTTATGGCCCATTTCAAGTCACTGATTCTCTCATTATCCCATGTTCTTTTCTAGCCTCTTGCACACATGGCTGGACATGGCTTGCCTTCTTCACGGGCACCGCGCAAGGGAGCGGAGGGTCTCCTTGTGCCCTGCGCAGGATCTGCGTCGGTTCATCCAGAGCCCAGCACGATGTGTGTTCGTGTTATTCTGTCCAACGCGCCTGGCTGCGTTTGCCAACTGGACTTCAGCTTCCATGGGGTGTCCATGCCCCTGGCTTGGTGAAGCCCCGCTGGAGTTTAGGGATGTTACAATTTGTGTAATTTGCTAATCGTGTCATGGCTGAAACTTTCAGTGGAGTACGGTTACATGTGGGGCAGCCAGCTCCCTGGGAGCCGGTGTTCTCTGAACCCAAGGCATCAGCGGGGGGCAGCAGCAGGCTCCCTGGGAGTCAGCGTGCTCTGTACCCGAGGCATCAGCGGAGAGTGGCAGCCGGCTCCCTGGGAACCAGCGTGCTCTGTACCCGAGGCATTAGTGAAGGGCAGCAGCCGGCTCCCTGGAAGCCAGTGTGCTCTGTACCCGAGGCA
>JANRFK010002918.1:14986636-15015122 GCA_030068395.1 Apalone spinifera | reverse complement strand
ACTTTGGATGGAAAGGGCTGTTTACAGGCGATGTACTATCATCTGAACATGGGAGCCAAAACTGCTACATTCACAGCCCCCCAGCTGTGATTACAGGTCAGAATGGGCATGTTTACACAGCAGGACAAAAGTTGAATTAAGCTACACAACTTGAGCTATGTCAATTACGTAGCTGAAGTCGAAATAGCTTAATTCGGCTTTTGGCGCTGTCTCCACAGCAGGGAGTCGAAGGAAGAGCGCTCTCCCTTCGACTTTTGTAACCCTCATTTCATGAGGCGTAAGCAGAGTCGCAGTAAGAAATCCTCCAGCTCGACATTATTTTGAAGTAACGGCTTGTCGTGTAGACACGCTCTTTGTTATTTTGGAATAACGTCAGTTTTTCCGGAATCACGCTGCTGCGTGGACGTTCCCAAATGTGAGGGTCAGAGGGGATAAGTTGTTTAAGAGAAGGAGCTGCTATGAGGTATAAGATATGATGTCATTTGCCACAGCATAATTTAACTAGAGCTGGGCAAATAAGTTATATCAAGTCATTTACTCAAACTTTTTTTTTTCCTGTTTCCAAATTGCTCAGGAGCAGATCCCAATTGCCTTCCATTTATTTATCTTTTGAAATTATTCACCAATTCCTGCTCATTTGTGAGTGGTTTATTGCGAGCAGAGGCCGAGCTGTGTTAGTTACTTCTGATTGGGCACATAGGTCACATAAGACATTCCCTAGGAGTGAAACTCTGCAGAAGCAGATGTAAGGTAGGACTAGTCAGTTAGGAATTCAAAACTCTGCACAAACATTCTACCAAAGCCATCCTATGGCCATTTCTCTCAGTAAAGACCCTTGCTAGCATGTCATCGAAGTGGAAGCGGAAGCGGTTTGAATGCGGCCAACAAGAACTGGAATTGTAGCGTAGCAGGGACTATCCTTTTGTTCTGTTTGTACAGCACCTAGCTCAGCACCTAGGTCAGCACCTAGGTCATGCAGGCATGACCACAATAATTCACGGAAACCAGTGGGATTCTCTGTGAGCACAGGAATCCCTCCTCATCCAGTAACTTGCAGGATCAGGTCTCAACAAAATAACAGCAGGGGTCCCTCGGTGAGGCGCCTGTTCAAACCTGCCGCTTCCCTTTCAGATTCAAATGCTTCCCTCCACTTTCATTTCTATAGTCCTGAATATCCAGGGTGATGGAGGGGGATACCCATGGCTTGGAAGGCGGACAGCAGCTCTGCGTTGGAGTCCAGAGACAGACGGAAAGGGCTCGGGATGCAATCTAGCGGCCTAACGTTTTCTGCTCCCTTGGCTCTGTGAATTCTGATGACACTTTATTTCCCAGCTCTGACAGCCTGCCCCCCTTCATGGGGATGAACGGATCTGGCTTAGGACTGCTCGACATTTTGTTAACTCTGCTGCTGTGGGTCTGTCTCCTGTCCTGGTTCCTTCACCCTGCCCAGTGCAGGATTAAGTTATGACAGCGACAGCCTTAGCTCCAGGTTTCAGGAATCTTCTGTATCTGCCTGCAATCCTTTGGGGTCAAACATGTGCCCCAGCGCCAGCCTGTATGGATTTTGGGGGCCATAGGCTTCCCTGGGTGGGCTGTGCCCCATAACTGAGCAGCAGGCTGTCCAAAGAAACAGGATAAAATTCTGATCTCCATTAGGCTGCAGTAACACGGTTGCAAGCGTCATTGCTGGCCTCTGAATTGGAGGTACCATGCAGATTCCGCATTTCAGAAACAATGTGCATGATACTAAGTCACATACCCCTGGATTACTAGGGGCCAGTTGGTCACGATTCTACGCACAGTGGAGTCATTTCCATCTGTGTAAAGTGGGGAGCAGGGAGGAAATGTTAATAAAGCAGAATTATTGCATTTTGCAGTGATGTCAATTGTTGCCCGAAGTGCATGCTGATGATCAAGTGGGCCCCTGAAATCCAGGGGGAAGTCCTCAGACTGTGTCTTTGCCAAGCATTTGCAGCCAGCATGAACACCAGCCCCATCACTACCCCATTTTCATTATGCTGCAGGCGACAGGATCATGTAAAAAGCCCCATTGCCCTGAATAAATCTCCAATGGCATTTCCTTAGTGATCCCTACCCATTTCTCCTTCTTCCCCCTTCTCCCCTTCTTCTAGTTTCCAAAAAACAAGCCCTCGGTGAATATCATCGAAGCATGACAGCCTGCCATCTGATAGATGGACTCCATTTCTCGCTCTCCCTCTCTGCTTCTGAGCCCTGACGACTGGGGACGTGAAATACTATCGGAGTGGTTTGGAGAGACCGACTGGTTGTCAATTTCTGGCGTAAATCTCCTTGCCCTTGCTCTGCACAAGACATCTGGAGAGAAAGCAAAAAATCCTGAAAACCCCCCACGTAAGCCACTGGCTGAGAAGGAAAAGCTGCAATGAAATTGACGCCTTCAGGCAATTGTGTATCAGACTCACAAGGCACCTAGGCTGTAACAAATCCCAACAGACTCAGCATCCCCGCTCCCCTCTCTCTCTCCTGGAAGGATTTTCCTCTCTCTGGAGATGCACAAAATGTCACTGTAGTTCTGTTTTGCGTCACTGTCCCCACGCGTCAACCGCATCCACATGGGTTCAGGCTGCATTTGCCATTTCGTCTTGGGAGAGAAAGAAACCTCACCCTATGGCAAAGGAAAGGATTTGGGCTGCTGTGTACACTAACCTCACTCTGTAGCACTCATGGTTGTTGTGAGACATTTTTGCAGGTGGGGGAGGGGAGGTTGTGTGTGTTTTTAACAACGGCACATTACAGTTTCCATCTGGACGGTCACTACTTTGCTGGCTGCTCTCCAGTTGGGACCTGCAGCACGTGTCTCGATTTTTGCCGTCTCTTCTCTTCTGCAATGCTGTAATCCACCTAAAACAAGCAGGGCAGAATTCACAGCACTGCGGGCCACAGACCAACAGAGACCAGAAGCCAACCAGGGTTTGGATTCCAGGAGAACTTGGACTGTTTTCTTTATTATATTTGCTTGACTGATTCCACCAACGGTGGAACAAATGGTTCATATAAAATGTGGCCAGTTAGTGCAAAAAATCCCCAAAACAAAGTCAGGATGAGAACAGTTGCTATGCAAAGATACTCGGTTCCCAGTGCTGACAGCCATCTTAATCACTGCCGAGGGACTGCTGCCCAAGGATAGTCAAGGCCATGACTCCCCAGTTATTTCTTTTACTGGGGTTTAATGAGTGGCATTCCCCTCTCATTTCTTGTCTCCACTATTCCTCACGACACTCGATTGTGAAGAGTCCCTCCTCCACAAACATGAGGAGTCTCCTCTCGATTAATAGCTGCTTTATAAGTTGCCAGGTTCCCTCGGGACTTACATGTTTTTGAGGCAGATAGGTGAGAGGTCAAATGGAACCAGCGCTTTGCCATCAGGTTTTTATATCTTTGTTTAGTTGCAAGGCCATTCCCTACCTGCTGGGGGAGAACATAAGACCCTAATCATTCCATCACCGGTTAGCCCCAGTAAGACTGAACTCCTCCCATTGCAAAGCAATCTGCATTCAGGCAAGACAGCGATTCAAAAGCCACAGCACAAAGCCAGGCTGGCAGGCACTGAGTTCGGACATCTTCCCCTTCGCCTCTCTCAGGTAGTCAATCCAGGAGGAAGGCACTGGGAGCTTCGCAGGCAGAGGCATCATATAAACAAGGGCTTCCCCACTGCCAGTTTCAGGGAGGCAGCCAGCCCTCCTATCATTTTCTAAATTGGATCCTTTGCCAAAAGCTACTCCCCACCCCCGCGAGGGAGAGGTCAATACCTCGGATACAGTTGGAGCAATAACCACTTTTTAATGTACAATAAAGATTAAAGGCACAGCTTTCCTTGTACCTACCGGAGTTGGGTGATGTTTCCTCTGGGTCCACACTGGGGCAGAATGCATGAACCAGAAAAGGACCACCTTTTACTCCGATTTCTGGGGGAAATCATGAATGTGGCTGTTTTGCCCCTGCCTCTGTTTGCAGGCAGCAGTAAAGGTTCAGGAGGGTTAACTATGATCAGGCTGTGAGCGAAGGTGAGAAAGAAGTCGTAACATGTAGAACTAAGCTTATTTCGAAATAGCATGTCTACACTACAGAGAAGCCTTAAAATGAGTCCAAGGCAGGCTCCCCTCATGTGGACACGCTACCTCGATTTAGAGCCCCAGGAGGCACTGGGGAGTAATTAGTTTGCATGGCCCTGCGGAGGCACTATTTCAAAATAGCAGCAGTGGAGCGTCCACACTGCAGCGATTTCGCAAGAGGCGTTATTCCTCATGGAATGAGGTTCACAGAAGTCGGAATAAGCCGTCCGTTATTTCAAAATCACAGAATTGCTGTGTAGACACTCGCATTGTTATTTCGGAATAACGGCCGTTAAACCAAAATAGTGCTGCTGTGTATCTCTCTGGCTTAGTAGGCATCATATGACAAAGACCCATGATTCCAAATCCACAGCCTATCTCTAAAGGAAGATTTAGAACAGCTGGTATGGCAAGTGCAAAATGATCAGAGATATTCTATCATAATCTTGATGCAGGAAGCAAACGAGCAGGCCCCAAACTGGAACCTAGCTGCTTCTGAGGAAATTCAGTCAGGGTAATTTATCAGGCTTATGTTTTTTATACAAAAAAAATGTTTATGGGAATGCAGAGAGCATTCCCCATTTTTGACAGTAATTGTTGTTTCCTAGTGGCAGGTTATTAGCTATTTCCACTCCAACAGTGATGCACTTCTTGTTTGTTAGAGATGGGAAATTAAAATGTGAGGCATAGCTTTTTGTTCACAGTTAAGTATTCAAGCCATGATGTGGCAGCTTGCAAAGGAGTGTATCATTATGCTCTATAACTGCAGGTGTTAAAAGGTACGGTAATAATGCTATTAGCAAGAAAAAACAGATGTAGGCTAGGAAGCAAATCCACTCATACCAGAAAGGAATTCCAAGCTATCAAATGCAGCTGACTCGCTAATGCAGACAATTTTCAGGAACTATAAACTGAAGGGATTGAATAAGAATATATTTCTTCTAAAGAAGTGCTATGAAAGGAAGAGGGGGAGAGACAGACACGCTAGGGATGTTAAATTGCGTGTAATCAGCTAGTCGAGTAGTGGATGGAATTTCCATCAACTACTCAATTAGTCGATAACGGGGAAACTGTGGAGATGCAGCGGTGTTAGCTCCCAGTCCCGGGAGCTAAATCAGCTGTGGCTCTGCTTTTTAAGGCTCTTAATACATTTAAAAGGAAGAGGCACAACAGTGGGGGAGGAGCAAGCGCAAGCCAGGAATCAGCTGATTCCTGGCTCATGCCCAGTCGCCCCACTACGCCTCTGCCTCCCCTGATCTCTCTGCAGAGACTGCATTTTTAAGCCGGCTCCCCCCAGCACCAGCTCCGGCTTCCCCCCCCCGGCCTCTCTTTGATAGAGGCAGCAAGGTACGGGGGGGGGGGGGGGGGGGGGGGGGGAGGGAAGCGACTTATTGGGTAGTTGACTAGTTGCTCATATCCCAAAGACATACAGAGCCCTTTTGAAAATTTTATCCTAAGTCCTATTTTCAAAAGCATCTTTGGTGCTTAGATGCCCACGACTCAATGAAATGTAGATTCCTAAGCACTTACTGTTGAAAATGGAAGAGAGATGTTGATATCACTTAGGCACTCTTGAAAGTTTTACCCTTAATCAGAGAAAAGACTTTGCATTAAGAAACAAACCATGTAAGCATTAAAAAAAAAAAGCGTATGATCTGCAATCACCTTAAAGGATGCCAAGATTTTCCAATATGATTTTGCTTGTCCGCTGCATTTTAGCTAACTGCGGGAGGTAAGGGTTTGCAAAGTGCCATGTTTGCTGCGGGCTAAGCAGCAGGCAGGAGCGCACCGGAATGAAGGGCTTCCAAAGAGCCCCACAATAAATGATTTTCCACTGAACACAAAAACAAAATACAGCGAACATCCAAATGGCTGTGAGGATGGTGTGCAATCACTGGGGACTAATTCAAGAGATTTCCAGGAACCAATTACGCATAGTTGATGTGCACAATGAGAGAAAACTACCTCCAGGCCAACGTATGTCTAAAGTTAAGCACCACTTGCCTTTATTTCTTAAAAGCACCATAATCCTGTGCTTATAGGCACCAATTTAGTCAATATATTCCTCCCCCACATGAGGGTTTAGTGAAACTGTACCCCAGAGGGCGACGTGGAGTGAACAATTCAACACGGGGTGTCCTTACATTCACAATTGTAACTGCCGTCAATTTCCCAGTCACTTCCCTCCTACCCTAACCAACAGCATAAACTCTGTTCCCGCAGTCCTCTGAGAAAAAACTAAAACATTTATGCATTTTGGACACCGTTCATTAAAGGAGGAAACACCTCCATAGCTGACAACGTTCTTACAATCCCAGCAGACAACAACTTACTGGAAGAGCTGTAAATGGGGAGAAACAGATTGTTCATTCTAGCATTTGCCCAAGATACTAAAGGTCACATCATTCAAAAGTGTGTATCCTAGCGGCACATCCATTTTACAGATATAAAATGTGGGCAGTAGGATGTAAGAGTTGAACCGGTTAATAGATAGGCTGATGCTTATTGGTTCCAGTTACCAGTTAAACTCCCGTGATGCCAGCAGCCGGTGGGAGCCCGCAGCACTGGCAGCCTGCAGCCAGCAACCCATGGGATGGCGAGGCCAGCAAGCTCATAGAGCCAGCAGCCAGCAGGCACTGGCTGCCCAGGGGGTAGTCAGCAGCTGGTGGGGCCACTGATGGGTTAAAAAATGCCGTAGTTTAACCGTGTAGCCGACTAAATTGTAATTGGTTACACTATTAGTATTTAACAACTTGTTTACATCCCTGGTGGGTACTCGTATGCATTAGCAGATTTCAGTTCCTATCAGACAAGCAGGGAATGGAGTTTAAGGTGCACACTGAACCAAATGTAATTTCCTCCAGACTGGCAATAAGGCTTACTGTTGCGACATCCTAACCTACCACTGAATTATTTGTATCGAGACCACTAGCAGACAGGCCGACCGTCTACCTGTGGCGCTTGCCTTGTTTCTTAAAATTGCTGTTAAAAAGTTATCTGCTTTCTCCATGGAGCTCCCCCTGCTGTGAATTCAGTCATATCCACTGACCATACAGATGAAAAGAAACATTTTCCAACTTTTTAGTCCTCTTAGCTCCCATGCCCATGAGCAAGTGAGCTGGATTCTATTCCAGCTCATGCATCACCATCCGTTCTGTTTAACTATGCTCCAACTGCAGAACCGTTGTAATTAGTGACAGAGCCAGGAGAGGCACAGCTTGAATTTCAGATCCCAGATGGAGTCGCAGGGCTGGCAGCTAGAACAGCCATCTTTTCCTCTCGCAAGCTGAATGAGTCTGACATGGAGCCACAGAGAAAGACAATAATGACAGACCCCCAAGATACCATTTTACACTTTTCAGCAGATCACGGTCCTTTAAAACTGATAGAAATAAGTAATGTTTAGCAATTGGTTGTGTGGCTGAGTTTCTCTATTAACTATCTCCCTTCCTCAGAAGGTATAACTGGCATGGGGGAGGGAGTAGATAAGGAAGGAAATTGATCAGCTTTTAGGTCAAGTTTTAGTGCATATTTTATCTCCATCCTTTTAAAATTACACGGCAGAAAGATTTGGCAGGAAGATCCAATCAGCTGCTGAGAGAACAGCTAGGACTTGTAGCTAGCTAGCTTTTGGGAACACTGTCGTCTTGCTGTTGCTATTACAGTGCAACCCAATGGTAAATGTCTTACTACACTGGAAAATGTAAATCATTTCTTCACAGTGTTCAGATGTTGGGGGGGGGGGGGTGCTTTGCACAGTGGACTGTTCCAATCCGCATTGAGGCTAGAGGGCATTACCATGGTGGAAATAATAGCAATGAGGCCCCTACCTGTATTCCATGAATTTGTCCTGCCATGAGCATACAATCTCTCTCTTTCTCTGCCCTTGCAGCCCCTCTGAGGTATGCTATTAACTGCAGTTATGCTGAAGAATGAGATCTTTTATCAGTCAGGCTGCCTGTGAACCTGGAGTCTTTAGAACGCGCAGAACTGCTCTCCGGCAGCACCGCTGCATGTGGGAGAAACAGGAAGATCACAAAGCACAGATTCAGAAGGAAGCCCCCCACTTCCGCCTACTCTTCTCCAGCCTGCCCTAGACACAGCATATGTTGTACCGACACCATCGTCCTCTCCCGCGAAAGATCTTACGATGCGTTGTTCGTTCAGAGCCATTTCATTGTCTCAGCATGGCTAACTGGTACGAGAGTCACTCGTATAGGAAAAGGCTAATTGAAATAGTCTCCTGACTGCCGTGTATAGTTTAATAGCTGCTTTCTAAGACACACATAAAAGCCAAGAGGACTAGTATGAAAAATCTTATTCGACTTCTTTATGCGTAAAGGAGCACAACAGCGAAGCATCCACGGTCGCACCGAACTGCTTGCTCATGTCCTTCCCTCCCTCTGCCCCAGCTCTGAAGTGACACGTGGCTGATTGTTAGTGACCCTCAATAACCTAGTTGCTCTCATCTCGGTCAGACTCCAACATCAGCCAATCCAATGATACTTCTCAGGCTTTGGAGGAAAGGCTCATCGGCGGGGGGGCTTTGCAAGGGGAATGAACTCTGCAATGTAACTCCTCCAGTGATGGACAGTACTTCCTCTCGCTTTGCTTTCCAAACAGCCTAGGAAACAATGAATCCAAGAGAGCCCTTGCCCCTTCCTTATTAGACAAGCAATAGGAGCAGGTAAGCTCTAGAGACAAAATCTTCAGCGCAGGGATCTATCTTTTAGGGACGCACACAAATAACTCCCTGTCGAGACGTACAGCCAAGTAAATACCTGCGACTTGTCGGCTTACAAGACAAAAGCCACTCTAAGAATGGTGCTAACAATCTCACCACCCCAATCAATAGCTGCCAAGTGATATTATTTTCCCATTCTATGCAAGGCTCCCAACAAGTAGGATCTAGAGTTGTAAAACCACAAGAGATGTTATATTGGTTTGGGGACATTTTTGATTGAGAGATTTTTCTAAAAGATGCATGTTTCAGCTGTTGACAGAGCCTTAAAAATTGGGTGCATTCCCACCTCAGCATTTATAGACTAATGGCAAATTGACACACCTATACAACAGCCTTCCTAGGACTCCATGGTGGCTGGAAAAATGTTTTCTTTAATTAACAAATGCAGTTATCAAGACGATGTCTGTACTACAGCCCAGATCAATGCTCAGATTGATCCACCCCCTGGTCAATTTAGTGGGTCTAGTTAAGACCCACCAAATTGACTGCAGATCACGCTTCAGTCAACCCTTCTACTCAAGAGTAAGGGCATGTCTTCACCACAGACTGGATTGACCAGCAGCAACAGATATGCTAAATCTACTGCAAGTGCTCTCCCATCAACTCCTGTACTCCATCAGAAGCAGAGTAAATGCAGTCAACAGGAGAGCATCAGCGGTCAACTTACTGCGGTGAAGACACCATGATAAACAGACCTAAGTACAATGACTCCAGCTATATTCACATAGCTGGAATTGTGTAGCTTAGATCGACTTTCTGTAGATCCACTTCCTGCAGTAGTCAGAGCAGGGGCTAGGAGTCAGGCAAAGCCAGATTCTATTTCTAGCTCCACTGAAGGACTCTAGACAAATTATTTAACCTCTCTGTGCCACAGACACTGCACTTACAAAATGATGCTTACTAAGGTGAGTAAACTGCTACGCCCCTAGGGATCCAGAATCGAAAGGTGCTACATCAGGGCAAAATAGAGCGCACGCACGCACGCACACAGAAAAAGAAAACCCAGGCACAGTGCTATTTTTTAAAAATCAGATTAGCCAAAGCTGCCATGAGAATATCTGATAAAAGGAGAGACCGTGTGAAATTTGCCAAATGTTTCTGACTTATTCAATGCTCTGCTCTTGTCATTTTTCCTGTCAGCTGCCAGAGAAAATCAGGGCGTGAAGCTGACTCCGTGTTGCTATTACTTCATGTACTGTACTCAAGAATTATTTGACACCCACTGCTGATGGACTGCTTTGCCAATGCTTTACATAGAGCATTTTGGCAAAACAGATTTACAGCACGTGCTTAGTGATACTTTAACACAGAAGAAAAGAACAACTGTAACTAGGAATGTGAAAGGTTAACCAGTAAGCATCACCCTTAATAGGTGATGCTTACCACCCTTAATGGGTGGGCTCGTGCTCTCCGCGGACAAAGCCAGGCTGGAGCAGCCTGTACTTGCAGCGGGAGTTTTGCTCCAGTCCCCCTGGGCTTTAATCAGTTAACTGGTTAAACATGTTTAAACTGTTAACCAATTAAATGGGATTTTACATCCCTAACTGTCACACACAAAAACACCCGAGACTACACGGATCCTTTTCTCATTTAAAATGTTTGAATTCATTCTAGTTTTCAGTCAAACCTGCCTGAAGCAAACACTCATGGCTGGACAAAATTGGTTAAGGGATGTGGAACAGAAGCGTACCCTTGTATATTTGAGGTGGTCGCTTCGGGCAGGTCTTCACTCGGGGCTGGATCAGGTAGCGATTGATCCAGCAGGGTCCATTTATTGCATCTAGTATAGACATGATCACTGGGTCAACTCTGCCACTCCACCAGAATGAGAAGAGCTTTTTTTCTGTTGGCCCAGTGTGGTGTGGACCCCGCACTAAGTAGAATTAAGCTATGTCAATGGGAGTTATGTTACTAATGCTTAGACCGAGCTGTCCCCATGGTGTAGACTTGCCCTTCCGTTACGAGTTTTTATAACAGGATAATCTCCCACCCGCCCACTCACCCACCAATAAAAAGTTGGTTTAGAGGGGTGAGTAACTAGCAAGAACAAGAAGAGCAAACATAGCTGGAGGTTTAATGTAAGAATTTAACCAGTTAACTGATCAGCTGATGCTTATCGGTTCAACTCCCATGGCTGCCAGCAGCCAGCTGAGCCGGGAGCCCGTGGGGCGGGTGGACGGCAGGTGCCAGCAGCCCGCAAGACTGGCAGTGGGTTAAAAATATTGGCGTTTAAGTGGGTAGCCAAGTAAATTGGGATCGGCTACACAGTTAGTATTTTTAACATCCCTAGTTTAAAGGCAGCCCCGTAGACGTTTGAGGCTATGGCGTCCGCAGAGAGACTAACCCTGCAGTCGCTGAGTTGCTCCTTCTCAGGGAAGTTGATTTTAGCTTCAAGGGAGCTCATTCCCCTCTGCCTCCTGGAGGAGCTCCGGTGAAGCTGCCACAGCTGCAGAGATACCTGGGATGTGCCTCGTCACAACGGGATTCCCATGGACGTACTTACCACCGCACCAACCGATGAATTATGGAACAACTCCCATTACTCAGTCCACAGCTACTCGCGGACAGGTCTTCTGTGGAAGCACAGCGAGGACAAGCAGTGCTAAGCTCAGCAAGGGCCTCTCCTTTCACCCAGCATGTCGTACTAGGACCCCAAAGGCGGCAATATGAAGTCCCACCCCTGAGGCACAGAGAGCAGCTCGCACCGGCAGGTTGAGCTTTTTCAAGTCCCTGACGTCGTTTGTATGAGACACACGTCCCGTTAACTTTCCAGACGCGACTCTATGGAAATAATACATGTATTCTGTTCAATAAAGGACCTTCATTTTTCACTTGTGGATTCTGCAACGTGATGTTGTTCTGCCTTAGGGACTAGGTTAGAACCACACAAGGCAAAGCAGTTGGCGAAGCTGCTATTTACACCGAGACAGCTGATGAGCCAAGAGCCACAAAGCTCACTCTTAATCATTCGATCCACTTTGTCCCATACAAGGACTGATGTGAGTTCATGTTCTGAGCAGTTGCTAGATAGGTGCTCATTAGGGATGTAAAATCCTGTTGAATTAGTCAACCGGTCAAACATTGTGGTTAACCGGTTAAATGGAGGCAGGCGGGGAGACGGTTAGCCAGCAGGGACTGGAACAATTACCAGTAAGCATCACCCGGTAAGAGTGATGCTTGCCGGTTAACCAGTCAAATGCCTAGTGCTTCATCTTCCTTCACTGCAATAATTCAGGCTAACTTGCTCTTTAAAATAAATAAAACGTCTCTTTGAAGAATGTGTTTATCATAATGGGGCACGAGACTAGCACACATCCCCTTAGCTGTTGATGGGGTGCAAGAAAGGCCTTGTGGGGCAGAAGAGCCAATATGGCAACAGGTTGGCCCTCTCCCTTCCAAATCCCCGCCCCTCCCCAACATAAGAGGCAGCTACTATGCCCAGGTAGGAAAGAGGATGGAGCGACGGCGCAGGGCCTGCGGGAGGGTTTCCAGTTGTCGGTTTGCTGGTTGTGTTACTTTGTTAAGCTGTCGGAGACCAACAAGGAAACAGACTCCTCGGAACACAAGTAAGTGGCTAAGGAAGGCTAAGGAAGCTTTTGCATCTAGGAGCTTCTCAAACATATGGAGGAAGCTCTAAGTTCTCCCCTTGCTGTTCGTTCAGATCTCTCTGCTGTTTTCACTTCAGAGCCGCCAACCAGCACCCCAGCGAGATATAGCTGGCTCCTTTAGTCACAGTTGTTATTATTCCGAGTACACGGGTAGGGAACCAGAAAGGGCAGAGGGCAGGAAAGGGTCTGCTCACACATATCCCCAGCACCCTGGGTAACATCAAAACCAAGAGACTTTTAGAAAGTGCAAAATATTTATAAACACTCCCAAAGTGCAAATCTACAGGGAACAGTTTGCAAATAAAAGGGACAAATGAAGATGACAAATAAGGGAGGCGAGTAAATTTGAGGAAGAGGGAAAACAGGCTGTTCTCCAATTGCCTCTTAATTTATGCCAACTTGATGTGTCACCCCAGAACACTGACATTATTAACCTTCGCAAAGGGACATGGACCAAGCAGGTGATTCCATCGCCAGCGGTGTCCAAAGGGAAGCTATTAGTCGTTCTAAAAAACGCAAAGCTTTATTCTGGGCCCAGGCTTTGAAGAAAAGATTTTGATTCTAAATTGCATCATTGAGCTCTGGTAGCTGAAGTGTTATATCCAACAAAAAGTCTTACTTTTGAACAGTGGGGAACCTTTGCTTGTCAGCTGCTCTCTGGAAAGTTTGCTTTTGTTTCAATGGAAAACACGGAGAAGAAATGCTACAATGTTACCTGTACAGAACAGTTCACATATTTAACTTGTATTTAAAAGGAGGTTCTGAAGGTCTCAAAAACACAACACATATAAAATCCCTGAATTGGCCTTATTAAAACAGAACAATCCACAGAGCAAACAACCACGAGACAAACTGCTAATGCTACAGGTTCACTAAAAACTAAACGGAGAAAAAAAACCCAGCACAGTCTCTCAGTACCACATAGCTCAGACACTGGGGGGCGCGGTGACAGAGCTATGCCGGAAGTGGTCAGGAATGTCCTGGAAGCGACGGTAGTGGGCCAAGTTCTTGCTCACCCATTGCGCAAGGCTGAACTTTTGGCTGGGTTTCTTGGAGAACCTTGGGTACTTTCTGCAAGAACAGAAGAGGAACAACGGTAACAGGAGAATTAAGGCAAACATGGAGTGCAGGAGCATGCATACAAGAGCAGCAGGAACAGTGGCTAATTTACAAAATGCCTTCCCTAGTTCCGCAGCACTGGAAGTCTGCAGACACTTTTCTATGCCAACATTTTTGAACAAAAACGATCTTGCCATGCTGCCTGTTAAGTAACAGCCTCAGAGCACAAGAAGAGTCCTTCCTGGTGCATTATCTTTAGTGCTTTCTCTATTCTCTCACCCTCCTTGCAGAGATCTGTTTCTCCTTGGCCTGCCAGGAAAGTCTGAAAGTTGCTCAGTGCATGAGAGTTTACTTCTCATTTAATTCCCAAAGAAGGAGCTGCTGGCATGCAAATATTGCCATTGCCGGGAGCTAGCACATTCTGCAAAAGCTGCTGGCTTTGTTCAAAAACCAAACCCCCTCAAAAACACTTCCTACAATACTCCCACTGGGGCATCTGGCATTGGCCGCTGTCAGCAGACAGGGCACCGGGCAAGACGGACCTTTGGTCTGACCCCGTCTGGCCACTCATGTTCTTAATGATTTCAAATAAACAAAAATCCCACAATCCAATTCCATTTAGTGAACTTGTTTGTAACACTTTCAGATGCAGGGAAACAAAGCTTTTCCATATTGCTGTCAGATGCTGCATCCCCCCCGTCTGCCTGGAACAGAGTGGGCTCCTCTTCGGTCTTTCCCTTTGGTTTGGGCCGAGATCTCAACATGGCTAGGAAATAATATTCGTGAAGCAGGAGACACTGGGTGGGGTCATGCTTACCAAAAAAAAAAAAAAATGAATGGTCAATACAGTTATTTAGAAGAAAGAGCTTCTGGCTGGCTCGGGCTATTCACACCAGCAGCTTTTCAGTTCTACGTCAGCAGGTCAGCACAAGGTATCACGATTAAGCAGGCCTAACGCAGCAATGTGACTGGACAGCGTCAGTCCAGAAAGACTGGCGTCCGTATTAGAGGTCACCATCACAACTCGCTCCCGTGTTGGTTTCCTCTCCGACGAGATGGCAGCGGGGAGCCTCCTCTAGGGAGGAGAACCTTCATAGTAACTTTCACTGGCAAGAGACCACAGAAGCATTTTTACCAGACACTTGTGCTGTCACGTTGATTTGGCTTGAAGCTTTGTTTCCCACAGCATCCGTCAGGCATGGTGAGCACTGCGGCGTTTTATTTCTCTGGATAGATAGTTAGAATCCAGGAGACTCTCTCTCTCAAGCTATCACCATTTCAAACAAGAGCCGCGGGGTTCAGGCCTTAGTTACTTCCCATTCTTAAATGAGTTTCAAAACAAAGACAAAACAAAACACCGGCCGTGGCTATGAGCTCCTGGACAAGTGACTTTGTGAAGCCGGTTTCCTTTCCCGGTAAGAGGGGCTTTTCCTCTGCTCCCCCACCCTCACAAACATTTGATACCATACCTCATGGTGAGGTCGGATGGATGCTGCCATCTGTGATCCTGGGTTTGGTACTCTCTGCTGGCAACCTTATTCATCAGAGCGTACAACTCATGTAATGCATCTGCAATTCAGCAAAGGAAGGAGTTAATGGGAGATCAAACATGCGACATGAGGCTGGATAAAAGACAGTAGCAGAGTGAGAACTCTGGTCCCAGCTCCTAATGTGGGTCCTGGTCTTACATCATGGGACAGATGAGTCTGCCAGAAAGATATATCCATTTTCAGGGGCACTCGTACTTCCATGGAAATGTTGCAGACACCTGCTCCTGACATAAGTAGAATATTACTTGCTAGGAAGCTTTCCAAGTAGCAAAACTCTGCTCCCCCCTGTACGGATCCATTTGCACATCTATGAGCAGAGTGTAGCAAGAGACACCTTTATCCACGATCACTTAGCTCTGACAAGGATGTAACATTATTGATCATACAGCCGCATTGCCTACCGCACAGAACAAGCCCTTTCAGTAGATCAGGCATTCTCTAATGGCCTTGCACCATGAATCCTTGGCAAGAGAATGCAACGGACAGTTTGGCAAGGTCCGTGAGCGTGCGTGGGCAGATCACAAAAGGGGGAAGTTAGCCGCTCAAAGCGTATCTGCAACGCTTGTATTTTGCCCGCTGTGTGTGTCAGCGCATGGTTGTGCAAGTAAGACGCCTGCACGCTCCTCGTGACGCACGCTACTGCGGAAGTCTGTTACGACGTTGCTAGCAAGAGACAATAGTGGCCTTCCTCAGCCAACATGAACATTGGAAGTTTTCCATCTGGCTACTGCAGTCATGTTGCTAACACTGCAAGTGGTTCGACCGGGTACCCTCCTCCATTCCCCAGGAAGGGACTATCTACTGAGGGCCTCTGTACAGACTGGTCCCACCTCTCCTTCACTCACTGGGACATTCGCTTCTGTTTGCAAAGACCTGTCCCGAGTCTGACAAGGGCCATTCTTTTTCAACAGCACACTTCCCAAAGCCGATTCTTTGGACATCCACGCTCTTGAGGAAGAAAGCCAAAGCACCAAGAGGGCTAACAAAATGCAGAGACCCATCGGGCATACCCTGCCAAGCTGCTCAATTCAGACAGCAACCCAGCATTTCAATCTATTTAGATTAGATGAGAAGTCACTGGAAGATTTGTGATTTCTCCCAGTTGATCTACCACAAGTTCTTACTCTTTCTACCCCTGACCAATGTTCCCGTCAATCTTTCCCATCCATGTGCAGAATAAATTTTGTTGCCTGCACTGAAGCATGTGCAAATGTGCACCACCAGTAGAAATACAAAACCTAGCTCTGAGCACTCTGCTAGTCAGCTGGGCAGCATCCGAATTTCTGAGCGGCCACACAAGCACTGCGCTTACAGAAAACACTGCCCCTCACTGAGTTTCAGTCAAGCTAGGATAGTCATCTTCTTTCCCTGTTATCTCCTGCCTCCAAAACCATGTGCCAAGCAGGGCTGAGGCAACTGACAGCTGATTGCTGTTCTCAGCTGCTGGCGTGAGAGCACAGAGGTGCTCCGGCCAGATCTCCTTACTCGCCAAAAGCCTGAGTATGCTGGAGCCGTAACAGAGGACAGGTATAGCGCTGTGGAGCTTTGTGTACACCAACCACAGATTAGGGGAATGCAATTGTCTGTTCAGCTGATTTTCCTCCTGCTTTGCCCCAGCGTGATGTAAAGCCAGAAGAAAAGGTCAGAATCAGTTTATAAGACAGAAATTGGTGACTGATCTTTTCCAGAAGGCTCCTCTGCCCATCCCTCTCTCTCTCAGGGACAGGGCGGGGGTTTTCCCCACAGTGCAGTGTCTCAAAAGTGTCATAGCATGGGCTATATTTCAAGATGATCTTTGGCCATTTCTCCCGCCCATTCACAAAAACATAAGAAAACGTCCCTTTCCATTGGCACGCACAGCAGTTCCTTCCCTAGAAGAGGGCCATTAAGTAATCGCTTTAAGATCCGTAGCTAAAAAGAGCCAATACTTCATAACCTGCCACCTCTCCACACTACGAGTGGGTCCTGAATCACAGTGGAAAGCCAGTGCCCAGCTGTAGAAAAAAATCCCTTGCCGCTCGTAAGCAGCATCTGGTCTCCTTGGAGTATTTGGACTCTGAAAACGTGGCCAGTTAGATAATGCTTTGTGCTCCTAGCCTTATTTAATTGAATGACCTCCGAGCGCTTCAGAGAAAGCGGGAAGAATAGTCATCATTGTCTACAGACGGAGAAAGGGGAAGGAAGGCAAAGTCGAAGTGACTTGCCACGGCCAGTCTGCATGAGTCAACAGGATGTGGATCTGAACTCCCAGGTAATCCTAAGCGCTGGATTATTTCTCTTTGCCTAGAGACACACTCCCATCCTCCCAAAACAGTAAAAAGGAGAAAAGCTATACATGGACATTGGAGGCTTGGAGGGGGGAGGGAGAGATGATGCTACCACGAAACAGCTGAGTTCCAGAAGCTCCCCTCCCCCAGCACCATCTAAGTCTCACTGTGAACAGGCACCTTTCCCAACCTGCTGCACAAACAGCCCATACACCTGTTCAAGCCTCGGTCCCAAGCTTGGTTTGATTAGGATTCCTCCCTCAGGAAAGCTCAGCCCACACCTTAGATCTTCCCCCTACGTCATAGCCAAGAGCCAATCAGCAGAACCCTCTTAACCTCTGCCCTTAGGCCCCTTGTATTACTGAACCCTCCTTGCCTGCAACGCTTCCCAAAACCATGGGACCTGCTATTTAATAAAGACCTTCAATGTTAGGTCCTAACTGTCCTCTGTGGCACTTCACAAGCTGCCTTCTCTGTTCACGTTGCCTTCTTCTGTTCCAGAGGATCCAGGTTTGTCACATCTTAGCCTGGTTGCTAACGGCATAACCCAGCTGGGAAGCCTTACTATGCAAATGATGCATTTCCAGACCGGTGATAAACGTCACCTTCATGGGGAGGGAGTCCTGTAACATGCTGTGTCGATCTGCCCCGGACACATGCCTGGGACAGTTTTACTAGCAGAGACGCTCTTAAGGAAAGACCCTATTAGCGACCCAATTGGGGGAGCTAGAGCTGCATGCCAGGTACTAAAGAGCCCTGCGACCGAGGCCCTGGAAGTTGTCTGAACAGCGCTTGCTCCACCTGCTGTTCAACGGGCACAATTAGGATGTCAGTATCCTGTGAAGGCCCATTTACCGAACCACCTTGCAAACAGCAAGAGAAGGATCGATAGAGGGAAGGGGAAAACTCACCGTTGCATTTGTTCTTCACATCCCCTTTAAAACAAGGGAGGTCGCAGCTATTCTGTGGGACCTGTCTCTCTTACAGACCGAGAGGAAGTACAAATACTGGGTGAACATTCGGTGCCGCAAGCCATATCACTGGAGATGAAGTAAGAACAGGGAGTCTCGGCACTAGAGGCAGTGGATTGAGGGCCAGACAGAACCCATGATGAGGCTCTCATCAAAGGGGATTTGATTCCACTGATGGCTGAATGAAGACTGACTGCTCAACTAGTGACCCGCCTGATGATCTCTTTCGTGATCAATTTATGAACAGTTTCAGCCAGTGACTTGGAAACAGATGTTCAAAGCGCATCTCAATATTATATCCGCTAGGACGCGCCCTCTGCAGCATTTAGATGCAAGTGGAAAGCCGCAAGCAAATGTATTTCTTTGGAAATTTTCCATTCCCTAGTTGCGGAAGGACAGACACCCAAAGCCACAGGTCCACTCACTTTGCCAGACAAGGAAAAGTTAGCTCAAAAAATGGACTCCGTCCCAACTAGACAGTGTACATCGAGATTGAATGGTTGGCAGTTAAAGGTATTGGCTACACTAAAAATGAGTAGGCCTAAGGCACCTTAGAGACGAACACAAATAAATCCTGTATCATGAAGCTTTCGTGGGCAAAATCCACTTAGTGACACTAAGTGATTTAGCCTATAAATGCCACCAACAGCACAGAAAAGCTGTATGTGTAACAGTGGGCTGGACAGGTAAAAAGACAGTCTCCATCTCAAACTAGCTTCCAGTCGAAACAGGCAACATACGAGTGACGGACAAGAGCTATGCTATCACAGCGAAGTGGGCGGGAGGGGGGGGATTACGCAGTAGATTGTGAACAATGAAATTAAATTGCTGCCGATGGACAAGGATGACATATTTAATAAAGTCCTAACTGTTCAAGTGATAGGTAGGCTTTTTTGTATTGTAGGCTAACCAAAGGGGTGGCATAACGAGGTATTTCTTTCAGTCTCCTGCTCGGTTCCCCCTTCCCAGCAAGAGGCAGGGGGAGAGCCCAGATCTGATGGGCATTTTGGTCTAGATTCTGGAGGAATGATCACAGCTACGCCCCCACAGACATGGGCCCATGCGCACTCCTCCCATTTTGCATGTTACGACCGAAATGCAAGTGCAAAGCCCTCGCTGCCCAAAGTGCCAGTATTTCAGCGTGCCTGCGTTGTCCACGCCACCCGAGCACGTGCATCAAGCTCTCGATCCATCCCAGCTACTGCAGTCAGAGAAACTGCTTAGTCCCACCGTACAGCCGGCGACATATTGGACCCCATCGTTCCTGCAAGCGGAGCAGGCGACGTTATTCTTACTGCTGCCTAAAAACCATCACAAGATCTGAACCAACTTTGCTGAACGCCAACTAACTAAATGTGGTCCTTGGGGTTTGGTCTGTGCCGTCCCCTCTGCCCAACACCCCATCCCAGTCCTCACTGCCGGTTACCTGGTGCAGGATCCATGGAATTCTGTATATGGGCACGCACACATTGGATATAAATATGCTTCTTTTGTTCGAGTTCTACTTCGGAAATGCATAACCGGCGTTTTGGTCTAAAGAGAAAGAAAAAGAAAGTTAATTTTTCAGACGTGCCTGGGAAGTAAAGCTCCATGTAACAAACAGCAGCAGGCTCTCCTGTGTGGCGGATTCAGACAAAAGTGCCTTTTTTTTCGGCGCACACTAACCGTGAGGAGAGACGTGGCAAGCCACTCCTAGGAGCAGGACAGCCGACAAGCCCACACTCAGCCTGGGGGAGGAGGGGACGCTTGTCCCCATTAGCCGTGACAATAACAGAGAGCATCACAAAGCCGGATTGGAGCAGGACTGGGCGCAGAAGGAGATGGAGGGAAGGGAGTAGCAAATCTAGAGTATCAGATGCAACAGTCCATTGAGGAGCAAGAGTAGATCATGTTAGGATCCTTCCCTACCTCACACTGCCAGCTTGAGAGAGACGAGGTGGGCGAGGGACTCTCTTTTATCGGACCAACTTCTGTTAAAGACATTGCTCCCCCACCCTGTCCCTAACATCTGGGAACAGGCATGGCTACACCAGCGCTGCGCACTGCCTGCTCTGACAGCGATCACGGTTCCCTCATATTCCTCAGTGTATTGTTGCTGCCATCTGCTGGAAGCCAAAGGGATAAAGGGGACCAGTGACCACTCAGGGTGTGGCTAGACTACAGGGCTTTTTCGAAAAAAGTAGCCTGGCTCTCAGGGTTCTGTGCTGTTATTTGGCTCTAACTGAGCCCAGCAAGCAGTGGAAGTGCTGGCAATGCTGCTAGACAATACTGACCTCTTGTGGCCTGGCAAATTCTTTGGTTCAGCACCAGTCAGGTTCCCAGGGTGCCAGACTAGAGAGGTTCAAGCAGTACTTCCAGAAAGATCCATGTTCGGAGGCAGATCTTCCGGGGTTCGATTTAGCAGGTCTAGTAAGGACCAGCTAAATCAAATGCTGAGGGCTTCCTGTTGACCTGGTACCCCTTAGAATTGCAAGGACTAAGGGAAGTCGACAGGAGAATTTCTCCTGTCAACCTCTCAAAGTGGGCTCGGCCCTGAAATTCGGTTTACACTACAATGACTCCAGCTATGCAATTCTCGCAGCTGGAGTTGCGTCTCTTAAGTCGAATTTCTGGCGTAGCATAGACCTAGCCTAAGAATGTCTCCAACACTGCCTGTCAGACTCAGGACTGGGAGGGGAGGTGATCCCACCTTTCACAAGTAACCCTTGGGACAACTACAGCAATCATTCACATGGGAATATTGCCTCCCAATGCAGTCCATAAATCCCCGCCTTTCTGTGCAATTCAGCAAGGGGAAGCGAGAAGCATTATTAACCTGGTGAGCAGCCAGCTCTCCAGACCCCCAGCAAGTGCTCCACAGACCAGTGCGAGAACTGCGGAGCCAAGGAATGCCTAACATATTACCTTTCTTCCACCTGTGGCACAGGAATGACTTTGCCTAGCTTCTTCCCGCAGGTGGGCTCTTCTCCATGGTTCTGGTCTAAGATGACTGCATTTTCCTGGAGAGGGGAGGAGAAAGAGGATGAGGTGGACAAGAGACACTCCTGTGTCGATTATTTGCCTACAGAAAAACTCACTGACTGTGCAAGGCTGCAAAGCCACAGACACACCCAGATACTGCTACTGCCCACCAAGCGACGTTTAAATAAAATCACATCTCACCCATCCACCCTCCCGCCCATTTGTTCTGCTTCACCAGCTGATTGCTTCATTGAAAGCCAAAAGGATTTCACTTTTAATCATTTTTAAAATTAAACATTTTCTTGTAAAAACCACCAAGGCCAAGCTGATTTATAAGCGGAAAGAGACAGAGACGTGTGTGTTTACTTTAACAGTGTCTGACGATTCTCCAACAGAGGTGGACTCCTGGCTCAAATCTTTCGGGGAGCCAAAGGTCCCTGATGATCCATTGCCGGCTCCTCCGGAAGGGTCCCAATTTAAGACATCAGAGGTTTTCGGATGCAGTTGCAACACAGGTGCTGGATTCTCCATTTCATCCTTACTGTGACCACAGGCAGGGGCAGGAGAGTACGAGGCAGTTTTAAAGTGCGCATCAAAAGGAGATGGCTCTTTGATTTCTGATGGCAGCTTTTCCACGCTCTCCATGCCTGCATTGTGCGGCTCCTTAGAAGTCAGGCACTCAGGATCCTCTTCAATATCCAAGCTATTCGAGCTGATTTCATCATAGCCTGCACTAAGTTTGCTTGCACTTTGTAGCGGGTCGTGTCTTATTACTTGTGACGCTTTTCCACCGGTTTCCTCCAAGCCATCATCTCCTTTAGGCTGATCTACTGAGTCTGCATCAGTCGGGGAAAGATTGAGAAGCCCCTGAAGATCACAGTCCAACCGAGTGCCAATGGCTTCACTGGCTTTCAAGCAGTCCCCGGTCAGGCCTCCTTCCCCCGCGGAAGGGGCCGTTTGAGTCTCAAGAATTGAATGATATTCAGCGTTAACTGAAGAGTCAGTCTGAGACAGAAACTCGTTACTTACAAACTCATCTATGGTTCTGAATGACGCCTTGGTGTCTTCAGAGGGGACTGATTCCTGTGTATAGTTGCTGCTCATTTCCTTCTCGCTTGGGCTCCATACATCTTGAGTCACTAAGGTACTCTCTCCAGCAGAGCGCTGGTCCTCTGAGCCATCGTCTGCTAACAATTCCTTACACTCTTCCTCCGTGTAATTGAAGGGAGAGTTCCCTTGCTCGTCATCTGAGGGCTCCAGCAGAGTGTCATCTGGCTCACTATCATCGAAACATCTGGTTCTATCCACAGAAAGGGCCACAGCGCTGTCTTCTGGAAGACTCACTCGGATGACAATGTTCTCCAGCTGGGTATCGTCCAGACAGGCAGAGGAGCCTAGAAAGCAGGGAGAATCCGAGGAGCACCGTGGGAGCTTTTTTGATGGACATGGCGTGCTACAATAATGACTCAGGTGGCAGAGTTTCTTAGCAGGGGACTGCAGGGGCTGATCCTCCTCCAGGAAGCCTAAGGGCCGTTTAGCCCTGGGGGCTGTGTCATTAACAAGAGTCACTTTAAGATTATGAAGCACATCAAGCCCAAAGGAATGTGGAGAGCTGTCCTCCATGGTGCTTTGGGGCTCGGTACGTAAGTGACCTCGCTGCTCCTGCTTTGGCCACTAAAAACCAGGGCAGAACAAGTATCAGCATTTACTGAGCCTCTAATCAACCCGGAACGTGCTTCACTCTTCCAGAAAATTCATCAGTCACAGGACTGGATCCCACTTACCTGCAAAGAGAAAACAACGTAAGCAAAGTAAAGGAGGGTCTCTCCCTTGTTCCTGTCTCAGCTAACTTACTCCCTTCGCAGTCGTCTCAGGAAAAAGATGTACACCTCCCCTGCTCGGGCCAGCCAAGGGTGGGATTTTCATTTGGCCTAGAACAGCTTATCCTCTGACTGACCTGCTTTCAAAATGCCGGTCACTTGGCTATCTAGGGCATCTTGCAGTAGGGATGTAAAATTTCAGTTATTTGGGTCATCGAATAGTCAATGCCGTTTGCATCGACTATTCGATTAGTCAATAAGGGCGCTTCCACCTTTGAAGTGTAGCAAGGAGCTGTTGCTACACTTCAAAGACGAAAGCTCTGTGGGGAGCACGGGGCCAGCGGGGAACTCAGCAGTCTCGCACCGGCCCCATGGTTCCTGCGGTGTTTCAAAGCAGCAGCGCCACATGGAGCCCGAGTCATCAGTGGAGTCCCCAGCTGACCCTGGGCTCCATGCGGTGCTGCTGCTTTGAAGAGCCCTGAAGATCTCCCTCCTCTTCCCCCTCCCCTTACTGCCTCTTTCTAATAGAGGCAGCGGGGGAAAGGGGGACGAGAAAGGGGGTGACTAGTTGACTAGCCTGTCAACTAGTTTGCTCAAGCTATTCAAACATAAGCTAGAGAATTACAGCCAGTAAACTAGTTATCCACTTCTCTGTCGCTGGGTCTGGCTTCTATGCTAGGGAACTCCACATGCAGGATTTGGGATCCATGCCATTCCCTTCATGGGAAAAGGAGAGCGTCGAGAGAGGGCACACTCATGCATACCTCATTCAGCCCACTACCTACACTGGAGTTAGCCACACTGGAGTTCTCACACACTCGCAACATAGACTATATTTTAAGGCCTCGGCTTAGAACGAGGCCTTAAATGGGCAGCGGTGGCTTGCGTGTTGGAACACTCTGTGCAAGCCCCCACCAACGCTCCGTATCGGGACCTTAGTTTGTTCTCAGATTCAGCCTGGGTGTGCAGTTCTCTCTCTGAGTTCTTCCTCTGTTGGGAGAAAAACGAGTTCACATCCGCCGATGTGATCAAATACGCTTCGCTGTTAAAGTACATCCGCCACCTGGCTCGCAAACTCGTGCCTTCGGGATGTTTAATCTCAGTTAAAAAGGTTGACGCTCATTCCAAATCCAACCCGTATGCCCTTGAAAATGATAGATTAGCTCGTGAAGGGGCCCATTCAGGGGAGCCCTGGAAAGAGAAAACCTTAAAAAGCCTCATTGTTACTCTTGGACCCAAATGTCCTGTTGCAGCCCTCAAGACTGAGGTACCTGATCTCAAAGAGTTCTAGGCCCTAGATAAAGAAACCGTGGAAATAATTCAAGAACTTTCAAAGACAGATGGGGAATGGCCACCCAAATCAAATCCTCGCTATGGGAGATACAGACAGCAATTACAGGGAGTAGACAACATCCTCTTGTATAAAGGAGTTCCTTTCCCTGTATCATAGAATCATAGAACCCTAGAACTGGAAGGGACCTCGAGAGGTCATCGAGTCCAGTCCCCTGCCCCCACGGCAGGACCCAGCACTATCTAGACCATCCCTGGCAGGTGTCTGTCCAACCGGCTCTTAAATATCTCCAGAGATGGAGATTCCACAACCTCCCTGGGCAATTTATTCCAGTGTTTAACTGCCGACAGGTAGGAAGTTTTTCCTAATGTCCAACCTAAACCTCCCTTGCTGCAGTTTAAGCCCCTTGCTGCTTGTCCTATCATCAGAGGCCAAGGAGAACAATTTTTCTCCCTCTTCCTTGTGACACCCTTTTAGATACCTGAAAACTGCTATCATGTACGAGTGGTCCCTACTCCTTTGAGAAGCGAAATGAGCATTTGGTTCACGATACTCCCACAGGAAGACACCAGGGAGTAGAGAAAACCATCCAATGTCTCCAGAATGTGGATGGGTGGCCACTTCTGGGATCAGATATGCAGCTGTAGTACTGACACACCTGCTTAACCTGTGCTCAGGTTACCCTGAATGCAGTCAAATGGAGTGCACCATTACAATCCCAAGTGTACGAGGATCCGGGGGGGGAGGGGAAGGGGAGATGTGGCAGATTGATTTCATATCAATGCCATGCACCCCAAACAGGAACCAGTATCTTGTGGTAATCGTGGGTCCCTTTTCCAAATGGGTAGAGGCTTTTCCTCTGAAAACCAACAGCCAAAGTGGCGGTAGAAAGTCTTCTCTCGCCAGGGGATGCCTGCGAAAATGAAATCAGACCAGGGATCGCAGAGCAGAGCAGTTTTTCCAACTGTCTTAAATTGATGGGAGAGATGCAGAGACTACACTTCCCATCCCGACCACAGTCATCTGGGAGGGGGGAGCGAACCAGTCAACCCTTAAAGGTGATGCTGAGGAAACTGGTTGATGTCAATGGGCGCAAATGGGATTCCCTTATGCCTACGATCCTCACGGCCCTCAGAGCAACTCCCGCTGCGTCTACTGACATAACACCCTTTGAGGTGATGACAGGACGAAGCAGGAGATTACCTGCACATAGGGGTCTCATAGGCCTTCTTGCATCACCTATGGCCAAGGCCAAACCAGATTTCCACACCCTAAGGCAGCGGTCCCCAATCCGGTGCCTGTGGGCGCCATGGCACCCGCCGGGGCATTTATGTGCACCCACCTAGTGACCAGGGTTGGCCCAAGCTATTCTCGCGCCCCAGGCTCTGGGCGCCCGGTGCATGTGCGGCCCCGCCCCCGGGCGTCCGGCAGCCCCAAAAGGTTGGGGACCACTGCCCTATGCTTTTGGAGAGGGCACACATTTGATTGGAGCATTAAACTAGGACATGAAAAAAACACTTCACACCTTTGTGGACAAGTTCCTAAAATGGGTAAAAAGGGAACTTGTGGCTTAATTACCAAGAAATACCACAAGTCGCTCACTGCCCCTGCTTGGTAAAGCAGGATGTTCAGTCTGGCAGGTCATGGTATTTTGGGACTTCGTGAGAGAATGATTCATTCTGTGTCAACACACTGGTCTTTTGTGGTTTGACCTCTGGCCTAGCTGGAAATTTCCACACACTATTATCTAACTATAATTCCTTTCAAAAAATCATACATATTATCTCTGACTTAGAACCAATCCATACTACTGCTAAAGCCAACTTCTAAACAGGATAAGACTCCTGGAGGTCCTTACATTATTGCTAGAATAGGACAAAACAGTGAAAGGTTTAGGAGAATATAGAGGCTTACACGCTACAAAGGCGACGCAGATGCTCACACTGAGACAAAACATAGCCTTAAACACTTTCACTGAGATAAGTGAACTAGTAATCAAATGGTAAAATAATCAGCGTTACAAAGGCAAGAATATTGTTCTAGAGATGCATGCGATATGCACTATCAAGTTTTTTATTAATATTCTCACACCCTTCCTGGATAACCTCGCGGTAAGGGGCAAAGGACCAGCCTCACTGCTAGCACGCCAAGAGAGTTTAAGTCCAGGTTCCTCAATTCTTGAGGGGAAGGCGCAGAGCTCAGGAGAGGCTAAAGAATGAAAGAGGCTAACTTAGAGTTTTACTTAACTGACTTAAATCTTGCAATTAGGAACTAACAGATTAATAGACAAAAGGAGGATAAACCAAGAACAAAGAGCCTTCTTTGGCATGATGGGTCACCTCTTCTATAAAGCCTGAACACTTAAGCCCTCCTATGTCCAAACTTACTTTCCTAACCCACAAAACGTTAGGGCACACTTACTCTATAGGCTGGTGTATTTGTACGCAAGACATGAGGTCAGATCAAGTTCTTTGTGATGTACCTTTGTCTACATTCAAGGTCACAACCATATGTGGAACTTATGGTTTAGCTCATGATCACTTATCTAAGTGAAAGGTCCCAAGCATACGCATGCTAACTTTGCCTTAGCTCAACAGTCAGGATGTGGCCTGTGGTTCCCTCGCATTACAACCAACACACTCTATTATAAATCTACTAGAAGATTTACCAGGTGTTCCTCAGATCTTAACTCAATTAAGCCAGCACAGCTGGGTGAGGGATCCATCTCCCCAGGCTGGGGCAGGTCCAGGTTTGTCTGCTCCTTGTGCTCCACAGCCAGAGGGAGGAATGCAGCAAACTGGGCACTTTTCCCCTCGCTCCCTGACAAAGGGGAACACCCAGCAATGTTCCCGTACCCATGGGAGCTTCAGCCCCCTCCCCCTGCCCACCCTAAAAGAGGACTGCGGGGAGAGGGGGGAAGCACTCCCAGCCAGTCCCTTCCACCTGCCTTGTGATTCTGTCTCTTTTCTGCATGGTTTGATGAGAAGCCTCAATCCCATTCCAGCCACATCCCATTGTGCTGGCATGAGCAAACCCTTACTTTGCTGTAAGACATGATAAGAGGAAGCTGCCTACCAAATTTGGTGGTCCTAGCTCTTACAGCTTAGGACAAGTTCTTGAACAGACAGACTCACTCTCTCAAATATATAGCAGATAAACCTAATATAAAACAAATAATCAAACCCATAAGAAAATAAGAAACCCATAAGAAAAGAGATATAGACAAGCAAGCAGGCTAGCCTTATAGGCTACAATAAGGATAGAACTGAAGGATCAAATGACAGACAAGAACACGGATTCCATATACTAGGTTGTCCTATAACAGGGCCTGAATATCACGAATATTCATGCTAATGCTCAATCTTCCATGTCTAAATCTAACGTTCTCACCCTCATAATACTGGCCCGTACTCCTCCTAGAGATTAGCAAATTAATACATATTAATGCCATTGTGCTCACTACCATACCCATCACTTCTTGCTCAAGCAGATAGGTAATTATCAATTCCGTATTCCTTAGGTTGCTATTCACTGTTCAGTTTCAGTTGCTGCCACGGAGCAAGCTATTCCTAATTCCCCCAAAATCTAAGGGGAATCATCAGGCCATTAACTGTGCCAAAGGTCACAGACTTACTATACTTATGTTCATTTGTTTAAGCTAATGTCTTACAACAGCAGTTCTCAATCAGAGCTTCCTCTGGTGGTAGGCAGAAGTTTTCCAACGGGTACATCAACTCATGCAAATATTTGTACATTAATTCCTCATTTAACACGTGCCCGCTTAATATGTTTTTGCGATAGCACAATTTTTTTTTTTTAGGGAACGTTTTTTGAATTATACGACCGTCCCCGGAATAACACGATTTTCCCAGCCGGCCTCTTGCCGGTAGCTGCGCCCTGCCTCCCTGCAAAGCAGCGGAAGATTTTCTGCTCGCCGCACTGTTCCCCGCTGACTCCCCCTCACCGGACGCCTTGCCCCTTCTCCTCCGCTCCCGCTTTCAGGCTGCCGGCTGGGTTTCCCCAGCTGGCCCGTTATCGGTGGCTGCGTGGAGCTTCCCCCGCCTCCCTGCAAAGTGGCGGAGGGTTCACCGCTCGCCACGCCATTCCCCGGCGACCCCCCCCCC
>JANRFK010002918.1:14897037-14914230 GCA_030068395.1 Apalone spinifera | reverse complement strand
TGGGCAAAGACCCACTTCGTTAGATGCAACCTCAGTGCACCTTGGTGCCTAACTCCTATTACTTTGCCCAACCTGCTCTGGTGCTTTTGTAATTCCCAGGAGCTGCCTATCCCCAACTTCAGGCACTTAGGTACCTTTAAAAATGTGTCCCAAAGCCTCTCTTAGCAGAACACATCAAGTACACACAGAGATAATGCATGCTCCCCTAACTCCCCAAACATTATTCAATCCGTGTACTTAATCAAAGAGGCTTATTTAATCCTATACCTGGTCTCACTGCTGAGACTCCCGACAAGGGGAGTGAATTGGAACAGCTCCCCCACCCCCTGCAAAAAAATTCCCAGATTAATGCAAAAATAGGAGGCTAAACAGTATTCAGGGTGTGCCCTTGATCCTCAGGTCCAGCTGAGCTGTGTTTGGACAGGGTGAGGTGCAAAAGTGACTGTATGTCACTGTTACACCCTTACTCTGATGCTGAGGCCAGTTCACTTCCCCAGTACAAGTCAGAGCAGTCTCCAGGCAGCTTGAACTAATGGCAGCTAGTAACGGCCCCCAAGTGGCTGTTAGATCACATGCGGATTATCAGAGAGCAGCAGTGCCCTGTCCCCCATGTTATCGGGGCAGCGATGGATTTCTCCAAAGTGGAAAAAAGGGGTCATAGCACGAGCCAGAACTGGCCTTTATAGCCCCTCTTCTCCGTCTGGCTAGATGCTCCCCTTTAAAATATGTACTGTTTGAACAGCCCGTCCTAAAATGAATCCCATTCAGATGCTGAACTCTCTGTGCCTCTGGATTCTTCCCTCGTGTGGATGTCAGCGAGGCCACCCTCATTAGCCCAGCTCTCCCTGTTCTGTCTACCTCAGCCTCATTCTTCAGGAACATCCTCTCTGTAACCTGCACCGAGGCTACAGTATATAAACCCTTCGTCAGATCAGGCTGCACAATTGTTCTTCCACTCGGACCTGGACGGTCACGCCTCAGTAATCTGCTCAGGAGCCCTTCGCTTTTCATCTCCTAGGTCACAGCAAACATCTTGCAGCTGTAACTCACAGGTTAAAGAGGTGGAAAGAATCCACCCCAAAGTTCCTGTTAATTTTTACCTATATTTCTCTCTTCAGGCAGCTGTGTGTGGAAAGTGCAATTTGATCTGTGTCCTGCCCAGACAGGCCCTGGCTCTGGGCTCCTTCACAGCTGGGTGTGCCGGCTGGAATAAAAATGACAGGGCGACTTTCAGGGCCTGAGAGGTGTTTTTGATACTTCTGTGTCTTCTTTGAGAACAAGCTTTTTGTGTAAAGGAAATTGGCAGTGTTGGGAGCAATCCAGCTGTGCATCTGCTCTAACATAGTGGTCCCGAGAGATGGAAAAACCTAGCCAAGAGTCTTTTAGACAGGCACTCAGGCCCTGCAATGAGCATGTTAGCTGAACCCAGACTTTTTATGAATCACTGCAACTGTTTGGGATGGGAAGTGTCTAATGGGGGCCTGGGTGTCAGATTCCTGGGTTTACCTCCCCCCAAAAACCCTCCTGAATTTTAAGTCAATTGCATGATTTTGGTGGGGTCCTGACTCATGATTTTGGAATGCTTGGGAAAAACCCATTCAGATCAGAAGTTAGAATGGCCTCGGGGAGCTCCAATTTATGCCAGCTGGTAATGACTCACAAAGGGCTGCTAGATCAGATGGGGCTCACCAGAGCGCAGCAGTGGTCTGAGCACTTCCTGTCCTGTCCCCACTCCACAACCCTGTCAGTAGTTTGGCCCTATCGCAGGGTGGAGTCCCTTTCACCCAGAGCCCCCTTTAGTGTGTCTATGCTTTGCAGCAGGGAGAATGGCGTTTGTACCACTTACCCCAAGTGATAGTGGTTCAGAACAACTAAGTTGACGCATTTGTGATTGCTTAGTCAGGAGTAACCAATTCTTTTGTCAAAGTCCAAAGTTCTTGGTCAAGGCATAGTCAAGTTCCAGGCTCCAGCAGCACAGAGCACCTGTATGCTAGCCCGACACACCCCATCAGGGCTGTCAGGAATTAAACAGAGAACACTGCCCTACAGCTATTCCTGACGTCCCAAGATCCATAAGGACCCTAAATCAGGCCTGTGCAAAAGGACCTCCCTATAGACCCCCAGATAAGTATGCTTTGGCCGGCCGGGGGAAGGCAGGAGCAGTGCGCTGCAAGAGTGTCCCTCACCCATGCTCTGGCCGGCCAGAGAAAGGCTGGGGCTGATTTCCCTGCTTAGGGTATGTCTACACTGCAGAGCTTTTCCGAAAAAACTTCACTTACGTCCACACTACAATCACGTTCTTTCAAAAAAAAAATCGAAAGAACAGAGGAGTTTTTCTGACATTGGTAAACCTCTTTCTATGAGGAAGAAGCCTTTTTGTGAAAGAGCTCTTTTGGAAAAAGGCGTGTGTGGACGGGGAAGAGGGAATTCTTTCAGAAGAGGAGGAAAGAGGAAAAAGCACAGGTGCCCCGGTGGCCACTCGTCCACAGTAATCACAGCTTACATGCGAGAGCGCGTCCATTCCGTGTGGATGCTCTCTTTCGAAAAAGCAGATGGCTTTTTCGATGCACTTTTGCTGTGTGCTCGACACTCTCTTTCAGAAGAAGTTTTTTCGGAAGATCTCTTCTGGAAAAGCTTCTTCCGAAAGAAGCCTGCAATCTAGACATAGCCTTACTTGGGAGACCATGGGGGTGCATTCACACCCTTGCAGTCCACATTTACAAAAAAAAGCACCTCCCCCCCCCACAGAAATTCCCGTGTTCGGGCCTGCTAAATACAGAGAAGGCTCCATGGTCCCCAAGTAGCTCCACACCAGGGACTGCAAACAAAGGTTAAAGCCTCCTTTTCCCTCTCCCAACCTCATTTTCTGGTCCTGGGACAGACTAACAAGGAATCGGGGCTCCTCATTCTTGTTTCGGGAAAGTGGTACCTGGTCTATGCGGGACATAAGCCCCTTATGGCAAGGAGAGTGACTTTCACTGGATTTTGTACAGCACCGGGCACACTAGCACAAGATTCCCTACATAATCACACTAAGTGCACAACAGGGGTTTTTTTTCATTACAGTGATCAGAACATACAGTGAGGGCTTTGTCAGGGGGGCTGGAATGAGAGGTAAGTCTACAGTTTGGAAAGGTGTTTTGTAAAAAGAACATTTTTAAAACACCCCATTCAACTGCTATGTGCACTGTCTGGGCCTCTTTTTAAACAAGGATAGAGGCATGGCCCCTTTCTGGTAAAAGGCTTCAGGAGTGCTGGCTGAGAAGCACCATAGCAGGGCTAAATATTATTTCCTTCCCCGTCACTAGCAATAGCACCAGGATGTAAGCACATAAACAGCAGCGTTTTCTGTCCTAATCAGACTGCTCTATTCAGTGACATGCTGACGCCTCACTTTATAGTCGGGTAAGTGATTGTATTGTCACCACTGCTGAATAGCATCCTGGCTGCATGATTCGTTCAGGCCAAGGGAGCAGATTAGAGAGGACACAATTTCTGTTTACACACAAATTGTTTGTAAGTCAGTAAAAAGGGGCAGGAAACACAGAAAAGTACGACTCATCCAATGAAGGGGGTTTTACCCTCGAAAGCTCATGATCCTGTATATTTGTTAGTCTCCACGGTGCCACAGCACTACTCGTTTTTAGAAAAGTACATGACATTCTGGTAGGGCTGTCTGTCCGCCTTTCAAGCTTTTTTCATTTGCAGACCATTTTGGAAATCTCAGACATAGTCTGCAGAGTCCTGGGTGAAAACCCCAGTTCTACGGTAAAAATAACCTTTTGCAGACCCCTTAAACATAGCCTGTGAACCCCTACGGGTCTGCGGACCACAGCTTGGAAAACCACTGGTCTCAGACATTTCCTGCGTGCCCATCATATGGGAGCTGACGGGCATGGGGTTTGCTAACCCGCTACTGTTGACGCATCAAATCTTTACACTTTGTAAACTTTGCTGCAGCCTAACTGTGGGCGGTGGTGGTGGTGAGTTTGGGAGTTGCACCTTAAACCTAATGAGGATACAAAGCAGCAGGGCTACCTAGCATTTGCCCCCAGCCTACGTGGACATCTGTGCAGGCTGGCCCCAATCCAGGAACACATGCCTGTTTGAGATAGCACCTAAGCATATGACTAAGTCCCACCGACTTCAACAGAACTTAATTGCATGCTTAAAATTAAGAATGCAATTAAATGCTTTCCTGAGTCCCGGCTGGAATGTCTTTATCAGGCAGCACTTTGTTTCATCCAGGACCTGGTTAATCACTGGGAGAGGGCATATGCAAATGACTCTCCCAGGAGCCCTTGGAATGAACTGTGAGCACGTCTGAAACGCCTGCAAAACCACAAGTTGCAATACAAAAGACAGGCAGCTGCAGTGCTAAGAAGGGCTCTGCAGGTTTTGGGAAATGTGCCTGAGAATATTAATAGTGAGGGGCAATCAGGAGGACATTGTCCAAAGACAGCTCATAATTTTAGAATCTGCCTCGTCCTTACCAAAGTCCCCTCAGCAGCATGAGCCTGAAATCCCTTTCTTTGCCACCTCCAGCCATGCACATGTCTCCTGAGCACAGCAGATTGTCAATAATGTGGTGTGGTTACCAAGAGCTGGTCACTGTCCTCCGCAGTCTGTTCATAGGGTTGCTGATGCATGCAGAGTTGCATGTGCACACACAGGTTTGTTAGTGTCGGGTGGGTTGCACGTGATTGCTGGGCTACACAGACACGTTTATCAGCATAGGGTTGGCCTTGGGATTACAATACCAGCGCTTGCACTGAGACTTTGGCTGTGTTAGACAAAAGAGCACTGACATGTTTCGCAAAAGAATCTGAACCTCACCTGGATTCTCCATGGAGCGATAAAAGGAAACGAACATCATTTTGATTTTGGACCTACCAGGTTTAATGTCACCCACTGAATACAAGTTCAACTTCTCTGCAAGCTGATTTTCGGACATCCCAGCGCTGAAGCGAAGCTGCGAGAATTGAGACAAGAGGTAATTTTTTCTCCCCCATATTTGGGGAGCAAATATTGTCAAATCCCAGCCCCCTGCAATCTCTTCTTTCTGCAGAACTGGGAGCTACCCACTCTGTGTTCTTGGGGAACTGGGGCATAGTATCCAGCCTGTCTGACTCACGAGAGACCTCCCCGGGCCCACCTTTGCTTGAACCAAAGCCAATCAGAAGACTTACAGGGGAAGACATACCTAAACCCTTCGGGAAATCCCTAGCTTCATTTACATCAAAGATGGGCCAGAAAGACATCTCCATTAGCATACAGAATGGAGAACAGCAATTCCAAGGCAAGAACCGCAGTGAATGCTGGGAACACAAAAAGCAGGCAAACACTGCCCAATGGGAAATCTCTGTTCCGGATGCTAACAAATCTGCACGCACCGAGATCAGTAATGATCAGACCAGTTCTAACAACACCACCTTTATTGGTATCCAAAACACTCAAGCTGCCTAATTGCATTATGAGCGCTCTCAAAGAACACAGCCCATGGCTAGGAATGGCCAGTTCCTATTGTCTAACTAGCCCAAACAAAATCGCTTGGGGATAGTCCCTTGAACCATCAGTTTACCCATAAATCAATCCAGTATTCCCTCATGAACCGTTGTTTTTCTACAAAAACCCCTACCCAGGCTCAAGTAAAGTGCTCTGACGCCTGGATCTAAATTCTGCACCAGCACCACTGGGATTTCATCTTCTACTAATTCATTGTGCTGGGGCTTTGCTCTGCCTGTCCCCAACACCCCAGACCCCTAGTAACCATCACCACCTGGGAACCTCACTCAATCCAAGCTTCACCGAGTGGCAAGATCCACCTCTCTCTCTCTTGCCTCCTGACCCTGCCTTCTATGATCAGTTATGGTTTGCTAACCTTAACTTTTGTAATCAGATTTAAGTTAGATTTAATATTGTAACTGTTTTATTTATTTCACTCTCCTTGTATGGTTACTACCTAGAAATAAATAACTTTCATAATTAAGCTTGTTGCTTGCTTCTCTCTTTCTCCTTCTCCCACCCTTGGGGTGTAATTTTTGGCTTCCCCATTCACTCTGTAACAATACTCCTTGTACCTGCAAACAGTGCCAGACCGAGCCATAGTTGCGCCTCGGGCAGCAGGCGCGCGGCACATGCATGGCCCCACCCTGGGTGCCTGGCGCCTGATTGACATGGTAAGGGGAGCCATGCCCCTGGGCGAGCAGCACATGCACGGCCGCGCCCCCAGGCACCAACCTATGGGGGGGCGCCTGATTGAAGTGGTGAGGGGCGCCACACGCCCAGGTGCACGGCGTATGGGCAGCCCCGCCCCCGGGCGTGCAGCGCCCCTTACCACTTCAATCAGGCCCCCCCCATAGGTTGGTGCCCCGGGCAGCTGTCCGGCTAGCCCCCCTCCTTAATCTGGCCCTGCCTGCAAGACCCACAGATGCTATGAGGTTCTTGCATGTACCAGCAGAACGATAGCAGCCTGAAAGTGGAAATAGGGACGTGCTGAACCTGGGAGCAGATGAGGGTGGCAGCTTAAAGTGCTGTTTAACCCAGTTCATTGAGGCCAAGAGGGTCACAGCATGGCATTGCTGTCCAACCCAGCCTACTGAGTCCAGGGATCAGCTCATAAGCGGTAGGCAATGCAGACAAGGGAAGGCATTGCCTTATCAAAGCTGCCTACGTTTTCCAGCCGCCCAGGAGGCTTGGGGTTACAGCAGCAGAGCCTGGCTCTCCAGCTGCTACGGATGTAAAACCAGTTTAATCAGTTAAACATTATATTTAACTGGTTAACCACTCAAACAAGGCCCACCAGACCACCAGTTAACTGGGAAGCATCACCTGGTAAGGGATATCTCCTGATTGACGTCCCTATTGGCTGCACAGTGGGGCTAGGATTGCACTAGGAGAGCCTGGGTCCTTGGCCACTCGGGAGGGCTGGGGCCTCTAGCTGGTCAGGAGGGATCGGGCTTCAGAGCTGAGATTGGGTGGGGCTTGGCTCCACAGGAGTAGGTTGCTGAAGGGGCGGGATCTCAGGCAGAAGGGGGCGGGGCCTCAGGCGAAAGGGGCAGAACTGGGTCTTCACCTGGATCAACTTGTGAGTGCTGATTAACCGGTCCTATCAGATGTGCTCTGGTAGTGTCTGTTCATCTGAGTTTAGGGTGGGAAGAACCCAGCCCTGGGGAGCCTAGATCCTGCAGGATAGCTTCATTGAGAGGGAACTGGCACGAGGGAGGAGGGAAAAAAATGGTTACTAACCTTTCGTAACCATTGTGGTTCGAGATGTGTTGTTTACATCCATTCCCATTCAGGTACGCGTCGTGCACAGACATTAGAAACTTTTTTCCCTAGCAGCCTCCGTAGGGTCAGCGAGGGAGCCCCCTAGAGTGGTGCCGGTATACGGCTCTATAAAAGACCCTGCTGACCAGCCCCTCCCTCCGATCATTCTTAACGGTTACTCCGATAGAGGGGAAGGAGGGTGTGATTGGAATGGACGTGAACACTGCATCTTGAAGAACAACCGTTATGAAAGATTAGTCACCGTTTTTAGCTCTTCAAGTGCTCATTTGTGTCAATTCTAATTCGAGTGACTCCCAAACTAGAATGAAGGAGGTGGGTTCGGAGTTAAGTTTGCTACTGATTGCAGGACTGCCTCTGCCTACAGCAGCAGCATCACAGGACTGCTGATCAATGGCCTAATGGGACATAACTGTGTGAAGCGAGAACCAGGTAGCTGCCCTGCATATGTCCTGATTCAGAACTTGGGCTAAGAAGGCCATAGAAGAGGCCACAGCCCTCGTGGAACGTGCGGTAATCACAGGTGCAGGGAGACCTGTTAACTCGTAGCACTTGCGGCTACAGTCTGGGATCCGAGAAGAAACGTGCCGAGAGGAAACGGGAAGACCTTTCACACGCGCTGTGACGAAGAGTTGCAACGACCTTCGGAAGGGCCTCGTTCGCGCGACGTACAAGGCGAGCGCTCTGCGCACATTCAAGGAGTGCAGTAGCTGTTGCCATGCACCAGTATGTGGTTTGGGATAGAAAACTGGGAGAAAGATGTCCTGACCCTAGTGAAACTGCAACACCACGTTGGGGAGGAAGGCCGGGTGAGGCCTGAGCTGTACTTTGTTCCTCTGGCAAACTGTACAGGGAGGCTCAGACGTGAGTGTCCTCAGCCCCAAAGCTCTTCTCACGGGACATGGCTGCCACTGGAAAAGCACCTTCCACGAGAGGTAGAGGAGCAAGCAAGTAGCTAGTGGCTTGAAAGGTGGGTGCATTAGTCTTGAAAGGACTACGCTGAGGTCCCATGCAGGGAGCAGCTGTTTTACCCGAGGAAAGGATCTCTCTCGTCCCTTCAGGAAATGCCCCACCATGGGATTTACAAAAACAGAACGACCACCATCCTTAGGCTGGAATGCTGAGCTGGCCGCCAGCTGAACTCTGACTGCGGAAAGGGCTAACTCCTGCTCCTCTGCTTGAATAGCCATGTTATGGGCCATTCGACGGAGAAGATCTTGGTGGGCGGGGGTAGATACTACCACCTTAACTATTTGACAGTTATAACAATTTACACTTATCTGAGAATGATGAGTAACTAAGAGCTGTAGCTAAGAAATGGCCCACCTGTGGAGCAAGCGAGCGATGTTCCAACGCCATCATGGACGGTAAGAAGGAACTGAGGGAGGGGTGGGTCATATTTAGCGCCATCAGAGGTGAAAGTAAGGGGGTGTGCCCCAGTGCGCAGCTTCGGCAAGAGCTGGCTGAGCTGCGGCAAAAGCCAGCGGGGAGCTATTTAAAAAGCTGGCAGGGCCCTGGGTTGTGATAGGACAGTGCCTGTAAGAAATTTAAGTTCCTTTCGCTCCTGAGCACCATATGCCAGTGCCACTCGATGCGAACACCCCTGAATCGGAACTGATGTGAACAAGCACTTGAAGAAGTAGAAGGCCATATGCGAACACAAGTGACACAGGCAGCACATTTATAGAATTATTGACGCTCCCCCCCTCCCCCCAGAAGAGTAACTCTAATAAATGAGCATACCCGAAAGTAATGGGCAAATCTGGTCCCAGAGCATCCTCGCAAGCAGCCTGCCTGGCCCGGTTTGGTGCATGAACCTGCTCCTGAGAAACGTGTGTAACCTTCGGAACAAGCAAGCAGTGGAAAGATGGATCCTCGGAGCCACCAACATCAGCAAACGCGTTGTGTGCAGAGGATACTTCACGGCCCAAAGGAACAGGACTTGCTCTGGCCAGCCTCAGCATGTGCCCACCCAGAAGGCACAGGAGTGCTGTGGTATAGTGACCATAACTATTATCTTTATTTATATAACAGTAAAGCAGAGACACCCGCAACTGACATCAGGGTCCCCTTGTGCTAGGCGCTGTACAGACACAGAGGGAGAGACGCTCTCTCTCTCAAAGAGCTTACAGCATAAACAAAGGATGGGAGAGGAAACAGAGAAGAGACTCCCCACAGGGTAACCCACCAGGTCAACAGCAGAGTTAGGAACAGAACCCAGGTGTTCTGAGTCACACCCCAGTGCCCTCCCCATTGGGCCATGCTGCCTGTTTAGGGAGGGGAAGATCCCCTGCGGGTGCTACTGCAGCTTTTTCACTTTTCTTAGAGAACACATGGCTCCAACCCTTCATGCCAGATCTCATTCCTCCACTTTGCCATCAGCCCAGGCTGAGCTAGACCAGGCGAGAGCTGCTGCTAAGGGGCGCTCCCCTGGCCTTTACCCCAGGGCTCCCTTGTCCTCTCCCCCCTTCCCCAGAGTCTTCTCACAGCTCTAGATCACTCTCTGGGAAAGAGCTTCGCAGTCCAGCCCCCTGGGTGGCGGAGAACAGCCCTGTGCAGGTGGGGTGAGGGGTGGCAGAGGGTTTGTCTGAAGGAAGGCTGAAAAATGCTGCAGTGGGAAATGTTATTCACTCCTCTATCCCCTCTGACTTCCAGAGCCTTCCTGCCTCACCCGGGGGGGCTCCTCTGCCCCTGTATCCCCCAGAGTCCTCATTATCCTCTCTGAAGCTCTCCCCACCCCTAACCTTGAGCCCATACTCTCCCCCGGGGCTGTCTTTGAACTTGGCAATTGCTATCATGGGAAAGCCCCTTTCCGCATCTCCCTTCCCTTTAAGCCAGTAGGAATGACAGAAAGGGCCCGGGCCGCTGGGATTACACCCTCCCAGTGGGCCCCAGCCGCGGCTGCCCCGTCCCCACAGTCACTCTATTGTCTGCAGACAAGTCCCAAGGTCCTCCAGAAACATGGGAAAGAGTGGGTGGCTGGCAGCCTAGGCTGCCTTCCCTTTCATCCTTCATGGCCGAGGCCAGAGGAGTTTTCAGTCTCTTTTTCTCCACTTTTCCTTCCTCCTCCTCCCCACCTCACTAGCTTTCTCCTGTTGTCTCCAGCAGCGTGGGCTCTCAGTCCAGGATCCTGCCCGGGAGCGCTTGATCTGGTTCCCACAAACAGCAGGGAGCGTTTTGGACTGGGCTGCAAGTGGCTTTAGTGAATGCCAAACCCCCAGGAGAGGAGAGGAAGCCTCCTGCAGACCAGTCACAAACAACTCCCCCAGCCAGGGGCAACAGGGCACTCTGGATTTCTGGCATAATTCAGAACAGCTGCTGGAAATGAATTCCATGATTAAATGCGAAGCGTAAGTTCCTCGGGCGGGGGGGGAGGGGTGTCAGCGCCAAGCCACTGGAGCAGCACCACAGTACAGGAGCAAGAGGGTGGTCCCTTAAGATCTACATCAGGCTACATTGCCATAGGGGTATGGAGATGTCCATGAATAAACACGGACACAATGCTCCTCCCAGCCTGCTACAGATTATGGATTTAATCTGAGCCATCCCCTCCACTGCGGGGGGTAAGCATCATCCTCGCTCACAGATGGGGGAAACTGAGGCACAGAGCAGGGAAATTACTTGCCCAGGGTCGCACATGGAGCTGGGAACAGAACCCCTGTTCCCGCTTCCCAAGCCAAGGCTGTAACCATAAGGCCCCGCTCCTTTTCTGGGCCAGAACGGCACAAAGGCGTCTGGGGCTGTGCAGCCTTCTCTCTCAGGGACAAGATGTTCCCCTCAGGCCGGGGCTGCACTGAGCAAAGCGGGGAATGAATATTGAAACAACATATTCCCTCGTCTCCTAGAACAGAGCCACTGCTCTCTTCAGCGAATTCACCTCCATTGGTGCCACGCCCACCGGTGCTCACAGAGGTTTCAAAATGCCTACCTGTCAAGGCATTATCAGTCAGGTCAGACCGCCCCGCCCCTTTCTCAAGCAATCAGGGAGGACCTGCAGTTCCTGGGATTACCTCCCATATTCCCAACACTGCATTTACATTCCCCTCCTGCAAGTGACGAGGAATTAGAGCAAATCAATAACATGGCTGGGTCCGTCACATGCACCCAACTTCACAGAGAGGGAATGATACCCATTAGATGAGGGTAAGCCTGTGGGGACACAGCAACAAAACCAGGCAAGGTGAGGCTTCAAACAAATCTCCACACCCCTGAATGTGCTGCCTCTCATGATACTTAATATATTGGACCAAATTCATCCCTGACGGAACACTGAAGGCAATGAGTTTATACGAGGAATCAATATGACCCATCCTGCTTTGCACCTGGATTGCCTGGGGGTGTTAAAGAGTTAAAACTAATTAACTAGTCACAGTACATACAAGTTATATGGCTGCAAACTTGTCTTCTTTCTAACCTTATCTATGTTTGTTCACAGTGTACCTATCAGTGTTGCATTTCAGCATCAACCTGTCCTTACATGTTGGAACACATAGGAAAAGTGTAATAAAAAATTCATGCACACCAACAGCTTGCATGAGGTTGGCCCCACGCTCTCAGTAGAACCCTTAGGGAAGGGTTTATGGGAGTGGAGCATGGACTCAAACTAGAACACTAGCATTGGAAGGGACCCTGTGAGGTCATCAAGTCCAGTCCCCTGCCTTCATGGCAGGACCAAGCACCATCACGCCCCCTTTTTGATTTTTGAGAAACCCTCATGCCCTTCCCCCCCATAACTGCAAAACTTGTTGAGAAGAGAAAAAAAAAAGGGGGGGGGAACTGACCGGGTCCAAAAAACAAAAATAGCAGCAAAACTTCGGGAGGGTGATTTAAAGGGAGGGGCTGGGTCACCTCAAGCCCCCCAGTTTGGGAACCCATGATCTAGATCATCCCTGATAGGTGCCTATCTAACCTGCTCTTAAATATCTCCAGAGATGGAGATTTCACCACCTCCCTGCACAATTCCTGTGTTTCACCACCCTGACAGTTAGGAAGTTTTTCCTAATGTCCAACCTAAACCTCCCTTGCTGCAATTTAAGCCCATTGCTTCTTGTCCTATCATCAGAGGTATGTGTGCAACTGATTGTTCCTTCCTAAGTGGATACTTTGCATTTGTCCTTATTAAACTTCATCCTATTTCCCTCAGACCATTTCTCCGGTTTGTCCAGATCATTTTGAAATATGACCCTATGCTCCAAAGCACTTGCAGCCCCTCTCAGGTTGGTATCATCTGCAAACATAATGAACAAACCCTACTAAAAGCCACACTTTTAATAAAAGCCTCTCTCCTGAACCCTCCAACCTAATCCTCTCCCCTGGATCAGTGAGAGGAAGTGTAGCCCCTAACAGAGCCCACAGCTGGGACAGGTAAGATACTGAGAGCTATAGCAATCACAAGGGTTTGGTTTACAAACAAGAGATCATCTCTAAACCAACCAGCAGCATGCACAAATGGGAGAGCGGTAGGGGTCATAGATCACAGGCCAATCTCTGTGCAGCAGGATGATGCAGGCAATGGGAAAGAGGTTTATATGTGGGGAGCAGTCCACCCTAGCAATGGGAATGGGTCTGGGACAGCAGGAGAGAGAAGACAGGTACCAGACGAGAGTCTGGGACAGAATAGCAGTGCTAAAGGCTTTGCTGTTCCATTCCTCGTTGCTTCCTCGCCAGCAGAGCGGATGTTGCAATATTGCATTGCACTGAGAGAGCAAAGTCACTTTCCTGCCAAGAGAAATACACACAGAATGAGAACAAAGGAGCAAATGAGTGCCACACCCTGGAATTAAGAACAAGGGCTGTACTATTTGAGTCACAACACTCATCCGCTCCCCCAGGAGGTCTTGGGAGACCTGGTATCAGTGCAGGAGGGAGGGGGCCACACACAGTCAGAGCTAGGGAAACGCCCAGAAGTGCACACACAGTCAGAGACGCACAAACAGCCATGGAAACCCACAGGCTGAATGTCATGGAAACACACAAGGTCACAGAGAAGCAAGAGACACAGTCAAGACTCAAGGAGATGCACAGAAACAGAACCAGCCAGGAAAGTACATAGTGAACCAAGGAAGCACACTGAACTAGAAACAGGAAACACACACGAGAGTCAGGGTGATGCATAGGGAAATATACAGAGATAGCCATGGATATCCACAGTAACACACAAGACACAGAAAAGGCAGTTAGACAGATAGGACCTCCCTCCACCTATAGTGTCAAAGTCACAGAGAACTGTCTATGCCAGAAAAACACACAGTCAAGCAGACCCACAATCAAGGTACCCCATGTGGAGTCAAGAGCATTCTCTCTCGCCTCATGCACACACACAGAGTCATGGAGGCACATGGTACATGTGGGTACAGACACTTCAGAGGGAATGAACAGAACAAGATAATTTATCAAGTGATCCATCAACTGTCATCCAGACCCAGCTTCTGACAGTCAGAGAATGGGGTTACGCTGTTGACCATCTTGGCTAATAGTTCAGGAAGATAATAAGGTGTTAGGTAACAGCCAGCATGGATTTGTAAAGAACAAAAATCATGTCAAATCAATCTGATAGCTTTCTTTGATAGGATACCAAGCCCTGTGGATAAGGGAGAAGCGGTGGACGTGGTATACCTAGACTTTAATAAAAAATGTGATGTGGTTTCGCATGACCTTATCAATAAACTAGGGAAATACAATCTAGATGGGTCTACTATAAAGTGGATACATAACTGGCTGGATAACCGTTCTCAGAGAGTAGGTATAAACGGTTCACAATCACACTGGAAGGACAGAACAAGTAGGGTTCCGCAGGGGTCTGTTTGGTTCCAGTTCTATTCAACATCTTCATCAACGATTTAGATGATGGCCTAGAAAGTACGATTACTAAGTTTGCACATACCACCCAGCTGGGAGGGGTTGCAAGTGCTTTGGAGGATAAGGTCAAAATTCAAAATGACCTGGACAAACTAGAGAAATGGTCTGAGGCAAATAGGATGGTGCTTAATAAGGACAAATGCAAAGTGCTCCACTTAGGAAGGAACAATCCATTTCACACACACAGAATGGGAAGCGACTGTCTAGGAAGGATACTGCAGGAAGGGATCTAGGGGTCGTAGTGGACCATAAGCTAAATATGAGTCAACAGTGTGACACTGTTGCAAAAAGAGCAAACCTCATTCTGGGATGTATTAACAGGAGTGTTGTGAGCAAGACATGAGAAGTCATTCTTCTGCTCTACTCTGCACTGGTTAGGCCTCAGTTGAAGCATTGTATCCAGTTCTGGGCACCACATTTCAAGAAAGATGTGGAAAAACTAGAGACGGTCCAGAGAAAAGCAAAAAATTATTAAAGGTCTAGAAAACATAAGCTATAAAGGAAAAGTTGTCCAGGAAAAAGAGAAGACTGAGAGGGCACAGGAGAGCGGTTTTCAAGTACCTAAAAGGGTGTCATCAGGAGGAGGGAGAAAAATTGTTCTCCTTGGCCTCTGAGGACAGGACAAGAAGCAATGGGCTTAAACTGCAGCAAGGGAGGGTTAGGTTGGACAATAGGAAAAACTTCCTGTCAGGGTGGTGAAACGCTGGAATAAATTACCTAGGGAGACTGTGGAATCTCCATCCCTGGAGATATTTATGAGCAGGTTGGATGATCGAAACAGTACTTGGTTCTGCTGTGGGGGCAGGGAACTGGACTGGATGTCCTCTCAAGATCCCTTCCAGTTCTATGACTCTATGATTTAACCCAATTGATCCCAACAAGCTTGGAAAAGGAAGGCAGCATAATTATCCCCTTTTACAGATGAGGAAACTGAGGCACAGGGAAGGATACTGACTTGGCTAAGTTTACCCCACAGACCAAAAAGTCTGAGACTTCCTGTAATAACCAAACGGAGCATGGAACCTCAATGCAGTCATTACAGGTTTCATGCTGCTGTGATTCCCCAAGAATCCAGAAGGGGCAGTTTGTCTGGGGCAGGAGAATTAAGGCTCCCTGCTCCAGTATAAGCTAGTCAACCTAGGTTGAGGGTTTGGTGCTGCTGAATCCAGCCGCTGCCTCTCTGCCAGCTGGCTGAGCTCTCCTCGTGAGCTGCTCCCAGCTCCCCACCTGCTTGGTGCCAGCGTGTGCTCTGTCCTGCGGTGAAAGATTCCAAAGGAAAAGCTATCACTTCACGCACCTCCCCTTCCAGCTAACTGCTCATTTGGCTGCCAGGATCCTGCATTCTTAGCAGGAGTTCTTCTCCGGCTAGATTTTAGGACCGGTTTGAAAGCAAGCGAGGGGGAAGGTGGAATTCCAGCTGCCACACCCAGCCCAAAAGGAACAGGGAATGTTCCGCCTGCTATGTGGCAACACTTGGCCAGGTGTTTTTTAACTCTGAGCATGACGTACTCTGGATGGAGCCTGAAACGAGCTGAAAATGCAAGAGCTGCTTGTCTAGAGAGGCTGATGTGATATGCCAGGCCAAGGAGGCAGGAGGGCAGGGCCTGGAAGGCTTGTCTGTTATTCAAGGGTAGCAGAGCTTGAAAATTCAGACGGCTGTTAAAGGGAACCTGCTGTGCACAGGCGACGGCTACCTCTAGCTGCTTACTGGGACTGGCTGGTTATGCTTCCAGGCCTGCTTGCTTTCTAATGACAGCAGCTCCCACCCCGCAACGCCCTGTCAGGGCCAAGCAGGACATCAGGGCTGCAAGCTTCATGACAGTATAACCCACGCACCTCCTGGGTGGGATGCACTGTCCCGTCCAGTGGCACCAAGACCACTTACAGAGAGACTAATGAGTCTGCTCTACAGCCTTCGCTAATACCCGGCTGGCTTTTAGACGTTCACGTTCTACGCTCCAGAGGCCCAGGTTCGATTCCGCCTGCAGACAAACGAGGCCTGTCGGTGTTGCAACAGCAGTGTCAGACAAAGATATGAAAAGCAAATATCCCAGAGCTCTACAAATCCTGTTCCTGCAGTGCGCAGGGGCCGTCTGTCTGTACAGTACAGTACAGTGGGGTCCTAGTTCACAACTAGGGCTCCAGCAGCGCCAGTTATACATACCATAAAACAAACAATAATAAATAAGACTGAAAGTAACATTTGGAACCTGGTTACAATCTGATTTTTCTCCTTCCTCTCCAGAGCCCCACCCCAGCCGTCTTAAACAAGGAGAGTGTCTTTACTGTGACCTGCTCTCAGGAAGCTTTTCCCCTTTGGACCTGCCAGCAGCCACCGCCCATCCTCTCCGGGATGTTTGCTTTGCCTATCTTCCCCAGATTAACCCTTTCCTCACCCCACACATTAATGTCAAGCCTTATCTCTCCAATACTAGCTACTTCCTCAAGGCTTGGGCTGACATTTCAGTGGAGATAGATCAAGCCTAGTCAAGAGGGACAGAGCAGAGCCTGGGAAGGTGTTCTCCCCATAGCCAGTGCCTTTGACAATACTCCCTATATTAACTCCTGCAGGAGAGGCGGAGGCAGCTAGAGCCCTCACAGCCAGCATTCCCGCATAGATCCATACAGGCACAGCTGCCATAGGTGCGGTGGGATTAGCAGAGGGCACCTTTGCTTTTGCAGCGTCTTGCTGTGAAAAGCAACACTATATAGAGTGACTCCTTCTGCAGAAGCTGGGGACCTGCTCCCCCAGGCAGGTAGGTCTTTTAATGTAGAAGAATTGGAAAAGCAGTGACCACCCTTACGATCCGTTTGCAGTAAAAGATGGACTGTCTTAACTGCACCGGTAAAGTGGCAGTCCCCACTAGGACAGATGGATGCAGTTATACTAATATGGATTATTCCAGTTCCAGAGGCGGAATAAGTTAGAGCAGTAAAACTGTTGTACCAGTACCAGTGTCTACACCAGCACTACGTCTACACTGCCCTCTCCTATGCAAAAAATATGCAAATGAGGCAAAGTGTGGAATATTGCTGCACCTCATTTGC
>JANRFK010002918.1:14860908-14896937 GCA_030068395.1 Apalone spinifera | reverse complement strand
CCCCCAAGTGACAAAGTTATGCTGGCATAGTTTCAAAGTGTGGTCATACACTACAGTGTGAGTGTAGAGTGTGTCTACACTAGAAATGCTTCAATAGTGCAGCTATAGCATAGACCTGTGCTACAGCGACAGGCAGGGTTCCTCCATCACCGTAGTACATCCACCTCTCAGAGAAAGCAGCTAGGTTGAGGGCAGACTTCTTCTGCCAACTTAGTGGCGCCTACACCAGGGATTACATCACAGAGGGTATGATATTTTTCATAATCTTTGTTGCGTGGACCAGCCTGAGACCGAGACCCTAAAAGGTATTTATGGACTAACTTGAGAGGCAGCTGCCTAAAACTTTTGAGGATTTGGCCCTAAGGGATTTAGGTCACAAGGCTCTTGTGAGGCCCAGTCTAGAACCCTAACCCCTGAGCCATCCTACCTCTCTCCATCTGAGGCAGATTCCCACCCCTGCCAGAGGAGATGCAGCCAAGCCTCTGTCTCGCTGCAGGAGACAGTGTAGAAGGAAACTACGGCTGCGTAGCTAATTCAGCCGATGGGGCAATCTCCCCTAGTAATAATGCTGCATTGCACATCTACAGTACCTTGCATCCATGGATACCAAAACACTTGCAAGTCAACTATGCACATGTATAGGGAAACTGAGGCAGAGAGCAACAGTAATTCACCCAAGGTCAATCTCTGCCACCCACTGAAGTTTAGTGGCAGAGATGGATGGATACTATGACCATGGATGCTGTAGAAACCCATAAGGTAGGGGGATCACACCCAGTAGTCCTGATTCTAGAATCTGCATTAGGCCACCCCCCAAGAATCCCACTTGGTACCTAACAAGGGCAGTAAGGTATCTAGTTCTATGGTTCCTTACTCATATTTACTGCTGTATATGGCCAGAGAGTAGGATAAGACCCATGGGTTTGGAAAGTCCCTGCCACAACTGCTAAGCACTGGGAATGCAGCACAGTGGGGGCTGAAAGGGAGTCCGGAGGATGGCTGGTAGCACTTAGGGATTTATAGCTGTTAAGCCCAGTGGTCTGGAACAGGTGGGAGCTGAACACTGTGTCATTCAGCAGGACCAGAGCTGGGGGAGGGGAGTCTGAAGTTAGTTTATCAGTGATTAGCTCAAGCCTATGTAATTTTTAACTGAAAAACAAGGAGACTCAAGGCCCAAAGCTGCCCCTCCCCCTTGGAATTCTGAGTAATATTAAACCTGCCTCCTGTCCACTCCAAGCAGATCAGTGCAGCAAGCGCACATGCCCACTCGGCAGATGGGATTTTACAAAAAGCCAGGCAAATCATAAGTGTCACTCGCATGCATGGCGGCCTCTCGTGGCCAAAGGGATGAACATCCCAGTAAGTCTGTTCATTCTCCTCCCACAGCATCACCGTAGGTGACACACACCAACCAAGCCTTGCCAAGGCGGAAAGACCTCCCTGTGCAGGGACTTTTTGTTCAGGGACACCACAGGGGCATGCAAAAGCAGCTTTTCCCACTCCTTCCCATGGATCGCTGCCTTCAGTGGAAATACACACAGGGCTGGAGCAGAGAGTCACAATTCCCCCACAGAACCAGATTCAAAATTCTAAGCTCTCCTGTCCAGTCCAGGAATTACTAGAAATGTGGACGAGGGGTAAGAAGTTAGCAACGAGCCACGGACCCAGTATCACCCACCTCGAGAAAATCAATCATCATAGGATTGAAAAAACAATTATACTATTTTTTCAGGCCTTTGATTTTTGAATACCACCCCCCACCCAGCACGGGGGATGTGTGTGGCACATCGGGGTTACCAATACTTCCCAATGTTCTGGTCAAGATAATTTGGCCCCTGCTACAAGAGCTCTGAGCCCCATCTCTGCCTGCCCCCTGCCTAGCAATCAATCCTGTGCCACCCCAGCAGATCAGCCCCTCTACCCCCATTGTTTCAGGCCACCCAAATTCTTCTCTGCTTCTTCCGTCTTCCTCATCCCCACTCCCTGGCCTAGGACAGCAGCAGTGGGGTGGCACAGGTGTAGGGGCTCCTCACCTGCCCCTGTGCGCAACACTTCTTACTGGGAGGGCAAGGGAGGAGTCATGGGCAGCGGGTATCATAGGGCAGGGGAAGGCATTGCCTTCCCAACCGTCAGCCTGGCCCCGCCTACTGTAGGCATTCCGGGGGCTGAGCATTGCTGCCCCCGAGCACCCACCCTCCCTGAGCTCCAGGGCCAGGAAGGCTAGGGTGGCGCACGGCCCCATCTCCCTGTGACAGGGGTGTATGCCCTAGGCAGAAGGGGGGGGACTAGGACCTTGCTTTCCCCAGCCCTACCTTCACCCACTGCCCATGGGACTATTTGTTGTTTTTTAAGGATAAGAACAGTCCACGTTAATTCAGAGAGAGAGTTCTAAAAAGAAAAGAGGAAGAGTTGAGAAGAGCAAGCCATGGACATTTTTTCCTGGCTATTTAGGGCATTTCTGGAAACAGTCTCTTGCAAGAGACTAATCCATAAGGTTAGTTAATTAGCATCTCTGCTTGAGAACATTAGGAACAGGTTTAGCTATCAAACACATAGGGCTTTAGCATGTATTAGCAGTTGGAAATGGAGGGAATTAGCAGGAGCAGAGCTACAGAGAGCAGTAAATGAGACTCAGTTTTGTGTAACGACCTGAGAGAAGGAAAGTGCAGTTGGCTGATGGAATTGACTGAAGTTAAGTCTGGGAGAGAGGAAGGGAGCTTTCCGTAGAAAGGAAGAAGTCAATAACATTCAGAATGATCTGGATACAATAGATGCTGTTGTTGAGTATAGACTCCAGCCTGGCAATATGCTAAGGGCATCCAGTGGAAAAAGGGAAAACACAGATCACAAGACGATATGCCATCAAACACTGAGCAGCAGAAGGATCGGGAGGAGTGGCACCAGCAAGCCTAAAATCTTTGACACAAGCTGCAAAGGCAGTAAAAGAACAGAAGAAATGCTAGGTTATATACAGTGACGAGGAAATGATCCTAGCCCTGCTTGGGGGCTTATCTGGGCCTCTTATGGAAAACCCTCTGCCTCCCTGGAGACACTGGGCAAAGCAGAGCACAGAAATTGAGACAATCCAGAGAAATGGACAAAGGCTGTACTTTAGAGGGCAGAGTTTCTTAAAAGCTCTGTACTCTTTGTGAAAGAAAGCAATCCTGGTCCCATTTAGAGCAATGGGGAAACTACAACGAGAGCAGAATAGGCCATTAGAGGGGAACTTACTGAAGTGGATGAAATTCTGTGCAGACTGTGCTGCAAAAAGTGTTCAAAGCCTGTGTCAGAGACAAGAAGCAAACAGAGGACATGAACTTAAGAAAGGAGCACAATGGAAAAGAATGTAGGCAGAAAGTGTTTATATGGATTGTATTTATCACTTGGGCTAGATGGACCCAGAGAGAAAAAGAGGAGACATTGATTAAACTTCTTATCACTTCTGTGGGGTATTATCCTCATTACAGAGACAGGTAAAGAAGGAGACACTTAAATGCTTTACTCAAGATCTTTCAGTGAGTCAGTAGCAAAGCTGGACCCAGATCTCAGGAGCCTAGAACCATTTTCCTCTGTTCTAACATTTATTAAGCCTATTGTCAAAGCTGAAGGGGGCAGACCGAGGGAAAGTGAACTAAATCAGCAGTTCACAACCAGTGGTCCAGGGCCCCCAGGAGTCCCCAAGCAGTTTTCAGGGGGTCTGCCAAGTAGGGCCAGGATAAGACTAGCTTAGACTCCAGGTGGAAAACTGAAACCCACATGCATGGATCTTAAGCCTGGGGCCCTGAATCCTGACTCATGGAGCAAAAGCCGAAGCATGGCACCTAAGCAACTTCCCTGCTTGCTACCCCTTATCATTGGCCCAGGCTTTTATATGCAGAAAACCAATTAGTGGCACAGCTGGCCTGGTGAGTTTTTATAGCATGTTGGGGAGGTCCCCTGAAAGAAAAAGGTGAGAGCCCCTGGACTTGGTGTCATTTTTGTTCTGTAGTGCTTAGCTATTTTAGTGGGTCATCTGGTTCAAAGACATCTGCAACAATGAGAAAACAAGAGGGACAATCAAGGACAGTATGGGTATTTAAAAAAAAGCAGGAACATTTCGTTTTTGCAATATGCTCACGTGTTTTCTTTTCTCCTTCGTGGTTTCAGCAGTGTTCCTGATAAGCCCTCAGTGGTGCTGTTTACAGGAGCAAAGTACAATCTCCCACACACCAAAGAGCATTTTTCAGCTTGCTCCATGCAAGCAGGAATCCACCCAATCTTCCGACCTGCACTAACTTCACAAACAAGGAGGCCAAAGGGAAGCAGCTGTGAGGAGCCTTACTTAAGCAAGTCCAAAAAGAGATGCCATTTCGCTGCAGCTATGAGAGGGCCACAGTGTTGCTGAGATCTCAGCTCTGGATTTGCTGGAACAAGCTGCATTGTATTAGCAGCCTTGGGCATATCAGATGCAATGCCCCTTCCTCTCCCAGTGACACCCTAGATGACGGTTGCCTAGCTATACTCACAAACAGATCCCCAACAGGATCAGAGCTGCACCTCCTGGCCAGAAGGAAAGCACAGCTGAACTTTTTCACATTCCTCCCTCCCCTGAAATATTTCACGGATAAATCAGAAAGGAGGTGTGAAGTTGGCACTTCAGAAGTAACCTTTTTTGATTTCATCCCATACAAGGCTTTTTCTACCCAGCACACATGATCCACAGGTTTTATCCCCCTGGCAGCTTTGGAGAGTTATATATTTATACACACACACACATACTCAACTTGTTCAAGTTAATAGCATTCCTGGGCTATTGAGTCAAAAGGCACTCTACCAGCGGGAATTTTGGGCAGGCAGGAGAGGGGGGGAGCATGGACTGTACTGAAAAAAAGGTTCCTTTTTTAACAACAATATTTGTCACTTAAAACTGTGCTTCCTTCAGTGGTTATGCTGGCAAGCCTTAGCCCTGATTCAAACCTAACGGCAAACAGGGATGGGTAACATGATCCCTGCACGAGGGTTTTGCCCGGGGAGGATTAACGAGACAGGGGCAAGCTGACGTTGGAGGCTACGTTGACATTGATGAATGTTTCAAGAGCGTGGTGGGTGTTGCTTGGCAATTCATAAGTAGAGAAGTGGAGCCAGCTAACAACTGCCGGGGAGGATGTCAAGGACTGGGCACGTAGAGGGCTGGTACAGCAAAGGTAAGATCTGATTTAGTTCCTACCATAGAGGTTTGCTTGATTTACCCATTATTTTTATTTTTGTAACGTAAAGGTGCAGAGATTGCAAGGCCTATCAATACAATAGGAACACAAAGTGGTCAAGAGCTGACAATCTCAGGGAAGGAGATGCCGAGAAGTCAGTAGTGGGATTCTAAATGAGTGTCTCAATGAAACAAAGCCCGTCATTCCAAGGAGGAGACTTTTTAAAAAGTGTCTTAAAGTTCATTCAAAACCCCAGAAACGTGTACAGGTTGAAGCCCTAAAATCCAGGACTCTCTGGTCCAGTAGCATCATGGATGTTCCTGGACCAGAGAGATTCCCCGCTGGCCAGGTTCAGAGGAGCTGGCGCAGTGGGGAGCCAAGTGTGGTGGCCAAAAGTGCAGCCCCTGCCGGGTCAGAGGCAGCGGGGCTGGCACAGCGGGGAGCGCAGCTGTGGCAGAGCTTAGTGGCCAGGCCTGACAGCTAGGAGGGGAGCCCCCCACACCTCTCCTGGTCCGGCAAACTCCATGGTTCAGGACCACTCAGGTCCCTAAGATGCCAGACCAGGGAAGTCCCACCTGTATAGACTTGCCTGTATGATACATCTCCTTTCAGTAGCTATATCTTGTGACAGTCGTTCTCTATCTCGTATGATGTTTTTCCACTCCTTTGTGGATGGTGTTCTAGAGCAGTCCCTTATGCTGGAAAGAGCCTCCTCACAGGGTTACTCAATCACCATTAGGAAGTAGCTAGTATCATCTTCCAGCTTCTGTGCTTGCTGCGGCTGAACAAGGCCAAAGCTGCCCTGAGAATCTGAAGGGGGAGAGACACAGCTACCGCGTTAGGGACTGAGGCTAGGATCTGCCACCACTGGAAAGGAAAGGGCATCTGCAGCAGCAGAACCTGACTGGCAGAGCTTGGCTCATCTCCCCTCTGCAGTCTCTGTTACATTAATTATAGCTGTGATAGGTCAAATCACAGAAGTCCCCTTGGAGTTGTCCCCCAATGTGCTGATCATTCCACTGACACCCAACATCCTGGGTGTCTTCCCACCTCTCTGTCTGATTGGCCAGATCCTCTGATCTCCCCCAGCCAAAGCACAGAGTTGGGGTTACTGCTCTCCAGCACAGCAACACAAATACTGATCCAGTTCAGTTCCAGGTAGGCTCATCCCCCAGGAAACCAACCTCCCCTCACCTCAAGAGAGACCAAACCCTCAAATAAATCCATCTTACCCTGTCTAAATACTAAATCTATGTAAAACCCTATCTATTTACATAGATAAAGCTCATAAGGTCTGCCCACTTTATCAATGAAAGAGAGATATGCACATTGGTTACTCCCCTCCCCAGATAATTATTTATATAGGGCTTGATAATAAATAAAAGGTTGCAAGTGAACACAGTCAGCTCAAAGTAAGTTCCTAAATTAAACTAAAAAACTTGTTGCATTCAAATTCTTCCCCTAAACAGCTGTTCTCATCTCAGGTAAAAGCTTTGAGTTAGAGTTGATCTTTACTCTGGCCTGGGTCTGTCGCTTCTTCAAAGTACTTGGTATTCTCTTAGGGTGGCCAGACAGCTTCAAAGGCCAGCTGAAGACAAAGGATTGATGGCTTCTCATTGCTTAAATAGACTTTCCTTCAGGGTGAGGACCTCCCCCCATTCCCATGGAAAAATACCAGGTTCAAGATGGATTCCAGTACCAGGTGGCATGGTTGCACGTCCTTCTAGGACCAAGCGCAGTTTGGGCTAACAGGACGAACAGACCGTCCACAGGTCATTGGTTTGAGAACTGAGGTATTGGGTACAATAAAATATCACCAATGGCCCTTATTAGCACATTTAGAACTAGGAACAGATTCACACTGAGGCTGCTTCTAGACTGGCATGATTTTGCGGAAATACTTTTAACGGAAAAGTTATTCCATTAAAAGCATTTCCGCAAAAGAGCGTCTAGATTGGCACGGATGCTTTTGCGCAAAAAGTGCTTTTGTGCAAAAGCATCCATGGCCAGTATAGACGCGATTTTGCGCAAGAAAGCTCCAGCAGCCATTTTCGCCATTGGGGCTTTCTTACGCAAAAAATTCCTTCCCTGTCTACACTGGCCCTCTTGCACAAGAGGGCTTTTTCCTGAGTGGGAACGTCAAAGTATTTGCGCAAGAAGCACTGATTCTGTACATTACAAAGTCAGTGCTCTTGCACAAATTCAAGCGGCCAGTGTAGACAGCTGGCAAGTTTTTGCGCAAAATCTTGCCAGTCTAGATGCACCCCGAATGTTTCTAGCTTCGCATATGAGAACGGTACATGCACAAAAATAGGATATATACAGTCAGCAAGCTAACATTAAAATTAATGTTACAGGAGGTATTTTGAATCTTTGAATTATGCGTATTCATATGCCAATTTTCCTAAAGCATGGGGATGGGGGAGACTGTGACAATAGCCACATTTCAGAGGCAACTAAGCTTTAGTGGAACACATTCGTATATTGAGGTTAAACATCAGTAAATGTGAATATATTTAAAGGGGGGCAAACTTGAAACGAAGCCCCATCTCATTCTAAAGGGCAGAGAAAAATGCTACTGGCAGAGCAGATTCACTGGTGAAGCACAACCCAGCTCCTGCTTGCTCCAGAATAGAGCTCAAAGACTGAAATGCAGTAGCAAAGTAAAGAGAATTTTATTCCTAACAATAATAGCACCTGGCAGCTGTATATTCACTTTTCACCTGCAGATCTCAAAGTGCTTTGTTTTGCCCAAAGCACTTTGCATTATTTTAACCCCGTTTATACACGGGAACCAATAGGCACAAAAGTAAAGGAGAAATTTCAGACGTGTGTAAGTGACTTAGGAACCTAAGCTTATGTCTACACTAGGAGCACTTTACCCGTATAGAACTACGTGTACGTTATCCCCGCAAAGACCTAGTGGAGACACAGCTATACTAGTTTTGCACCAGTGTGGCAAATCTACTCGCCCATGCGTAAAACAAGCCAACCTAATAAAAGCGCAGTTTTGGTAGTCCAGCTGCATGTGCACTACAAACTTTTGCCAGCACAGCTCACTCAGGGATAGCACCCTCTCAGACTCCTGACCGACGGAAATTGGTAGCGTAGACATAGGCTATGTCTTCACTAGAAATATGACCGCTAGACCACTGACCACGTCAGTGCAGCCACTACTACAGCAACAGGAGGGGATTTCCCTGACTGTAATTAATCTACCTCTGCTAGAGGTAGGTTGATGGAAGAATTTTTCTGCTGACTTAGTGCTGTCTACACCTGGGGTCATATCAGCTTAACGACTTTGCTCAGAAGTATGAATTTTTCACGTCCCAGAGTGACATAAAAAGGGTCAACCTAGCTTTTAAGTCTAGGTCTGGCCAAAGTCTAAATCTAACACCTGACCTGGTCCATGTCTAAAACTTAGATTAGCCTAGATCAGGGTCCACCAAGCCATCAACGGCAGGGGCCACATGCATCTCTGCACACCGGGTATCCGTGGGGGGGGGGGGCTCTGAGTGTTGTTCCCACCCTCAGCACAATTTTGCAGCTCCCATTGGCCAGAAGCCAACCAATGGGAGCTACCTGGACTGTGCTTGTGGAACAATCAGTGCCTGGAGGGTCCCCCCCATACCCAAGGGGTGCGCTACAGAGATAAACAGGGCCCCCGCAGCCCAGCACTTGAGCAGGGGGCATGGCAGGCAGGGAGCCCGCCCAAGGGAGCTGCTGGGCTGCCAGCCAGGAGCTGCCTACAGTAAGCGCCTCTTGGCCAAAGCTTGCACCTGACACCCCAGCCCCTCGCTCCCTGTTCTAAGTAACAACCCCTGATCTTGGTCACAACTCCCTCCCAGTCCGTGCACCTCCTCTTACACCTCTCCTCTAAGTCAGAATCCTCTCCTGCAACCATGCCCCCTCCCAGACCTGCACTCCAGTCTCTGGCTCCGGGTTGCAACCCCCTCCTTCATCCAACCTTCCACCCAGACCCTGTACTCCCATCCATTACCCCGAGCTCCCTTCTGCACCCAGCCTCCATCCCAGACCTCGCACCTTTTCCATTAATATCATGGAAGAGTGCAGTTCTTGACCACTTACCAAAGTCTTGGAGTGGCCTTCCATCAGAAATGATTGCCTGCCCCTGACGTAGCTGCATTGCTCAGAGGTGGGGAAAATTCACATCCTAAAGAGATGTAGTTAAGCCCCCAGGTGAAAACCACCTCATCACCCCCGCTCGAGGAGGTGGATTAACCACAGTGAGAGAAAAACTCCTTCCATCCCTGTGAGACGTTCCTATATGCTTGGGCCACAATGGCAGAGCCGCAGTGCCCTTACTGTGCCTGTGCAGAGATACAGGAACTCACTGAATGTCAGTGGGATGTAGGCTCGTAAATCAATGAGGTGTTTTTGAAAAATGTTAAAGCGACTAGCTCTAGATGAACGAGTGCAGGGGTTTTCAAACGACAGGTCATGACCCAGGACTGGGTGGTGGAATCTTGGGCACTGGGGCTCATTGCTGCAGGGGGATCAGGTGAGCAATGGGGGTGCTAAGGCAGCTCCCTACCCATCCTGGCACCGCAGACTGCGCTGTTACCAGCAAAAAGCCTGGCTCCTAAGTTGGGGGTGTGGGAAAATGCACAGGGCTCCTTGCACTGCCCCTGCCCCGAGCACTAGCTCCACTCTCCCATTGGCTGGGAGCCTGCTCCTGGCTGCTTCTGGGGCGCAGCATGGTCTGCAGGGCCAGGAGAAGCAGGAACCTACCTTAGCCTCACCACTGAGCAGGAGCCACTCCAGGTAAGTCCCTGCGGCCCCGGCCCAGACTTCCCCAAAGCTGGAGCCCCCTCCTGGACCCCAAAGCTCTCCTCCGGAGCCCACACTCCAGGCAAATTATGTTGGGTCGCGGCACCGATTTTCTTCAACTGGGTCACGAGGAAAAAAAAGTTGGAAAACTCCTGCACTAGTAAGTCTGTGGCATTGGCAGGAGTAGAACCCATGAGTCCTGACTCAGATTGGTCCCTAAAACCCATTCAATCTCAAATATTTGCAAAGGATTCTGTGGGTTCTGAAAAGGAATCTTGTAGTATTTCTATTCCAATCCATTAACACTGATCACTAGCCACACACTTGGAAGGAACATCACCCCCCCTTACAACCCCCTCTCCACCTGCTCCCACCCATTCCACTCCATCTGCTTTCTCCTGCGCAGCTCACCAGACAGCTGCGTGTCTGTGCAAGCATCCCCATGGCTGCCTCGGGATGGCTGAGGACATTGTGCCAGTCAGGGAAGAGCGCCCAATAAGGGCAGGGAAAGGGCGGGCTTAAGGCTTCACATAGAAAACCATCACTTCAAATCTTCCTAAAAAAAATCCCACCCCCCAAAGGAGCACAGCAGCCCAGAGCTTGTGCTCAGTCTAGAGCAGGGTAATTCCTGCACCACCTCTCCTGGGCAATGCCTCGCAGGATGGGCTTGCTTTAGATCCAGACTCCCAGCTCATAACCTGCCTTTTGACTTCTGGAAAGACCCAGCTGCGTTTGCTGTGACTTGCTGCCTGCTAAAAATGATCTGGAGCAAGGAGCCAGCTCTCCCTTTCTCCGCCCTCCTCCTCCTCCCTACCCACGCTGGGAGGGATCCAGTGTCAGCCTGTAGCTGGCATTGCAGCTGGGGTCCAGGCAAAGAAAGGGAGATTGCTGCTTGGAGGCCAGGGGGCTCTGGTTTCTAACAGTTTATTAATAGCAAATACACACGTCCATGCTAAACCCATGTCCAGTCCAGCGCACAAGGAACTGGGCTCCTGGAGAGAAAGGTGAGAGCTAACAATTGCAAATTGGGGCTGTGCTTTTCCTTTGTCTGGGACCAGACAGGGTAAAGGTGGCAAACGTGGAAGGCTGGGAAGGGGTCTTCCCCAAGAAGAGCCACTTCCACCCTGTGAGCTGGAATTAACTCAAAGTCCAGCAGCTCTGCTCAGAATGCAAGGCAGCACAGCTCCTGCAGGGTGCGGCTTCATTCATTTGATAGGGTTACAAGATCTGCCAGGAGCTTGCCTTAGCCAATACATTCAGGTTAGGATTACCAGCCATTCCAGGCTGTGCTGAAGAGTGTACTGTACTTCACCATGGGACCATAAGGAAGGTATGTTACCTGCCAGGTAAGAGATGTCTTGTGTGAGCTGGGGGGAAGAGAGAGACAGAGTGAGTGAGTGAGTGTCGGAACACACAAATGAGAAGAGGAGTGGCATGGTGAGTGGGTGTGAATCCCTAACCCCAGATCTGGAAGGTGGGACTGCAGAGTTTGGTCTGGGGCAGTTGATCAGTTTCAGGATTCAATCCCACAACAGCAGGACCAGCTGAAGCAGAGGTTATTTCCGGATTTTACTCCCACACATGCAGCTGAGCCACAAGAGGTTTAATCTGCCAAAAAGTTGCTGGTACCAGCTAGAAAAGAGCTCTGCTTTTGTCCTCACCTTTCCATGAGCTTTCCTCGTCTCCCTTAGGAAATAGAAGCAGGGTGAGTATCTATTGAGGTTAGGAATGTGTCATGATTTCAGAAAACTGCCTTATTTGGGAAGAGGGAGAGCACCCATGAAAATAATCTGTTCTCTCTCATCTTAGAATTGTTTTAGCGAACAGAGGGGAGCGCTGTTATTGTGCCAGCCTACACTAATTTATTTCTAGATGACTAGACCTTAGCTCATTTCCATGCTGGCAGCGAGCATGCTATCGCCTGCTATTTCTGCATTCTTCCTCTCCAACTCTACTCCAAATCGGGTGTGGTTGCAGCTTACATACCCTAGAATAGACTCTATGGGTTTTTTTTAAAACAGCGTAACAGCCTTTTTTCCAGTAGATCATTCTCTCCTCACCACCCCCAATGCACATGTGCGTAGACTAGCTACAACTGAAGCATTCTGTAACAAGAAGGCATATTAGGGACTCACACAGAACGTAGCGGTTAAATGATCAGCTCACAGATGCAGAAGGGAATTAAGACTCCTTCCTGGGAAAGTCGAAGCTTCTCTACTCAGTGTTAAATGTTGTATTCCATCCTCAGCCATCTTGGAGAGCCTGCATGTAGGCTAAGAGCACATTCCCTCACTGGGAGGCTGTCAGCATGACTGAAAACCAGGCAGGTTTGACATGGAAATCTCTATAACTTGGCAGTATAAATTTCTGTTTGTTTGACATTTTGTACACACACTCTCACTGCAACAATACCTAGTAAAAGCCTTTCATTTGACTTTCTAGCATTCATAGTAAATTCCCTCCTAAAAATAAAAGAAAGACATAGCACATAAGTTACAGTCACAAGGTGCAGGGGGCGGAGAGAGGCAGGAATACACCTCTATTACTATTATTATGTATTACTGTAGCACTTCAGCATCCTAACCAAGGCTGGGGACTATGTTATACTCTGCAAACATTGAACAGAAGACAGTCCAGGCCCCAAAGAGCTTCAGTTCTAGGACATGACACCAACACATTTTGACAAGCAGTAATATGACTCTAGGCATGTCAAATGCACCCATCCCTACAGCATCCCACTACCAGCTCATGTACGAAGTACAGAAGAAAGATGTTTCCACACCCAACCTCTAGCAGCACAAACACCTTCACTCATATAAACAAGAGAGTTTAGCCAAGTGTTGGTCTAGGGGTACATACAGCCATAGTCAGACATTCTACACTTCTGTGCTTGTGGCGCAAAGCAATGTGAAAAAGCCATAAGTAAACAGATCAGGACCATTTGGTCTATTCCCTATGAGGTAACAAGGAGGGATCAGCAACACCATTTTACTACCAGTGAAACCACAGTGAAACAATTTAAGTCTACCTGGTATTTACAATGCAACAATCGCTATAGTGTCTATGAACCAGTGTTTCAGCAGAGTCACTCATTGGTCACATCCTGCCATGGAATAACTGTTTGCATTATGAGAAAAGTTGTTACTACTGGACCAGTCACCGCAGTGCAACTCTGCAAGGTGTTGTCCTGGGCTGTTTATTCTGTGACTCCTTTCATCACGTGGAATTGCAAGTGGTGGCTCTCCAGGCTGAGTACCACTGGAACTGCAACTGGTTGTTAAAATGACTACTAATCTCTCCTTCCCAGTCCGTTTGCATCAATGTGCCACTTTTTTTATTTTGTCAAACAAAACAGCTTTGGTTTTTAAAGCAAACTTGCTGAAAGACCATGCACAACGCATCGATAGCAGCCGCTGCTGGAGCCTTCGTGCTCAACTCATAAGCCACTTCAGAAAGCAGGGTCTCTTGTAAAGGACAGGAAGGGTGTTTTCCATGTGTAAAGGCAGCTAAGAGCAGCAGAGGTAGGGCCCTGCAATGGAAAAAGGTGCTTATTTTAAACGCACCATAAAGGTGCCTGGTTCAGGGAAATCAGTTTGAGGAACTGTTCCTTACCAGCGCAGAGCAGGCTGAAACTTGCAGTGAATGTTATTCTGATGTTGTTCATGTCCTGTTTCCAGGGACCTGATGGCCGATTCGGAACCGCCTTTGGAGCAGAATGGGGATGATGCAGGGACATCCTTAGAGCTCCAGGGGGAGGTTACAGATGCCCTGTTAGAGCCTGAAGTTGCACATGCCCCCTTGGAGCTAACTATGGATGTCATGAACACTCTGCTGGAGCTGAACGTGGAAGCTGCAGGTGCTCCACTGGAGCTGAATATCACAGACACATCCTTGCAGCAGCACGTGGATGGCACAGATTCTCCCTTGGGCCTAGAGGGTGCAGAGCCCCTGACGCTGAGCATTGAGGAGCTGGGAGAGCATTTCCAGGAATGCATCGCGGCCGTGGAGCAGCTGGAGGAGGAGAGGGACAGCCTCATCCAGGAACTCACGCTGCTCCGGGAGCCTGCCCTTCAAGAAATCAGACAAGCTCACGAGGCAATCCTGGCAGCCTACCGACTGCAGGCCAAGGTGGAGCTGGAGAGGGACAATCTGAGGAACGAGATCCGACAAGTCAAGCAGAAGCTATTCAAGGTGACCAGAGAGTGTGTGGCTTGCCAGTACCAGGTGGAAACCAGACGGCACGACATGGCCCAATATGCCGTCTATCAGGAGGAACTGGAAACCAGGGTCAGCCAGCTCTCAGAGGAAATATTGCAGCTGAGAGAGACTTGTGAAAAGCAGAAGGAACAGGTCAGGCAGCGTCTGGAGAGGCCTCAGCACCGAGGGGACAGCCATTTCTTGCAGGAAAGCCGAAGGCTTTCCATGGAGTTCGAGAGCTTTGTGGCAGAGAGCCGCCAGGGCCTGGAAAACCACTACGAGCCGCAGCTCATGTGCCTTTTGGAAAGGAGAGAAGCCAGCGCTAAGGCTTTGCAACAAACACAGGGAGAGATTCACGGGCTGAAGGAGGCACTGCGACCACTGCAGGGAGAGGCCAGCAGGCTGCAGCTACAGAACAGAAGCCTGGAAGAACAGATCATGCTCATTAAGCAAAAACGGGATGATGAAGTTCTCCAGTACAGGGTATGCTTTACAGGCCTATTAATACAGCTTAAACACCATTCTAGTCTAGGTCTGGTCTGTGCTGCTTCCATGGAGGTGGCCGGGGTCCTGGATTCAGCACCTGCATACTACAGTGATTGGTACTATCCAGAGGTGAAAGTAAGCGGGTGTGCCCTGGCGTGTAGTGCCAGCAAAAGCTGTCTGAGCTGTGGCAAAAGCCAGCAGGGAGCTATTTAAAGAGCTGGCAGGAACCCGGGTTGCAATAGGATAGTACCCGTAAGAAATGTGAAGTTAGTTACTTTCATCGTTGGTGCTATACAAATACCTTATACACAAGAGTTGGGAGTCTTGCTTTGAAACCCATGGAAACTAGGGTATAGAAGACACTGCATTCAGAGGCAAAAGAAAAGATGGCAGAGAATATCAGGGGCAATAGAAAGCCAGACCTCTTCTACTTGCCGAGGCATTTAGTAGCCCACGAAAACCAGGATGTCCCCTCTCCTTGAAAGATGCAAGGCAAAGCAATGGCAGCTGTTAGGCAGGCAGAAAAAAAAGAGAGGTTAGAAATAAAGAGGACACCAGGAGATATTGTTAGGGGTTCACAACTATGGTCAAAGAAAATATTCTTCTAGTTTAACCTGATGTGTTACCAATCTCCTCTTCAAACATGTGGCGGTGTTATCTACGTGCCTAACAACAAAGCCAGTCCCCATCTTGCACAATATGAAAAACACAGAGGAGCAGAAATAACTTTAGCTTTGTTACTCAAAAAGCAAATCTTAATTAAGGGCCTAAAGCACAACACCATGAGTTTATCACATGCATGTTCATTTCCAAAGAGTTTAAACCCTATGAAGCAGTGTCGCACCAAAGCTGCTGCTTTTCAACTTATGGCCATTGTCTTACATATTTGCATTTGAACCGAATGTCAAATACAAGTCCTGCTAAAAGTTTGTTTTTTTAAAAAAAGCTTCCAAGCTTCGACTGATCTATTAGACACATCAAGAAACAAATCCTCTGTATAATTCAGAGAACCTTCAGACACTTCAAGGTAGCAACATCAGTTAACACCACCAGATCTGGTCCTCTCTGTATTTAGATGTCCCAGGAGGATGTGTGTCTGTCTACTGAATACACACAGGCATAGAGAGAGTGAAGTTTTTGAGTTTACACAGGGCCTGAGGAAGAGCTCAGTGCAAGTTTCTCTCTTACCAACCGAAATTTGCCCAATAAGAGATATTAGCTCTTCCACCTTTGTAATAGCATTGTCCTGTTAGTCTCAGGCTACATATCCAATATGCAGATACATGCTACTTTACAGGTATGTAATACCCACATCTAAAGATTTCTCTCTGCCTTAGACGTGCATGCTCAGATACCAGAGATAAGCACAGCATGAACAAAGAGAGAGATGCATCGAAATAGTCCAACTTGCAGCAGGTCACCACATAAAATTTTTCCTTGGGGCTACCTGAAAAGCACCTAATAGCTTCATTTTGTGCTGAATATAGCAGCTCCTTTTATACTGAGTGAGCTTCTACAATTACAGCAGTGTCCAGAGTACCCGTCTGCTTCTGGGGTTAGTTCCAGGTGCTGGTTAGTTTATAAAGCCTTAAGTGGCGTAGGCCTGTTATTTATCCTCTCATCTTGTTGGCATTTAAAATGCATAAACCAAATACACTATTAATACTAAGCCATTGATTTTGATAAGAAGGGCTGTAGGCGTCTACTGTCTCAAGTAGGGCTATTTTCCCCCTAGAGAGAGAAATAATCTTCCTACAAATTGCCAATGGTCTACTCTGGCATCCTGTATCCTCCAATGGCCAATGTCAGAGGTTCAGGGATTTTAAACCTTCATTATGGCTACTTATGCAACTACTTTCTCTGGGGGTGGAAAAGAGAAGGAATTTCTTTCTAAACAAATGCAGTTAGTGACTAGTTTATGCCCTGAAAATAGGAGGGTTTATGCCTTATACATTTGTAAACCCAGTTGGTTTAAATGGCGGATATAATTCATATAAATTACTATTACTCCTCTGAATCTTAATAGGCTCTTTGCCACACCCTCTCTTAGCAACGTACACCACAGTTCAAAGTTTCCTTTTCCATTTTAATATCTGCTACCTTCATTTCCTCTCGTTCTGGTATTATGACAGAAGATAAACAAGCCCACAGCTGACCTTTTTCCTACACCTCTGTCACATCTCCTCTCTAAACATAATAATCCAACTCTAATCTTGCCTCCTATAGAAATTCTTTCCATGTCTTCAAAGCACATTCCTTACCTTTTCTATTTCAAGAATACAGTTTTTGAGACCAAACCTTAACCCACGATTCAAAGGGGAGAATTTCTGCCATTATAGACCTTAACAGTTCTATTTTCAGTATTGTTCTCTGCTTTTCTCAACACACGCTATTAATAGAGTCTATGGCATGAAATTAAGCTAGTGCCTCTTTAAAAATAAAAGTCTTTCTGAATGGCCTCAGAGCTGTTTCCTTAACATGTTGGGTCTCATGAAAGCACCACCTGGCTGACTTCCTCCTTAACAGTAACAGTATCATACACTGTCAAAGGAGATTCGGGGTAGCCAAGTTAGTCTGTACAGAAAAAACAACAACAAATGGTCTGGTAGCACTTTATAGACTAACAAAACATGTCGATGGTATCATGAGCTGTCTCCCTTGCCAGAGGTAATCTATAACCACTACAATAAATGTCCAATGTTTAGCATTTCACCCCCATTTTGTAGGGGAAAGAAAAGCAATTACATGTCTAGAGTGTATTTAGGGGAAGATGATCCACAATTCATCTATCCCCCTTTCATGCCACACCTTTTCAGCTAAGTTAAAGCAAGCCAAGGCAGTCAGTGGCTTCTAAAACTGGACTTGGATTTCATTCCCTATACCCTTTCTGAACACTGCTGTTGGAAAACTTTTGGCAAGTTCTCCTGATCACGCATGAAGGTAACAGATGCTGCAGGCTCTGTATGAAGAGGTCAAGCCATTTATGTCCAGATCAGCTCATGGCCTTACATCAACTTTTCATTTTAGATTTCTCTTCCCATTCAGCATTCCGAAAGCACAGTGCTTGTTGAAATTGACTCATGTTTCCTATTTCCACATCTCACAAGGACTCAGAGCGTACTGTCTGCTATTAATTTCCTCCTGGCAATTTTACGTTCAGATAAAAATACAGATTGGATCACTCTGAAACACACACAATTTGTTTGTATTATGCTTCGGTTATCAATTCAAGAGGCATTGTGAGCTGAGAGACATCCCCCATAAACCAATAAGCCTACTGAGCATGCATTGGCACAGTCAGCCAAAAGTAGAACTTCCTCCCTAGACAAACTAGGTTCCTTATCTATACTGGGGAAATCATCAAACTAGCAGTGCTCCCTCTAATCTGGGCGGCAGCAGGCTTCACAGGTGATTACTCAGCCCCAGCCAGTCAGTCAGCTGAGTGCACTGAGCCTTCAGCCTCTGACTGAGTGGGGCTGAGTAATCACCTATGAAGCTATACTGCCCCACAACTAAGAGGGAACACTGGTGGCCAGCCATCAATACAGCTGCAACTGTGCAAACCCATAATGTAAACAGGCAGACCTGCTACACTGATGTAAACAGGGCAAATCTTCCTTCTCCCACCTCTCCCTGTTTAGGCAACACTAAGGGCTGTGTTTCAGTTACACATTAGACATTTTCCTTGTCCACAGGAGCAGGTAGAAGAGATGGAAGAGAGACTAAGGGAGCTGAAAAATGAGGTCCAGCTTCAGCAACGCAAGAACCAAGAATTGGAAGAGCTGAGGACCAGCCTACACCAGGAGCTGTCTATTTACAAGTCAGTTTATTTCTTTTTATTGGTAAAACTATCTAGCATGGAAAGGAAGAATGACAAGTAGTTTTCAAGGACAGCCTTAGAAACTGGCTAAGTAGGAACCTAAAGCTCCTAGTTCCAGTACAAGCAGGGGGATGGAAAGCACTACACAAACTAGACACAATACCATTAGTGTCAGTCAGGGATTGGCACGCATAAGTATTGGCTAGAAAGCAGTGTGAGGCAGACAGATTAAAATGGATAGACCTTTAGCAACACAGATACAGTGAGGGCACAATTTTCTTCCAGAATGCCCCAGTTTTGAAAAAGTGTGGGAAACGTTCATGACAATAAACAGTATCCACAGGCACAAGAGGGAATATTCCCCTCTTGGTCAAGATACCATTACTGCTCATTTTTCCCTTCAGGATGCTTCATGTTACAGAAATGCTCTTTAGCTCCAAGAATTTCGAACAAAAATACATCGATTTACATCTCAAAGTTTTCACTTTGGCTATGTCTACACTACAAGGTTTTTGTGCAAAAACCCGCAGAGCGTCCACACCTCAAGCACGTTTTTGCGCTAGAAAAATCTAGAGTCCATCGACAGAACAGAGGGGTTTTTGTGGTGTAGGTATACCTCCTTCTACAAAGCATAACTCCTTTTTGCACTACAGCTCTTGCGCAAAAAGGCTCGTGTGGACGCTCTGCAGGGGTTTCTCGCGCAAAAAGAGCCTATCCGAAAAAGCACAGGTGCTCTGATGGCCATCAGAGCTTTCTTGCACAAGAGCGTCCATGCAGTGTGGACATTCTCTTGCGCAAAAGCACATTGCTTTTGCGATGCACTTTGAGGTCTGGACGGGCTTTTGTGCAAGAACTCTCCCGCAAAAGGCTTCTTGCGCAAAAACCCTGCAGTGTAGACAAAGCCTTTGGGACACATTACCAGTTTGTTGGGCTGTATGTGCTCGCTCTGGAGATTTTTAGTAGTTTTTCTTGTGATGGTGGCATTCATTTTCCTTCCCCACACAACTTTCTCCCTCTTGTAGTTTCAGAAAAATCTTCCCTCACTCCACACATGTATACCATACTTTTCTTGGAACAATACAGGTTGAATCTCTCTAATCCTGAGGGTGCTGGACCCGACTGGTGCCAAACCAGAGAATTTGCTGAACCACAGGAGGTCAATATTGTCTAGCAGCATTATCAGCACTGCCACTGCTTTCCTGTGCAATATCGAAGAGCCCAGGAAATGAGAGCAAGGTCTGGTGGCTGTAAAACTTTCTAGAACTGTGGGAAACTTGGACACACACATGCTAAGTGAATATCTGGCTAACTCACATCATGCCAAGCATCAGAAATTGCTAAACAGAGAATGCCGGACTACAGACGTTCAACTGTTAGTAGGGAATTGCCCCTTCCTTTAGCATAGTGTTTCCCAAATGGTGTTCCGCGAAGTGAAAATAAGGGTTCCACAAGAAAATTCCATTACATTTTATGATTTAAAATAATTGTTTTTTTTTAAATGTGCAATTAAACAATGTTGATCTCATGACCTTGTTTATTATCTTTACTTATTTGTGGTCTACTTTTTCAGGTTCATATATTAGACTTATTAGGGGTTCCACAAAATTCTTTTGAGTTTAAAAGGGTTCCGTGGCCAAATAAAATTGGGAAATGCTGTGTTAGAGGAAGAAATAGCCTTCTGGCAATTTTGGGAGACCAGGAGTTAACTGTATTTACCCTCCTGATCAGGTATCAGATGGCAAAGATGTAGGCAAGGTTGGTCTAAAAGTCACAGGATCCAAAGGCCAGTATTTTCAAATGTATCTGCAACTCCAGGTTCTCCTACATGCTGGTGGTGTTCATCACTAAAAGATAGATGCCTCAATCCATATTAAGTGGCCTAAATAAGAAACCTAAAACTGGACAGCCAAGCTTGTAAATTTGGGTTTACTGCTCCTTTGCCTAAGGCCTGTATATCAACACCATTCCTCTTTCTGTCCCATAGCAATAGTTCCTCATTTGTCAAACTATGTTGAGGATAAGTTGATCTGCCTTCTGGGTGCAAACTGCATAGTTCTATCTGTTTATTCAGCTAACCTGATCGCTATCCAGTGCTACTCCTGCACGCCTTGCAGCTCTAAAGTGCTTTTCATAATTCTCCAGATCATTATTTCATTAGAATTGGTGACCTAAGTTTACTTTCTACATTTGCAGGGGCTGCTTAGAAATCTATGGTCAGCTTTGCAACTCAGAAAAAAAAGTAGACCAAGATTGACTGATGGACTTTTAGTTTAAACCAGAAAAGAGGCAGAAGAGCTTGATGTGAAGGACTGAAATATCTACAGTGGACACTTACATTTCCCTCTTTCTGCTCACCCCCTCCTAAGTAATGCATAGAAGCTATTTAAAAAGTCAGGAATATTAGACAATGGTTTGCTTGTTTATATTTCTTGAGGTGCTGCTCTGTTGATCTTCTAGCATGGTAGAAAAGTGTGATGCTGCCATCCTCAAGGACAGCACAGAAGAGTATACTTGTACTAAATAATGAACATATAATGAACAATAAGATGTACGTTTTGCTGTGTTTTTGGAAAGCATATCTGATCTTGTTCCATACGTGAATCGTGTAAGCCTGCACAGAAAGGAAGCCCTTTTTTTTTTTAAAGAAACACTTAAAAAGGATTATTCTTGTTGCACCATAAACAGGATTGTTTATTTTGTAGCTAAAAAGATGACTGCTGTATTGTGACATGTTCTAGTAGGGTCCATAAACTAACTTTCCATATAAATGGTTTCCATTCTATATAAAAATCTCACCTTCAAAATAAGGAGTCAGGGTTTAAACTTGCAGGAGTGGGGAACCTTTTTAGGGTTGGGGGCTACTGTCCCAGAGGGGGAAAAAAAAAAATCAGTTAGGGACCACACACACAAGTGAGAAGCAAAGCAAGAAACCCCTGATGGAGAAGAAAAGACACTCCTCACATTCTCCTTGCACACCAAAGCCTGGGGGGAAAGGAGGGGAGGAGAAGCACGCCCAGGCTAGATTTTGTGTGCTCTAGCCCTATGGGTGGATGGCAGAGGGGCTGGAGTGTCAGCGCAGGCTTCCTAATGCAGGGGAGATCCCTGAGCCTCAGGGACAAGATCCAGGCAAGACAGGAGCCACATCCAGCCCCCAGGTCTAAGGTTCCCCATCCCTGGACTAGTTATACATCCCAAATCACATTCTGCCTCTTGGTGAGTGCAACATGGTCATATGATCAAATCAAAACAGCTATACATTTCTCTCTCACCACAATGATCAGAGGACATAATGAGATGGAGTTTAACCATTTACTTGATAAGCTGATATTTATTAGTTATCTCCATCAATTAAACTGTTCATAGGGCTGCCAGCAGCTGCAGCAGCCTTGGGAGCTGCATGTGGCTGGAAGTGGCTGCGAGGGCTGCCGGCTCAACAGTCCAAGAGCGGTCAACTGTGTAATCAATAAATTCTATCCGTTACACAGTTAATATTTTTATTCTTTTTTTTTTACATCCCTAAGATGTAAAACTAACAGCCCATTAACAATTGGTGGGGGGGAGGGGAGGGTTTAAGACCCACGCCTGATTTACCTTTACCAGTGTAGCCAGAGTTAGGTCAACAGAAGAATTACTCCACCAGCCTAGTTATTGCCTCTTGGAGTACGTGAATTAACCCACAGCAATAGAAAACCCCTTTCCATTATTGTAGCATGTCTATATGCCACAACACTACATCAGCATGTGTAGTGTAAATACAGCCCCATTCAAAACGTGGGGAGATTGACTCTGCAGTAACCCCTATTCAGAATTACACTTCAGTTTGCTCATGATTTCTTGAAGACCAAGCTTTACCTCAATGGTGAATGAACCAGAGTCAATATAAAAGTTAATGCATACATGCTACAAAACCCTGAATTTTCTATTCTGACCTCACAGATATGAAGGTTTCGCCTCCCACAGCTACCAAGCCATTAGAACTTTGTCCTGGAGAGAGTGTGAACAGAAGAACTTTTAAAGGCTAAATTATGGATAGCTCTGTACATGTACTCAACTGGGGGTCTGAGAGCTCTTTCAAGGTAGCCATGGGGCCCCCTGCAGGGCTGAAGCCCTGATCCATAGGGCCCCTTGCAGCCCTGATCTCATGGTCAGAATTGGGGACAAGGAGAGCACTGCCCCTCCCCACCCAAAAAAGCCTGCAGCAGTAGAGCAAGGTAGGCCTGGGGTCATATCTTCCTCCCCCGTCTCCTCTCCCTGCTCAGGATGGAGGTGGGAAGCCAGAGCTGGCAGTTGATGCTCTGGCTAGTGCCATGCAGCAGGCAGCAGCAGTATTCCCTCATCTCCTGCTGGTTCCCTGGGTTGAAGCTGCTCCCAGCCCCATTCTGCTCCCACAGATACAGCCAGTAAGAGCTATCCGGCAGACCCTCTGGGAGCAGGGACTGCAGGAGAGCCTTCCCAGTGCACAGCTCCTAGTATCCTTCTCCCTAAACCCGGAGCTAGTCCCCCTGCCCAAACACAGGCCCAAGTACCCAATCTACACAGTCCCTAGCCACCCTGAGTGAGCCCGCTGTCCACATACAAACCCTAGCCAGCCTCCTCCAGGCATCCCCAGCCACCCTGTCTGCAACCAAAGCAGTTTCCAAACTTTAATCTAAACACCCCACAATCTTTGAGTTCCAGTTTTTGTTTGTGCCTCCCTTCCCCTACTCCCAAACAGGCTGGGTGGCCTGCTGAGGTGAGTCGGGGGTGGAGATGGTAATCCCTCCCCCTGCCATGAAGAGGTGACTCAAGCCCCACTAGCCCTTGCCACCCACCCCAAATAGAAGTCAAACTACACCTATGCCCTGAGGGCCCAGCAGTTTTTAAACAGCACATGGGGGAGGACATCAAGAAAGGAAGGTTGAGAACCCCTACTCTAGAAGGAGTGGGCACAAGAGCTCCCTTCATTCCTCACCTAACACCACAGCCACATTTTGGCTATTGGGGGGGTACAGAGAAGATGTTCCATGGTACTGCTGCCAATGCTAATAGCTCCAGAGGTTGATGTGGAGGAGTTGCCATGGTCCAGCCTCCTACACTCAAATATTGTCCTGGCAGCATTTGCTGATCACACCTTTTAAAAACACCTCCTAGAAGGTTTAATGCCCCCACACACTGTGCTTGGAAAGCATCTCTATCGTAAGAGGTACAATTTAGCCTTAATACACATTCCTGAAGGGAAGCTTCTTCACGAGAATCAAAGCAGCACACCATTTATGTAGAAAACCAATTTATTTCATCTGAAGCACTTACACATAATTAGTTATGGAGAATAACAGCCTACTGAGAGATGTGCAGAAGCTAGTGGTCAAGGACTAATTCCTTTAAAAAAAAAAAAAAAAAAAAAAAAAAAAATTCATCCACATTTCGTTAATATTTTTACATATACCAGCTACCAATGATGTTTTCAGATTACTGGACATGCCACCTGTGGTACATCAGTCAGGTAAAAACATACAATTTTACAACTTGGTGGTCCCAAGTTTTAAAAACCATTTCACAGAAAGGAAAGAAAATATATGAAAACACAGCTCAAGAACACACAACAGACCAAACTACTTGGGTGGTGAACAATGATCCGCAGGAATAGCTAAAATATCCAAAATTCTGTGTTGCCCACCAGAAGGGGTGGGAAGGAGACAGTGAAAATCCAGAATTAAGGAAAGATTTCTAGTGCTGGTTCAAGTCAGAATCTGCACTTGAAAATACTGGCACACAGACTAAAAATCCCAATATTCTCTGTTATCAAGAAGAGGACAAGAGACTCCATGTAACTGTCCAAAGATTAAAACCCCTTGCCATCATCTCAGGTATACAATTATGTGGCTCTACCCCTCAAACCTTGAAAGTTAGCCAGAAAAGTTAGCCTGCAGCTGTAGCATTTAAGCAGCAAAAAAAGAAAGCTCCAACCCCCACTTCTTGAAGGCATCTCTGTCCAGCTTTATACACAAGAAGCTGCTGTAGGAAATTTAAACAAGGAGCTATAGCATGGTACCAGGTCATTTGGGCCAAGCCCTTAAGTTAGAATACTCACTGTCGGGAATTAAAAGCACTGTTGATGGTATCTACATAGGGAAGGCTGAACACAGTCTATGTATGTCTCAAAACCAGTGTCAAATCAATATCAGAGCTGGAAGGGAAGGGGGAGGAGGGGACGAGGACTAAAAACAGTATAAGGTCAGTCATCTAGGACCCTTGACCTTCTGGATCCACACTTCCTTCAGGATCTTCATCATTATATATGTTCTCAGCCTGCAAGATATAGGGAATGGGGAATTGGAGAATCACTTAATATGACAACACTTATCTGAGTTCAAGGGATTCAATGTGAGCACTTCCAAGGACTACAGTTCTAGCAGTCATTCATCTCTAGATACTGAGCTCTCAACCTAGATCCCTCAAGGCTATTTAGCACTTACAGAAGTATTACTATAAATATGCCTGAACCGTCTCATAATGGTCATGTTTTCCACAGTATCACTTTAAAACAGAGGGTTGTTATAAAGAACAACTGCAGTTTGTATGCAAATACACAATTAGGGACTTGACTCCTTAACTATAAATTAGTATCATGAAGAATACAGATCTCTTCCTTGTAGTTATTTCATACTCTACTTTTACACAGTGCTTTTCAAAAGATCTCAAAGCACCTCAACATGATGATACTAAACCCTCTGCAAAGTGAGTATTAACCCATTTTACAGGTAGATAAGCAGAAGGTAAAAAAAGGACTGTGAGGTTATAAGTCACTTAACATTAGTTTCTTTTTCTATTCTTCTATCTGGAGCTATATACACACACAACAATCTAAAATTAATTCTCCCCCTCCCACTCTATTTATTCTATTTACTATTTGTAAAGATTTTACTCACTTTGGACAATGAAACTGGTCAACTTCTCCTTTGGCTCCCATACACTAATATAGTGTTTGATTTCCAAATACTGGAAGGAAATGTTTATATCCGCTCCCACCCCCCAACACATTTTTGGAAGAGAGACACATGAAGTGGTTGCTTTAATGTTTGTAAAACAATACCTAAATCAACATCAGCATTGCTGAGTAGGCTTGGCTAAGGCTGCACAGCAAATCAGTATCAAAGTAGAGAATTCTATTTTGATCAACAGATCTGAGAAAGCGTCATTTCCCACACAAGTACCAAAAAAAATTACACACCACAAAGCTTACCATTTGCCAGACTTGCATAATATTGTCTTCTGATACAGAACAAATTACCCAGGGTTCATTGGGATTCCAGGAGAAATCTGATATCTTTGCAGTGTGACCACCATGAATAAACTATATTGGGGGAGGGGGGGGAGAAGAAAGAGCATTCAGGTCTACAGCACAGATATGAAGTGCATATCAGATCCAGTTATAGTTTTAGAAACTTACCAATAGCTCTGGTGGGCCATCCTCTGCATCTTCAGGGGACTGCTCTTCCCCAATTTTACTGTAGTAAAAACAAGAGCAAAACGTAAACAGATTTTTCAGAGCACCCAAGGGAATTGATTCAGACAGACAATAGCAGGTCACACTATCAGTTTACGACTTACCTCAAGTCCCACACATTTAGCCTACGATCAGTACCACTGGAGGCCAAAATGGTTTCATTATGAGGAGACCACTGAACCTGCAAAAATAAGAGCATATCAAAAAGGAGATAAATCTAAAGAAGCCATGCATGACACAGTTAGTGGAGCAATGTCTGCTTTATTGCATGAATGCAATTTTCCAGTTTCAAGTTGTAAAGGCATCAATTCAAAAGATGAATTTTGCATTGATAATGATTCTACATGGAAGAGGGGATTGTGAACACTCATGACTGCCTGCCTAAAGCTTGAATGAGGCAATGTGCTCAGACTCCATGGAGCTGCAAAATGCAGTCAGTCTTCCTTCTTATGTCAGATGCCCACTGAAAAGCACTGCATCCTCCAAGGAGGCTGCTTGCCCTCCTGTCTGCAATGAGAGTTATACTTACACAAACTGCACTGATGTGAAATGAGGCAAGACCACATGGAGCACAAGAGAAAAAAAAAGGGGGAAAAAAAAAAGGCAGAACAGAGGGAAAGAAATTCCACAATCCTATCTATACAAGCCCAAATACTAGAGTTACTGCCTCCAGCTGGAAAAAAAAAATCTATTCCTGTGAATAGGACTTAATCAGGTAGCTGGGTCAGAAGATGAGGGAAGAGCCTAATGTTCCAAGCACAGATCTTCCAACAATGCATATGAAAGCTATCAAGAGTTCTATTTAGAAGCCTTTAGCAATCCTGTTACCCAACAAGCCCCTGCATATTTTTTTTAAAATCAGTCTTTCATTTTGCTACTCTTGGACAATTATCTTCACCTGCCATCTTTTCTGTACTGAGAATGCTGGCTTGTCTTAAAAAAAAAAAAAAAAAAAAAAAAAAAGATGTCCTGCCTTCCCAATTGCTCACTGCCTCTAACTGATCCTCAAAATCTCCATTCTTGGTCACCAGTTTGTACTCTAAATAGTTAATAAAATGTCTGCACCTTTCTAGAGGGCTCAAAATCTGCTGCAGCTCCTCACTGCAACTAGTTACTGAAGAGAGTCACATAAAGATGAGCTAAAAACTGCCACTGGTTTTTAATATCATGAGTAACAAAAACAATGGAAGAAAAACAACTAAATGGACTAATTTTTAATCAATACATTTTAAGGCCATGCAGGGTGTCAATGGTTTGGAGACCCAACTGCAGGAAACAAAATCGAAATAATTCCCCTAAAAATATACCATTTTACTGTACCTGAAATATTTCATCTTTATGCGATTCAAAGGAGTGCAGCTTCAGTTTTAGGTTTCTAAGATCCCATAAAGCAACAGTCTATTCAGGAAGATGAAAAATAAAGTAAGGGAAGAGATACTTTTACTAGAGTTACCAACATATACACTTGTGTGAACATGAACTTAAGGGATATCATCTGTCCACATTCAAGACAGACTATACCTTATCAGCAGATCCTGTGGCCAGAATAAACTCACTATAGGGATTGAAAGAAAGGCAATTCACTTCAGCTGTGTGAGCATCCACAGAGTGGCTGGGTTTGGAGGTGTTGTTTGATCGGGTGTCCCAACTACAAAGAGAGGGGAATATGATTAGATATAAAACTTTTGCTGTCCAGTATCCTGAAAGGGGGAAATATTCCCAACTTTACAAGTAAAGGTACTACCCACGTACATCATGAGCTTCTGATCATCAGCAACAGATCCAAAGAGAGATTCATGGAGCAGGTGCCAAGATACATCTTCCACTACTGCTGTATGCCCTGTAAAGATGGTCTTTGCATCCACCACTTTACCTTCCTTCGGAACAGCACTAATATCCCACAAGCAGATGGTCTTAAAGAAAAAGTGTATCTTTAAGATAGAGGAACTTTCCTCACCTCCCCCCCACCCACTCCCAAAAAAGCAATAGTTAATCAACTAAAGTGCAACCAGCACTCTGCATATATTTACAATACTCACATGATCATCAGAAGCACTGAGCAAATGCCCACTCAGATTTGGGTTCCACGACAGTCCATAGCCTTCCTTTTGGTGTCCACGAAGACGGAGATCAGGATTACACTCTCCAGAAGGGTCTGCAAAGGTAGTGTCAGAAAACTTCAACTCCTAACAACTCCACTAATCCAAGCCCACCATAGAGCACCATGACAAGAGTGCCACAGTACTTCCTCAACCTCTGCTTTCAGATTTTAAACAGGATTCCCACTTTAGTCTCAAGTAGAACCATTTCGTTTTAAGCAGTAGAAAGAACCAAGACACTCTACAAGGCAAAAACAAAAAAAGTGTCAGAACTTTAACTGCTAAAAAGGAAGAATTATATTTCAAACATTAAGGTAATTCTGGTTAGCTCTATTCTGGATTAGGGTTCCATTATGCTAGGTGCAGAACAAAATAAGGACAGTCCTTACTCCCTGTCTACAATCTCTGAGTCAAGAAGTAATTTGTCAGGTTGCACCATGAAATGTAACACTCAGTTACTATTCTGATAATAATCTTTCATGAATTAGCTAGGTCAGTTTTCAATCAAATTCCCAAAACCCACACATTTTGTAAATTAGCAGTGATCTTCCTTTGCTTTTCCAAAAGAGGTCAAATTAGTTTTTAAAGCTGCCCCTCCTTACTTTGCTTATGCTGTTTGCAGGTGATTTTACATTCCTGTTAGTCAGGTTAATAGCTCAGCCACCTAGCAAACAAAACAGCTTCCAGCTGGTCACTGAATATCCTCCATCACCACAACAGGTGAAATCCCAAAATTGCCACCATGAAAAACTGATAGTGGCACCTCACCCAAACGACAAATATATTTAAAAGTTAGATTCTAAACAACACATGACAGAGGATGCAGTGAGGCAACAACTGATGACATCAACTAGTTCCTTGGAGAAGAAGTTCTACTCAACTAACAAAGGTTTGTTTTAATACTAAACAAAAACTCTTAAACTTCTATTCCTTCTTCTACTCCCTCCCTCCAAACTCATAAGATCTCGTCACTAAAGTTTGTGCTCAATTTTGAACTGTGGTAAGAGAGAGCTATAGACACCTGGTTTAGAGGGGTGTTTGGTATAGTCAAAGACCAAGACATCACTGGATGGGGTCTTCGTAGCAATGATGCACGGATTTTGGGGCATGTAGCGTGCTCTGTTCACTTCTCCTTCATGGTTGATCTTGATTTCAATTTCGATTTTCCCACTAACAGAGCCAAAGCCTCCAAACTCTGGAAATAAGGAGCAGATAGCTGTTAATGATGAACTGAGCATGTAATTCAAATCAAAATATAAGAACTCAATAAGGCCAGAGAAGTATCTACAGTAAAACTCCAATAGTCCGGCACTCCTGATAGTCCGGCATCAAAATGGCAAGAGCCTAGTGAGTGAGCTTTGGAAAAAAAGTCACAAGGTAACAGCAGCAGCAGCTGAACTGAGCAAAAAGGGTAAAAAAGGCTTTAAAAAACTAACATTACAGTATACTGTATACAGTGTGTACAATAAAAAGGGTTAAGAACACTTTATATACAGTATATAATGTATACAGTGTATATATATATAACCTGCTTATAGTATCTCCTGATAGTCCGGCATATCTGATAATCCAGTACCACCTAAGTCTACTGTATATGGATTGTCGGACAATATGTGGTTCTGAAGCTATGTTATAGAAAATAAGTCAAGAGAATCTGATTCAACTACTACTTTTTTTTTTTTTGTTATAGCAACACATTAAGGTTCCCAAGTAGGGATGTAAAATCCTGCTTAATCAGCTAACTCATTAAAAGTTTTGTTTAGCCGGTTAACCGCATAAACAGGGGTGGACTCCCCCTGCCCATCACGGGCAGGCTGGAGCACCCCTCACCTGCAGCACCTCCCCTGCTGGTTAACCATAACCGGTAAGCATCACCTGGTTAACCATAACCAAGGCAGTTTATTATTCTAACTATTTCAACTAAAGCGCTCACAAATTTATTGCTGGTAAAGGTGCAAGACTAATCACCTCTTTTAAAATTATCTGTTCTACAAATCAATGCTGTTTGTTGGGAGATCCATTAGAACACATCTGTTCCTAAACACAACAGTTCAAGTCTTATCCAGTTAGACCGTACCAAGTTTTCTTTTAAAAACAACACACTGTCCTTTAAGGTCTGAAGTTACAGCACAATGTTGTTTAACAGTTCAGCCAATACAGCCTTCAGCCTATCCCAAGGCTGCCTGAGGAAGACACAGGACCTAATTAGAAAAATCTGGCAGGCAACTGCAAGTCTAGGAAAGAGAATAGGACCTACCACCACTGATCTGGCAGCAAGGGACCAGAGATGAGAAAGGTGTCAAAGTGACAGAATCCCTGGACAGAGTTCCTGAACTCTCTTCCACAGTGTTGGCACCAATCTACCTACTCTTGTGAGTGGATTCACAGTAGATTTATCTTCCTTTTCTGAAGGGTACTGAAACCACATTGGAATCTGGCCCATGAATACAAGAAATTACACTTTCAGAAAGAAAGTTTGTTTTCAGACAAAAATCTCAATTCACTAAATATCAACTCAACTCACAGTAAAATGGCAAGTTTTCTTGGACATTAAAAATAACAATGTTCACATTCCTTATAAATGTTTTTATAAAATTAAACAGTCATAAATGAGAGGAGCATAACTATTTAAACATGCTTAAAAATAGAAGTCTGTTTTCTATTAATTTATCTTCTATTTTACAGAATGGAACTGAGGTAGAAAGGTTACATTAAGCAACTCACACAAGATCCAAGACCTTGCCATGGTTGTGCAGACAACACCTTCATTAGTGGCACTGATTAGGTCAACCATTTTTGGCTTTGTAACCTACTATTCAGTTCAATAGACCATACTGCCTCACGTGGAAGAAGGAGGAATGGCAAGTATATCAGGGTTATAAAAAGTCAGACAACTAAAATAAATTCTTTGATAGCCTTTTTGAAGCTATGTTTAGCATGTGATTATGAAATTGAGAGCAAGCATCAGGCAGTATATTCCTTGAAAGAGGTACTAATGTGAAAGTCACTAAATCAGAACGGCCATACTGGGTCAGACCAAAGGTCCATCCAGCCCAGAACCCTGTCTGCCGACAGTGGCCAATGCCAGGTGCCCCAGAAGGAGTGAATCGAACAGGTAACGATCAAGCAGTCTCTCTCCTGCCATCCATCTCCACCCTCTGACAAACAGAGGCTAGGGACACCATTCCTTACCCATACTGGCTAACAGCCACTAATGGACCTAACCTCCAGGAATTTACCTAGTTCTCTTTTAAACCCTGTTATAGTCCTAGCCTTCACAACCTCCTCAGGCAAGGAGTTCCACAGATTGACTGTGCACTGTGTGAAGAACTTCCTTTTATTTGTTTTAAACCTGCTGCCCATTAGTTTCATTTGGTGGCCCCTAGTTCTTATATTATGGGAATAAGTAAATCACTTTTCTTTCTTCACACCACTCATGGTTTTATAGACCTCTATCATATCCCCCCTTAGTCTCCTCTTTTCCAAGCTGAAAAGTCCCAGTCTCTAATCTCTTCTCATATGGGACCCATTCCAAACCCCTAATCATTTTAGTTGCCCTTCTCTGAACCTTTTCTAATGCCAGTATCTCTTTTTTTGAGATCAGGAGACCACATCTGTACGTAGTATTCCAGATGTGGGCGTATCATGGATTTATATAAGGGCAATAAGATAGTCTCTGTCTTATTCTCTATCCCTTTTTTAACGATTCCTAACATCTTGTTTGCTTTTTCAACTGCCGCTGCACACTGCGTGGACGTCTTCAGAAAACTATCCACGATGACTCCAAGATCTCTTTCCTGATTAGTTGTAGCTAAATTAGCCCCCATCATATTATATGTACAGTTGGAGTTATTTTTCCCCCAATGTGCATTACTTTACATTTATCTACATTAAATTTCATTTGCCATTTTGTTGCCCAGTCACTTAGTTTGGTGAGATCTTTCTGAAGTTCGTCAATCTAAAACAAGCCATTTTAGAACCATGATTAAAAGGTTTTCAGGTGTACAGATTATCTATAAGCTTCCCATCTAAATTAAAAGTCACAAGTATTCAAAGATTGTGATTCAATACAATTATGAAAAGAAATTAAGGATTAAAATACAAAGGGGAAGAGAAGCAGCATGACAGATTTGATACATCTCTGGAAAACAAATTACTATGCGAAGTATTTTATTAATTAGAATCCTGTTCATGAACAATACTGAAATCCAAAGATCAAAATGTCAATTGCACATTCCTGGCTTCTAGCAATGAAGTGCACAGCAAACAACTGGACTGGAAATGATCCATGTAGCGTAGAACAATTGATTAAACTGACTAAAATAACCATTTCTTATAACAAGTAGGAATACTGGCAGCCAAACAAGACTGCAGAAAACATGGGATCCAAACCCAAAGTATTGAACTATTTAAACAGGACAACAGGATAATATGCCTTCTTCTCTTCATCCCTGTTAGTAAAATGTAACCTTTTTTCTTGTAAGTGAAAAGTTTCCTACAATGTAGCAAATGGGTTACAGAGGAACTGTGTAGCAATCCATAAGAAAAGCTTAACTTTTTCCTGGTGATTTAATAGTGTATTTAATTTTATTTTATGAATCCAAAGCTAAGAAAAAAAGACCAAGATCTAATGAAAAAAAAGTGTTAAAACTCCACTTTGTTTACCACCTTTGTCACTTACCTCCTTTCTCACTATCATAGTGTGAAGCATCAAACTGTGCATCATCATTGGGCAGCTGAACACTAGCTATCACAAGATGGTTTTGTTCATCTGAAGTGTGTGTCCCCAGGACTAGCCGGTGAATACTGAAATCTTTGCCTTCGGGTCTACAACAAATCAAGGGAGATACAACCAGCTGTAACTAGCCCATCAGAATGAGCCCACTGCCCGGAAGTTATCCCTCTACAGGGTTCACCAACCAATTGACTGCGATGTCCAGCAACACAGTGAGGCTGCTGCTAAGACAAGCTCCCGAGTCCCTGCCTACCTCAACCCCACACCACTTCCAGAAGCAACTAGCACTTACCTGTGGGCGGCAGCAGGGGTCTCAATATGTTGCTCCTGCCTCCAAGCACCACCCCCACAGCTCCCATTAGCTGGGAATGGGGAACTATGACCAATGGGAGCTGAGGGGGCAGTGCCAGCAAAAGGACAGCACAGAGGGCTATCTGCCCCTTCTCCCACCCCAAAGGGCCACAGAGGTTCATTGCCCCTTCCAAAAGCAGTACAGGGCTGAGGAAGGCAGGAACCCTGCTGTAGCCTCATTATACCACCAATCACAAGCTATTTGCAATAAGTGCTGTCTGGCAGAAGCCAGCACCCTTTACCGCCTCCTGCATGCTGAACTCCAGTCCTAAGCCACCTCTGACAGCCAGCACCCCTTACCCTCTCCTGCACCCCAAGCCCGCTGCTCTAGCCCAGAGTCCCTGCCTGCATCCAGACTCCCCTCCCAAAGCTTACACCTGCTCACCCTCTTCTGCACCCCAAATGTGCCCCCAACTCAGCCCAGAACCACACACTGCAAACCCCTCCATCCCTGCACAGAACCAGCACCCACTCCTGAACCCCAACCCCCGCTCAAGCCCTTTGAATATGGGTGTGGAGAACCTGCAATGAGGGAGTGGGGGATGGAGTAGGACTACACAGAAGGGGCAGGACCTTGGAGAAGGGGCAGGGTAGATATGGGTTGCCCTTAAATTCAAAAAAGTTATCTTGGGCATAAAAAGGGTCAGAGACCACTTCTTTTCAAAAACATAACTACCCACTCATTTCAGAATTGTCCCTGCTCTCCTACTGAGATATGGAAGCAAGGTTGTTTGTGGTGAAGAGATTTCCTATCTCAGTGGTTACCAACCAGTAGATTGGGATCTACCGGTAAATCCTGGCGCCTCAAACAAGTGATCCTGACTGGTTTGGCTGTGAGGCTCTCAAGTGCCTGTACTTCAGCTGTGCCTGCACTTCAGCTGTCCCTCCCCCACTGCCCCTGCCCAGAGAGCCTCCTGCTTATTGTGCAGAATGGGGGAGACAGAGGCAGGGAAGCATTGATGTCACTCTGTCCCCCTCTTCTGTACTCCACCTTCACAGAGTGAAGAGGGTGGGGGCCTCGCAGAAGGGGTGGAGCAGGGGTATTTGGGTTTGAGGTAGATCCTGGACTGAAATTCAAAGAGTGATCTTGTGCTTAAAAAAGTTGGAGACCACTGTCCTCTCATATACCGGAGTCCTCATAGCATCAAAGTTCACTTGTATTCTTTGCCCATCTATAGTATCTCTGATATTCCCCCAAGGAGCTTCTAGCGGAGTAAAATCTTGAGGTTTATTAGCACTCTGAACAAGCAGAAGATGGAAAACAAATTGGTTCAGTAATTTAGGGGGGATGACAGTGGGGTAGGATGGACGGGAAGAGATCAGAAAACAGTTATACAGCCGGTCCCCGAGTTACGAACACGATCCGCACTTACGAACAGCGTGGCCGCATTTAAATGAATGGGGTCCGACTTACAAACAAATCAAGTTACAACCAAGTGTTTGTTATGTAACTCGTCTGTAAGTAGGGGACCGGCTGTACTTTAAATAGAGGTGAAAATATTCTGCCAAACAGCAGTTTATTTTTTAATCAAAAAGGAGGAGTGGAGATATTGGCTAACATGGTGTGCTGTAACAGTCCTCAACTCACTAAGGATAAGGCAAGAGCACAAATTGCGCTGGTCATGGAAGACAGCAACTACAGTCTTGATGCAATGTGAAACGCGATAGTGACTTTTTTCATCATTCAAAAATCAGAGGATCAATTTACCTTGTTACATCAGGAAGCCACTGAGCAGTCAAGCTGGGCCACTCCAGAGCATGGGTCATTACCAGATCATACAGGAAAGGAGTATTCTTTTTCCAAATTTTATATTCCTCATTGATCACACGCTCCTCCACCGCATCATCAAAGGCTGCTAAAGTTTTTTAAAGATGCACAAAATAAATATGGACAAGTATTTATAATTGGTCAAGACGACAATGAACGTACATGGGGAAGCTTTTTTGGGTTGGGGGGGGACATTGACGCACAGGAAAGAAAAAAAAAAATCAGTCGGGGGCCACACACAGGTAAAAACAAAAACAAAACAAAAAAAATCCTCACATGGCCGCAAACTGAGAAGGAGAAAGACTTCCCACCTCTCCCCTCACACACCAGAGCCTTGAAAGGGCCCAGTTTAATAGACTGTGTGCTCCAGCTCTGCAGTGGGGAGCTGGAGCACCAGCACAAGCTCCCCAAAGCGAAGGGGAGGGAGGAGGGGCCCTGAGCCTCAGGGGCTGGATCCAGGCAAGCCAGGGGCTGTATCCAGCCCCTGTGCATGAGGTTCCCCACCCCTAGTTTATCTGATAGCAACACTACTGATGCATACACCATACTTCCACCAAAAAGCCAACTACTAGATTAAAAAACTCCTGCAGCACATGCAATCACCTCTCTCTTCGGATAAAGAAGTCTAATTAGAACCAATAGTTGTAGGAAGCAATACAAATTAAATATGTCAGGAATACAAGGAAGCAATGCCTGGGCTCAGTTCATAATAGAAACAGCCCCATTAAGGCTACTAGTCCTAAATCAACCAAAAGAGTCCTGTCCATCTCTGTATGCAACAGATGAGTTGAATCTACACTTACCAACTCACCCTTCACTAAAAGTTACTTTAAAGAAGATGCAAAGCTCTCCACAATTTAGAGCAGCATTTTTTTCTGTAAAAGTGGTTTCATTGAACACTGAAAAATAAACCTGTCCTTTAATACTATGCAGGTTTGAGTGACTAGGAATCCCATAAAAATGCCAAAGTAAATATGGGATTAGACTCCAGATTAAGTATCAGAGGGGTAGCCGTGTTAGTCAGAATCTGCAAAGGCGGTGAGGAGTCCTGTGACCCCTTATAGACTAACCGAAGTGTTGGAGCATAAGCTTTCGCGGGCAAAGACCCAC
>JANRFK010002918.1:14838422-14851821 GCA_030068395.1 Apalone spinifera | reverse complement strand
GGAGGAGGAGGGACTGCTGGCTTAAAAGCCAGTTCCCCTCCAGCTCCATGGGAGGCGGCAGGGGCGCAGCAGCAGCGTTCCACCTTTGAAATGCACCAGAGTCCCTGCTGGGGCTCTTGTACATTTCAAAGCGGAAGCGCCACATTTGCACTTCCTTTGTTACTGTTGAATGCTGGAGTAATGCAGCTGTGTCTGTAGGTTACATGCCTGGGGAGATACCTTGGAAGAGACTTTTGAACAGTGCGTGATGGCCATGTTTGGCTACATGACGGATACAGAAACTGTTGAACCCTTGGATACTGTAGAAGTGGAGGCAGAAGGTAAGAAGGCAGTAGGGCTGCTAGATGAACTCACTGAAAGAGAAGTGCATTGAAAGAAAGATCAATCTCAGCAGTCTCTTTCAATGCAGTTCTGCTACAGATCTATTGCACCCAGATTTACACTCCGGTATTGCGCTCAGAGTTTCATGCAGCTCTCCCAATGGTGTGTAGTACATTGCTCTGGAAACTGTCCCTTTGAGATGGGCTAAAGAATGTCTGGGAAGTTCTTATTGAGGCTTCCTGTTGAATCCCTTTTTCTCTCTGCTTCTGTGCCACAGGACATGACCTGTTCTCTCTCCTCTATAACTTCTTGAATGAGTGGCTGTATAAATTCAGTGCTGATCAGTTCTTTGTACCCAGGGTAAGTGTCTTCCATCCTTCAGGACTGGCATATTCTCTACCATTACCTGCTCTAAGAACAGCAGTATCAGGGGCAGTAAAGGTGGAACCAACAAACCACTTAGACTTGCCAGCGCATGGGGGATTGTAGAAACAAAGGCTAGGGAGAGGCAAGGAATGTGCTTTTAGTGTTGCTGTTGTAAACGTTAGTCATTAGGTGCCATTATCTACTATATATTTGAGAGTTTTTGTCTGCGAGTGAGTGTCTCTGTTCGTCTGTCTATTAGTTCAAGAATGCCGCCTCAACAGTAAGAACTAGGACCACTGAATTTGGTAGGCAGCTTCCTCTTATCATAACTTAAAGCAAGGTCAGGGTTTGGTTGTGCCAGGACAATGGGATGTGCCTGGAATGCGGCTGGTTGCGTTTCATAACATGGAAAGGAAGGGGGCTGCTGGCAGGGACAGTTATACTGTGTAATGACCACAAGGGGGCAGCAAGGGGCCAGAGATGGGGATTGGGACAGCTATAATCCCATTGGGACAGCAGGGAGCAGGAGTGGAGGTAAGATTCCCGCATTGTCCACCCCCTCCGACACACCACCTGGCCAGCACCGCCCCTGCCAGCTCCTACACCCTCCCCCCCGCCCATCCCCCGCCAATCCCCTGCCCTGAAGGACCAGAACAACGCCAGTAAATCTTCTAGCACTGTAATAACTGTTCTATGTACATCTCTATTCTGACCCTCAGTGTTCCCCTCTGGTGCTGTTCAAACACTGGCTTTAGGTTCTGATGATGATGCCAATATTGGCTTTATGTGTGGGCATGTTCACAGGGAGTCTTCATCCAGTGATTATAAATCAATATGAGGGGGCCTCTTAATGACCACTCTATTTTCCCTGATTTGATCTTTCCTTGCAGGAGGTGAAAGTGCTTTCCATTGACAGAATGAAGTACAAAATAAGATCCATTGGGTGAGTAGCCAATACCATCTCATTAAAAGCTAAATTCTGAAAACTAGTGAATAAAGAGTAGGAAGAAATGCGGGGGCTTTGGGGAAGTCCTTTTAACTCCTGCCTTTTGTCCGGGATCTAAAATTGAAGTATCTACCATGCTCTCTGCCATGAGGATTAATCGGCCAATGTTTGTACAAATTATTTAAATAATGCTGCTTCTTCTGATGTGTTTCAGCCAGTCGCTATCAAAGACATGGAAGCAGACAGGAAATAAAAATACTCTGAGCCCAGAACGTCAGGGAATTGCTTAATACATTACAGGTGTAGTGTTAGATTGAGTTAGCTTCATCTGACTAACCTCATCTAAAACTCATGAAACAAGGCAATTGTGCTTCTGAACATATTAACTGGATGGAGTTAAAATGTCAGAGGAAGCTTGGGTTTTATCTTGACCAGTTTAAAGTGTTTCAGTTACAGCAGCCTTATTAAGATTAGGATGGTCGCTAATAAGATTAGGATGTTGTGTATTTGGCCCTAGTCTAGACAAGGCCATAGATTCCTAATTTCACTTCCACTGGATAGCTTCTACGGTATTTAAATTCTGATGGGGTTATTGATAACTCAGTGGATTTATTGGGGGGGGATTAGCTTTTCAGCTCCGTAGCTGACTGTATACTGTGTGTATTGTACTAGCATGAGGAGACTTGGAAGGCAAGAATAACTTGAATAATTTTAATGCCTCACAGGCTATAATGTGTTTATCCTCTGAAAACCCTCTAAGGTACAGAAGTGCTAGTATTTCCATTTTACAGGTTTGGGGGGATAGGGAGAACTGAGTCAGTGAGAGGCTAAGTGAATTGACCAAGGTCACACAGGAAGTCTGTAGTAGAGCCCCGCCCCAGTTCTTTAATGTCATGGGTTGCTACCTAACCATTGGGTCATGCTTCCTCTTTTCTCCTAACAATCCTGGCTGATGGGAGTAACTCTTCCCTTTCCAACTAATTGCTGGAAAATTCCCCTCCATGACCTCATTAAGGGATGGTGTGCCATTCTCTCCTCAGCAGTGGGAGCTGCATGTTTTAACTACTAGAAATGGTGTAGTATGATCCCTGAATTTTTTTTTAAATAGGTTGTTAAATTGTCAAGGAAGCTAGAGCCTGAAACAGGAGGCTTTTTATATATTGAACCAAGCATGGCACAAATAACTAATATCTGCTGGATGGCTCTGCTCTCTGAGGGGGTAACTAGTTACCACTATGAGAGAACTGTTGTGGAGAGTTACTCTGTGCCAGAGTTCAATGAGATTTACTATGAAGCAGATCTCTTAAGTGTCTCTCTTGCATTAGTTAGTGAATCCAGCCATGATAGCTGCTGAATTAAATCAAAGTTTCCACAACCTCTCTTCATACTTATTTGTGGTGGGTTTTTTGTTTGTTCCCTCAGGTGGGGGGAAGAGTTCTCTTTACCCAAACATCCTCAGGTATGTGACAGTTGATCTGTGTCTTACAGTGCCAACCCTATGACAAAGGCTTTTCTCCTAAGTTATTGAGAGCCAGTTGCAAACTTTTCTGAGTAATTAAATGTCAGTTGCCTTGGATATCAAAGCCCCGGCTCACAAACTGCCATTTGTAAATGCAGCAATTAGCATTCCTGGAACAGCGTGTCTGAGTGACAAGTCACTTGTTGAGCCAGTGAAATGCAGTGTAAATGCTCTGACTTTGGATGGGTTTGCCTTTACCATTATTAGGTTGCTCCCTTGTAAATTCTCTAGAGATTCAGTCACTAACAAATACAATCCTTCCTGATGACCTCCTACGTCAGAGCTACTCAACTTTGGAAGCCCCTCCCCCCCCCCTCCTGGGGCCACAATGATACTTCTAGCACATGGAAGGCCCAACTTAAGTGTGGTTACATATACATGCAAATAGCTTCTTCCCCACTGATGGGCATGAATATAAAGAGTAAGGCAAGACTGCACCACACACAGGCACCATTTAAGTCAGTTCTGCTGTTCCACCCATTGCACTTTTACGGAGCAATGACAGTCCAGGAAGTTAACTACGAAAATGCATCTCAACAGAAAACCATTCTATTGACTCCTGTTTTGTTTTGGCTCCCACCTGCAAGTGGCATGTTAAGCCCTGGGTAAACCCAAACTGCACTGTGGGCTGCAAGCGAACAGGCCGCATGCGGCCCACGGGCCGTGTGTTGAGTAGCTCTGTCCTATGCCATTCTTTATAAATAACCTATGGTGTTCTGTTGTGGCGGGGAGATGGGAGTTGGTGCTATGCGGGAAGTAACTTTGGAGGAGGTATTTGTTCTGCCACTTGCCCATCAGTTACTGATCTGCCAGTTTCTATGCGGTGCTGTCATAACGCCTGTAGTACAGCTGTGCTTCTGGGGAGGGAGTGTTGCGGGGTTTTTGTTGTTGTTGTTGTTTAAGAGCAACTTTCAAACTTTTTGCATCCCTTTCCAAATGTCATCTGCCACATAGATGGGGAAGGGTGCATGGGGTCATCTTTCCTCCACATTTCTGCCTTCCATTTAACAGCTTCTGGAGGCTGTCACAAAGATCAGCCAAGGGGTGGAGGTGGCACACCCTCCCTGACCTGTTTGGCATCGCTGGCACAAGCCACGTCGTGTCTTTGCTCCCTTTCCCTGCCCTAGTTGAAAACTTCTGCACTTAATAAAAAGTGTGTTGTCTGTCACTTACTGGATTTCTCATGTGCTCTCCCTGACAAGAGCTTACATATCCCTAGGGGGGACACAGACTCCAGTTTTAAAACTATATTGTAAGCTGAACAGCATTCCCCAGAAGCCAGTGAACATTCACATATTACTGTGATTGATGCAGAAACACTGCTGGGGATGAAGGGTCACAAACTCTTTTCCTGTGCCTGTTCCCTCCAGGGTACTGAGGTCAAGGCAATAACGTACTCAGCAATGCAGATCTACGAAGAAGAGACGCCAGAAGTGTTTGTCATCATTGATATCTAAAACAAGAAGAGAGCGTGAAAGGCGTGGATACTTGTGATCACTGGCAGAGGTCTTTCCCCCACACACACACTCTGTCAGCCGCCTGGAAATAATGGAACAATTGGCTAAAAATGTATTGTATTATAATTACATGAGGCCAATCCGCTGCTCCATGAGCTGGGAGGAGGAATCGCAGGGAATAGCCAGCTCTGATTTTACTCTGCGGATGGTGAACCAGCCTGGGAACTGCACATCAAGAAAGGAGAGCTAGGTGATGAGGACAAAAGGGTTTGTAGGGAATCTCTCAGAGCACTGATATTTTAAATTGACTTTTTTTTTCTTTTTTTAAATTTTTTTTTAAGGATAGCATTGGTGCTGGGTTCCCTTTTGACGTAGGTGGGGGAAATCAATAGAGGGTAACTTGAATATTATTATCCACAAATATTGTGCTAGCAGGAGGGGACAGAAGGCTAGATTGTAATACATCTGCTCACATTTTGCCTTTTTAAAGAAACTGCCTCTCCTCTATCTTGTGTACTGCTTTGATACGGGTTTTAATTTGCTCGTTCTGCAGCATCTGTTTCACTTGGGGTATATCTAGACTACAGGGTTTTTTCAGAAAAACTTCCCCTGCATCTAGACTGCTGCCATGTTCTTTTGAAAGTAAATTGAAAGAACGCAGCAGGTTTTTTTAGACCGTGGAAAACTTCGTTTTACGAGGAATAACGCCTTTTTTTCTAAAGTGCTCTTTCAAAAAAAGACACAATGTAATGCAAACTGTGCTTTTTCGAAAGAGAGCATCCAGACTGCCTGGGCGCTCTTTCAAAAAAAGCAGCTTGCTTTTTCGAAAATACTGGTTGCAGTCTAGATGCTCTTTTTGGAAAGTATCCTTCAAAAAAGCCTTTTTCGAAAGAGGCTTGCAGTCTAGATGGACCCTTGGTTTTTAAAGCAGTGCTTCTCAGACCCCTTTCAGACCACAAGCGGATGGGTGCGACTCCCTCCCCTTCAAAACTTTAAAATGCTTTTTTGTTCTGTTGAACACTAATAAATACTGGCAGCAAAGCAGGCTTTGGGGATGGAGCCTGACCGCTTGTGACTCCCCCCATGTAATCCGGTCTCAGCCCCCTGAGAAGTCATGACTCCCAGTTAGAGAAACCCTCAGAGGCTTTAAATCAGGAGATGTCTACACAGCAAATTAAACCCACATCTGGGTCATGCCAGCCAACTCAGCTGAGTCAGCTGCAGGGCTGTTGCCTAGCTGTGTATGCTTTCAGCTAGAGCTGAGGTTCTGAGACCTCCCCCCCCTCCCCCCATACACACACCCTACCCTACCTCATAGCATCCGGACCTTTGGAAGTCTACACAGCAGTGAAACAGCCCCACATCCAAGTCCCCCAAGCCTGAAACTGAATCTGCTGGCATGGCTTAGCTGCAAGTGTCTAGTTGGTGTGTAGACGTACCCAGAGAGCTCTGCTGCTAGTCTGGTCTAATGACTTTTAATCTGGTAAAATCCTTTTTGACATGTCTGTGTTATAGTGAAAAGATACCACTAGGTGGTACCGGATCTCCATAGAATACTGGTGGAAGTCCTACTACAATGAAGCACATGTCAATGTGCATGTAATACAGTAGTACGGTTGCCTCTACTCCTTCCCACAAGTCGAGGCTGACTGGAATCACCACTTCTGGTGTAGAAGTGAGTCTACCAGGATCTACATGTCTTGACACAATTAGATCAGTGATACTGAGCCTGAGGCCAGGTCTACAGTGGCAGAGAAAATCGATGCAAGATACACAACTCCATCTAGGTGAATTGCATAGCTGGAGTTGATGTACCTTGCATCAATTTTTTTTTCCCTCCTCACTTCCAGGTGGCCTCACAGTGGGAGGTCAATGGGAGACACTTTCTCACCGACTTCCCTTACTCCTCCCAACAGCAAGGAGTACCGCTGGTGACAGGGCAGCCTCAGCATTCAATTTAGCAAGTCTTTACTAGACCCACTAAATTGAACCCTGGAAAATCAATCGTCAGTCAGTCCTGTGGTAAATGGAGACATGGCTAGTGGCTCAAGATCCACAAGTGTCTCTTCAGTGTATTTTCAGTGGCTCTTTGCGACACATTAAAACTCTGTGATTTAATGATTAATAACCTAGATTAATCAGGATGCTTTTACTGTTTATCAATTATAGTTGATAAAAACGATATTGGATCGATCATTTTCCTGTGAGAATAACATAAATATGAATATGTAGTACTATAGTAAATTAAACAATGAATCCACACTATTGTTTCTCCTTTGGGCAATGTTAACTGCTAATTTGGCTCCTGGATCACTGACGTCGGAGTATCACTGAATTAGATCTTCTAAAAATCAACAAATGGTCTGGTAGCACTTTAGACTAACAAAACATGATACCATCTACATGTTTTGTTAGTCTATAAAGTGCTACCAGACTAGTTGTTGTTGTTGTTGTTTCCTGTAACAGACTAACTCGGCTACCCCCTGAAGCTAGTAAACTAGCTGTTACTTAAGACAAGCCAGAAGAAATACTACAGAACAGTCCTACATTGTAGGACAATGCCTCGTAATGCAGGAGGCAAACTTACTGAACGCCTTTCCTGCATAGAAATGTATGTACATTTCACCTTCTTTTCTTTGTTACGCAGTTTTGAGACCTTGTAGGGGAACAGTGCAGAAGGTTCCTTTGACTCCTTTAAGGGCTAAGATATATTTTTGGATTGGCCTTTCCCAGTGAGGGAGGGTTGGGGGTATGGTGGTGGATAGGGATGTAAAAGTGTAGTTGATTAACCGATTAAGCAAAAGCTCATAGGTTAATGCTACAGACTACACGCATTCTCCCTACCCCCCGCCCCTCCTCCCCCCACACACACACACACCCACACACACACACACACACTTGCCAGTCCTGACTTGCAACGGGTCTGGGACCTACCCCCGCTGCAGCTCTGCATTTAAAGTGTATTAGGAGCTGGGTGGGCAAGCAGCCCAGCTCAGTTCCGGCTCGGGCCGAGTCCAGAAGCTCAACCACCCCCTAAAGAGGGGCTGCTGCACCGGGTGACAGGCAGCCAGTCCACAAGGAGAGCTGGTTTTTTAAACTGGTTCCCCTTGCAGACCAGCTCCCGCCTGACGCCGTGGACTGCTGTCTGATACAGAGGCAGCAGTGAGGAGTGGCAGGGGTCTTCTTGGGAATGAGGCTGGAGTGCGCTGGCTGCCGGCCCTGCCCCCAGGGACTATAGAATAGTTGACTAACCAATAAGAATTCGTGGGGTTACTCAACTATAAATTAACCGACATTTAACATCCGTAGTGGTGGAGTGGGGAGAGAATAATACAGTGAATGGTGGTTTTTGGGAGGGGGCAGGAGTGAATAAATTATATTTGCAGCACCCTAAGGCACCTTCACACTGCCAGAGCTATGTGAAAGGGGCTTTAGAGTAAACCAGAATTGGGCTTTGTATCTTTCAAAGTAGTGACAAGTCTCCGTGTTAGTCTGTGTCTGCAAAAACAATGAGAAGTCCTGTGGCACCTTAAAGATTAACAGATTTATTTAGGCATCAGCTTTCACGGGTAAAAACCTTATGCCCAGATAAATCTGTTAATCTTTAAGGTGCCACAGGACTCCTTGTTCTTTCAAAGATGTGTGTAGGAGTGATGGTTCTTTGCTGTTTGAGTGTTCTTGTATATGGGGATCCATTTGAAACAAATGGTAGCTTACCAATCTCCTTTATCTGCATAGGGAATGTGATCTTTGAAAGAGGGAAGGAGCAAATCGCAGTCAGGTGTCAGTAACACCTCCTCTGCGGATGTCTTTAAGTTTGGCTCAGTGTAGCATGTCCAAACCCCACTGTGCACTACCTTAAGAAGGAGGAAGAATTTGTACTATAACTAGGAAAGGGTTAATACTGTGTCCTTTCCTTCTTCCACTGTAGTTTGAGAAAACAACTATGAAGTATAGAAGGGGCTGCATGCTTTAAACAGCTTTCTTTTAAAATATTTCATTTAAGACCAACTTAAGCAGAGGAACTGGTTGTATTATAGTCCTTTCTCTGTACACTTGTCCATTTAAGAAACTCTTTACTTTTAGTTACATCAACTTCATTATGCACCATATAACTTGTTTTATTTTGAACACCTGCAGAAGTTACTGAGGGTGGAGTCTCCTGGAGGTGATGCAGGGTTAGTTTTGCAGTTGGGACAGGGCAAATATCATCACCAATTTCTTTCTCCCTCCCTCCATTTGAGCCCTTGCAGCTGTGTTGTACATGGGTAATGGCATATTGGCTAAAATACCCCTCTCTTGGTTGTTGCAAGATGTAGGTTGAGCAGTCTGGCTGGCTGCATTGGGGTAATGCCCTGTTTTGTCTTTTGGGGGAGGGGGAATGAGAGAGCCTGTGAGGCCTAGTTGAATTGATGACTGCAAGTGGAGCGAGGGTGTAATTTCAGTGTACGTGCGTGGGGGAGGAGGAAAAACAGGCCTGGGGCATGAGGGAAGCCGGCCCTCAGCAGGACAGAGCAGAGCCAGAGAGGGGTTGTTTAGGAGAGCTTCTAGCATAAGAGGGAAGCCAGAAGATGCAGCTGTCTGAGATGAACCAGGACAATTTATTTCCATCCTAGGCCCTCAAGACAGCTCACCCCATTGGGCAAAACCAGCCAGGAGCCGCGTGGAATCCATGTGACACTGGCAGGCAGCCCCCCCAAAGGCAGCTGGTCAGGAAGACGTTCTTTTTGGCCCAAATGGCTGGCAGTCAGCCAGCTTAATTAACCTATCGCGGGGGGGAGGAAGAGAAGAGGGTTAGTTAGTCCAACTTCCCATTGGCTGGCGGGTGGCTGTGTTCAGCCATTGGCGGGTCAGGTTGGGATTCTGTCATGAGCTGCCTCGGATGGATCAGGTTCCGTTCCTCTTGGCGCCTGGGGGAGTTTCAGGTGGGGCTGGATGTGGGGCCAGGCCCATTGCGGGCATGAAGGGTGCAGCCCCCACCATGAGGGAAACTGAAGGGGCAGAGCAGCCTGAGGGGAAGGGGCCCGGTAGGGAGGCTGGGGCCTATCCTGAGTAGCTGGAGGGGAAGGGAGGGCGGAGTGGCAAGGCTTGGCCCGTGATGGGGCTAGCAGTGAGACTGGGGCAAGACCAGTGGTGCTGGAACAATTTATTGGGGGGAGGGGTGTATTGTGGAAGCCATTGAACAAAACGGTAAAGCCTTGTATGATGGCAAGCCAAGCCGGGGGTGCAGCCACACCCAGAGCTGCTGGAACTAGGGGTGCAATCTGTCTGAAAGTATTTGAGCAGGGGGGGGGTCCACTGCCCCTATAGCTAGGGAAAGCTCAGTGGGCTAATTAGAGCAGTGGTCACCAAGCAGTAGCTCGAGATCTGCTGGTGTATCTTGGAGCCTCTGACTGGTTTGGCCAAGAGGCTGTTAAGCACAGCACAGCAGCTGCCCCTGCCCCTGCCCCTGCCCCCACTGCTGCACGTCCCCTGGGGGAGGGGGGAAGGAGAGAGCATGTGCGACCTAGTTGAACTGACGACTGCAAGTGGAGCGAGGGTGTAATTTCAGTGTAGGTGCGTGGGGGAGGAGGAGAAACAGGCCTGGGGCATGAGGGAAGCCGGCCCTCAGCAGGACAGGGTGGGACCAACTCTGACTGGACGTGGCTGAGCCGGAGAGCGGTGGTTTAGGAGAGCTTCTAGCGTAAGAGGGAAGCCAAAAGATGCAGCTGTCTGAGATGAACAAGGACAATTTCCATCCTAGGCCCACGAAGCAACTCACCCCATTGGAGCTTCTCCCCATCCCTCCCCTCCCCCCAGCTGGAGCCTCCTGCTTGCTGTGCAAAACAGGGAAGGGAGCTGATGTCAGGGTACCCCCCCCATACTCTGTCTCAACAGAATAGAGGGACGGGCACAACAGGGCTAGGGATGGAGGGAGTTTGCTGGCTGCTTTTGAGAGTGGTGCAGGGCCAAGGCAATGGTGAGCCGGCCAAGGCAGGGGTGGGCCAGTATTTGTATGAATTTGTATGTGTTAGCTCTGTTTCACTTGTCACTTAATATATGGTTTGGGTTTTGAGGGCCCAATGGCCTTTGGACAGCTCTACACTGAAAACAGTAAAGACTTCAAAAAATACCTGGAGGATTTATGTCAAGTCCAGTTGAAAGTAGGACTTGTGTTCCTGAATCTTAGACACCTCAATATCTCCCCTATAAGGCTATTAACCAGCCCCCGTTATCTAGCAGTCGAATGCAAGTCCTGAACAATGTTTTTTAAATAACAAAAGAAAACTTTGTAAAGATTGCACTGTTAGTATTAGTCTATTAGTCTAAATTAAAAAGCCTCAGTGTGAACCCTGTTCATTTGCATATGCAAACTCACACTCCAACTGTAGCTGTTCTGTTCAGTAACCTACTCTATAGAGATTCTTTAACATGCCTTTTCTTTTAACTAATAAAGGGTAGCATGTTTTGAGACAATACTAATCTAGTAAACAGATTAGTCAAATTCTAATTAGTTTTTTAATTTTATTTATAAATGTAAGTTTTTCATAAGTATTTATATATAGATTAAATACAGTATTTTCAAAAAATGATAGCTACTGGCATTAAGATTTTTTTTCATAGTAACTGACTCAGTAGTTCTTGCTCTGCAGCTGATATAGTATGTATTTTTTCATAGACACAGGCAGAACATTAAGATGTTCCAGTAATTTAACGGTATTTCTTAAACAACTTAGTTCTAACAAAGGGTTTGAAATGAAGGAAAATGATTCATGCTTTCATCTGAACAGGAACTTTAAGGTGGTCTTGATTTATCATAAATCCAGTTACTTTAATAGCTCTCTAGATATTCCATTGTTTCTGGACAATTTTCAAAGGTCTTTACATTATAGGAAAAAAGTAGTTACATTCCATTGTGTCCACAGAAATTTCTAACTATGTGCACACTAGATTGTATGGGAGCAAAATCAGGCCTACAGCCTTATTAAAAAGGATCTGTTATGATAAACTAAGTACATGTTGAACCTCTCTAGTCCAGCACCCTTGGGACCTGACTGGTGCAGAACCAGAGAATTTGCTGAATCACAGGAGGTAAATATTCTCTAGCAGCATTACCAGCACTGCCACTGCTTACTGGACTCTTAGAAAACATTTAGGGGTAAATTAGAGCTAAATAACAGCACGGAGCACTGAGAGCCAGGACTGGTGGCTATAAACAAACTTTATGGGCCTACAGGAAACTTGGCCACATCCTTGATAAGTGGACCATGGATGCTGCTGGACCAAAGAGGTTCAGCTTACAGATCATGGTCTCTTAATTGGCAAGCTGTAGTAAGTCATTGATGAGATGAGCACTTGCAGATTTTGCTCCAAACCCAGCTATCTAAGATTTATTTCACTTTTTCCTTCTGTCTCAGCTGTGTGATCATCACTAACTTGTTGGATGACACATTTATCGGGCTCATCCTCCATCTCTACATCTGATCTGGGCTCTTCATCCAATGGCCACCCAGAAATTTTGTCTTCTACAGAGATAGTAAGAGGATGTTCTGTGTCGAAGTCATCATGACTGCTTTCAATACCTGCTTCAGCTAAACAGTCATTACATAGTCTGTAGCGCCTTGTTCCTTGTTGAACCACATGTCCTGTTAGGTCAGTGACATGATTCTTACACTTTCTGCAGATTAGTTTGCCAGCTTGATGTATCTAGAGAGGTGGAAAATGGAAAATATTAGCTTCCCATCCAAGAAGGGTTAATAGAATTATATTTTTCTTTAGATATTATTTTTTAATAAACTGAGAAATTCATTAATTGCCTTAAAAATAAGTGAGGGGATGGATTATAAAACATGAAACTTCTATAGTAAGAACCAACAAAACCACTGATTTTTTTTTTTTAAATAAAATCTATAGTACAAATACATTGGCTCATGAACTAACTTTAGATTAAAAGCTAGCTTTTGCCAGCTACTTTGAATTTGTGGCGGACTTGTTCTCCAACTCAAATCTGTCATTTGAAGACCATTTTTTAAACTGTCCATTGTGCTTTTTATTAAAGCCTTTTCTCTTAAATACTACTTTCCTTTTTTTTAGAAAATGCTATGCTATGCCACCATAGTTATTTCTAAATTGTAGTACTTTTACATGTAAAAGGCACTTGTCTTCACTGAAAAAGAAGTCCATATGTCTTGAGTATGAAGTCATATAGGTACATACCAGGTGCGGCACAAGTTTCTTTTCATTATGCCAAAAGGTCTCATCCATCTTAAAATGCAGGGTTAAGAGAGAAATTCCAGCTCTATGGTCTCTCTTGAATATAAAAGCCATGGTTATGCTACAATCAAAGGAGCTAATTTTAATGGTAAATTTGATAGGGAGTGTTCTGATGTAGACGCTCGTCTCAGTTTAGAAACTAGGATAAGTGAGACAACTAAATTATTTTATAGGCCACTGAAGAGCAGTAGGATGAGTGACTGGGGCTAGTTCAGGATAGTAAACCGCTGTTGCCAACATAGTTTCATTTTTCAAGAAAGCCAATCTTTAGTCAAACAACATACTGTTTGGAAATGGCTACGTAGATGCTCTAATCTTGTGAATTTTTTCCCACATGCCTCACACGGATAAGGTCGTTCGCCTGTGTGACATCGAAGGTGCCGCTTCATGTCCGCTCTTCGTTTCACAGTATGGGTGCAGAAGGGGCACTTGAATCTCATCTTGGGTAGATCATCTGTTATAGAGAAAATTCTATTAATTAGGTAAACATTAAGGCTGCGTCTAGACTGGCCAGTTTTTGCGGAAAATCATCTGCTT
>JANRFK010002918.1:14815642-14834645 GCA_030068395.1 Apalone spinifera | reverse complement strand
GGGGAGGGGAAAAACCTGCGGTCGATATACGGGCTCCTGAGTCTGGTGTGAACGAGGGAGCCTGAGCTTCCACGCAGGGGTGTGAACCCAGCAAGCCCCAAGAGCGGATATGAGGGGGCGCCCCCCAAAGCAATTAGTAGCCGGCCTGCTGCAGCCTTAATCGACAAATCAGGCCTTTGGTGGGGTGGCCCCTGTTCCTCAGCCAAGGGGGAGGCTGCTGTGTCCTTCGCTGTTCCTGTTGTCCGTGCAACAAGATGGACCAAGAAAACCAACATTAGGCCTTTGGCCTTCCAAGCCTGACAGCTTTCTTGGTGGCTGCTTGTCCGGATTTTTTTAATCAAGTAAAAACACTACTTGATGTCAAGAGGAAACTTTTTTTACTTTGTCTTGCCAGGGTGACTAGTTCTCAAAAAATGAGGCGTGCAGGATCTTTCGAAAAATCGCCCTGTTGTCGGAAAAACCACATCTAAACTGTGGTTTCAGTTTTGAAATGGCGCTTGTTTGAAAAGCACCAGGACGTGATTATGCAAATGAGGCATGGGATATTTAACTTCATTTGCACTTTTGAAACATCTAATTTACATCCCTCTGCCAGCAGAGGGGTGTAGTTTAGATGTAGCCCCAGTAGTTAGTTTGATTCTGGGTATTTTTCTTTAAAAAACAATACTGGCAAAGTAATGTGGTGTAAAAGCCTCTGCTTATTAGCATAACAATTAGTCCCGGTTTTGCAGTTGCACAGAGTGAAGTGTAGACAATTAACATGCATACATCCTTTAAAAAAAGACCTATACATTCTTAGTGGAAATGCAGAGGGGAGGAAAGAAACTTCATGTAGTAGATTTGGAAGTTTCAAGTTCACAGCTGTACACTTCTTGCTCGAATTATAAAAAGATCATTTTTCTCTGTCCATAATTTTGGTTTAGCAAATGGGTACCTCTTTTGTAGTGTTCCAGTAGTAGTAGTTCTCTGTCCATCTCCCTGAGATATAAAGAAATTGATGCCCGATTCCCTTTTTTAATGCTTCACCTCAGCTGGAATCCCAGCAGTCTCTGTTATAGTTTGTAAGAAACATATTGAAGTCACCAGGATTGCTGTGGAACTCTGACCCTTAGCAGCCAAAGCTAAATGGAAAACAGCATTTCACACTTAACGCGGACCTTTTGAGTATTTTTATGTCTATCTATATCTCCTTTGGGCTGTGTAACACTCTGGCTACATTTCAGCATTTTGTGAACAAAATTTTCTGGTTCCATTTTGTTATTTAGATTCTACTCTTCTCTAAAAATCAGAAGCGACATGAGCAATACGTTCGCCTTGTCCTACTTCACCAGAATGATTTCTATGCCACACTGAAGAAATGTGAATTTGACAAGGACACTATCAATTTCCTCAGTTACATAATTTCTCCAAGGGGGCCTATCAAGACACCCTGGGAAAAGTGTATGTACCCACTTTCAGGAATGCCTGAAAGAATGTCAAGGGAGTTTAGCAGTTTCTTGGATTTGCCAATTTTTTGCTGGCACTTCAGGATTTTCCTAGCTAGCGTCGCTGATAACTGAACTCCTCCAAAACAGGTTCATTTTGTCTGGTTGGCAGAGATACAATCAGCCTTCAATCAGCGAAATAAAGCTTTCATTCAGTGCCTGTTATGGGGCATTCAGACGCTGCCAAATCTTTTACTGAGGAAACAGATACTTCAAACTTCACAATCAGGGCTGTGCTTTTGCAAAATGTACCCCTCCCCCAACTAACACATCTTTGTGTCTATTCTTCCCATTAACTATTGCTGAAAAAATGATATCTGGGACAAAGAGCTGCTTGCCATTAAACCAGCATTTGAAGAATGAAGATATGATTTAGGGGGGCTTGGTGGCAGTCCAGGTCCCTATAGATTCAAAGAACTTAGAGTACCTTTGGCCCATAATCTTAATGGCAGATCTGTTGGCTACCTTTACCAGGTATGATTTCATTATTACCTACCACCCTGGGTCACACAATGGGAAAGCAGATGCCCTTTTCCCCAAGGACAAATACACCAATCTGAACTCTGCTTCTCAAGTCACTATTCTAGGATCAGCTAATTTTGTGGAATCACAGTCCAGTTTGCTGTCCCTTATTCAGTCACTACTCCCAAAAGACCAGCAAGTGGCCAAAATCTGTCACATACTTAATACCTTTGTGACCCTGCTTGGCTTGGACTTCCTTGGGCAGGATGGTTTACTCCTGTATCTCGAATGGCGCTTTTACATTTCAGAAGGTCAACTCAGGAGTATGGAGAATCTGCCAGAGTGTACTAGTGGTTGTCCTGCCAGAACTCACAACATGGTGGTGCAAAGTTTCTGATGGCCAAGGGTGAGTAGTGAGGGGGGGGGGAGAGAAGGAGGGGTAAGCACCAGCAACCTGTTATCAGAGCAAGTTCCCACATGTAAACTGCTTGTTCTGTTCTAGCTGATGCCCACCCAACTACCCCTGGTGCATCATGTATTTTGGTGGACTTGATTATACAACCACCTTGCTCGCCACGGTACACCATCATCCTAGTAGCAGTTGATCTTTTCACTCAGATGGTACACATTTTCCCCCACTATCTCCACCATTAAAGAAAAAGACTCCCCTTTCCTAAACCATGACTTCATTTCTACTGATTGCCAACTAGAATAGCGCCTGACTAGGACCCACAATTCACTTAAAAGGGCACATCTACACGGCACACTTATTTCAAAATAAGATATTCTGGAAGAAATACCCTGAAATAGCTTATTTCGAAATAGCGCATCTACACTAGAGAAGCCTCGAAATTAGTCCAAGGCAGGCTCCCCTAATGTGGACATGCTACCTAAATTTAGAGCCCCAGGAAGCACTGGCGAGTAATTACTTTGAATGGCCCTGGGGAAAGAGCTATTTTGAAATAGCAATTTTGGAAGAGGTGTTTGTAACGGCGCAGTCGGGGTTCCCCCGATTCTGCACCCCCGTAGCAGCCAGAATAGTCTCCACCAGCTAGCAGAATAGAGAGGGGTTTATTGATTTTCCAGAATACAGCCCAGCACAGACGTGATGTGGCAATAGGAGGGGGGCTAAGATGCCCCAGACCTCCTTAAGGCAGGATGCCTGAGGCCCTAGTCTCCAAGCCCCCTCCCTACGCTGTCTCCATCATGTTTCCAGCCCCAGACTAACTCTTCTTCCCCCCACGTACTTCCTTTGTTCCAACCTCCTTCCCGCCCCCCAGTCAGAACTGGTCAGGGCAGCGTCTGGCCCCCCTGCTGGGCCGTGCTCACAGACAGGGCCAGTAGGGGCCAGCCCAAGCCTAGCGACCGGCAAGATGCCCCCTTACATCACAGTGTTATTCCTCATGGAATGAGGTTTACAGAAGTCAGAATAAGCCGTCCGTTATTTCGAATTTATTTCAAAATAACAGAATTGCTGTGTAGACGCTCACATTGTTAGATCGGAATTACAGCCATTATTCAGAAATAACACTGCTGTGTAGGTGCACCCTGGCTGATTTTGGCACATACTCCTGGAATTGAACTCTTCACCTACTCAGCCTGCCATCTGCAAACCAATAGACAAATGGAGCAGGTGAATCAAATCCTCAAGCATTATCTTCAGGGCTTCCTTAACTCTCATCAAGAGAGCCAGATCACTTTCCTGCCAAATTTGCTTAAAATGACTCCCCTCTATATCTCCATCCATCACAGTCCATTTTATGGCCATTAAAGTTTTCACTATCGTTTCCATTTAGTTCCTCCTGTTGCAACAGCTCTCATTTCCCATCTTCACCAAGTTCTCCAGGAACTTGGAAGATGCCAAGGAAACATGCTGATGACTGTCACCAAGTTGCACCAACACTTACCCTGGGGGATAAAGTCTGTCTGCTAAAAATCTCAAATCCTCCCACCCATATGCCAAATTAGACCATCAAAATTAGGCCGGTTTAAGATTACTGACAAATCACCGGGATAATATGCAAAAACCAGCTGTCTAAATCCCTGAAAGTCCACCCAGTTTTCCACATGCTCCTCCTCCCCAAAGCCCTACACAGAAAATCCTTTCCCTAGCACTGTGGTGTCCAACATGCTAGCCACTAGCCACATGTGGCTCTTTGGCCAGGGGAGCGTGGCTAGTTGGCTCCAAAAATTATTTACATTTTCAGAATAAGGTGGCTAGTTCACTATAACAGTAGCCACTGTAGCCAGCTACTGCTTCAGAACCAGTTGGACATCCTCCAAGCGGCCCTGGCAGCTCCATTGCATCCTCCCAGGGAGGTTCAGGGTTAGGCTGAGTATAAAGTCTGAGAAATCCTGGATTCTACGTGACTCTGAGGTCAACTTTACTACCGGGTAGAGCAGAAGGATTATGGCCTTGAAGAACGATCTTGGGAACCAGAAAGGAATGTCCATTCTCTGGATCTCACACTCACCTTTCGCCAGAAAGACCAGGCCTTCCTACCATTGGAAGGCACCCTTGGGTGGGGGAGGTACTGTCAGAAAGTCTCCTAACACACTAGACGTAGCTGAGCCTAAACAGGAGCCCCCTAATTGATAGAAGGGGATGAGCTAATTACTATTGAACCCAGAGTTTACTGACTGCTCCACACATTCCCTGCTGGCAGCTGGTTTCCGTCCGGCTTCCTGTGCCCGCTCTTGCTCTTTTCCATCTTTAAGTTCCTGACAAAGTCTCTGGCTCACCCCCTGGCTCTGGCTTTTGAGCCCTGACTCATCCTCAGTTCTGCCACTTCTCCTTCATGTCCTTTAGCCCCACTCTACCCACTAGGCCTGGCTACTCCCATTGCTCTGACCTTTGGCACAACCGCCCACATTCCAGTCAGGTCCTGGACTGTTCGGAGAGGATGTCAATGAAACAGTTGTAAGCAGCCTTTGTGGGGTGTTTCAAGGGGCAGGAAGTCAGCGGCCTTAGCTGTGGTCTGGCAGAGTGCCAAGAGGAAAGTAATACAATCAGCTTTTGCCAGATACGTTATTTTTGGTATTGAATGGGCCTATGAAGCCAGCAGGTTCTCAGCCCCATTTCTAGTACAATTCACTCAGCCAGGGCACTGCTTTTATTTTCTGTGCAGAAAGGGAAGGGGCTTCTGAAGAAGAGTGGTGGGACATTCCCATCTAACATGCAAAGAACGTGATGAGAAGCATCCGGTTTTCATGAGAGGAGATGTTTAAAAAATTAGGACCATTTACATTTGGAAAAAGGAACAGAAGGAACATGATAAAAGGAATGTAAAGTGATGAATGACAGCGTCAGGCACTTCTGTTTACCCTGTTTTGTGGTACAAATATGTGAACAATAAATCAAATTTAAAAAGGCAACAAGTATAAAACTGATACTTTAAAATACAAAACATGATTTACCTGTTGAAATCACTGCCTTGAGAGAGAGTCTCATAAAAATAAAAAATGGATCAGACAGGACTAATAAAAACATCTGATTACATTAGCTAGGCTAAATGTGGAAAACTGTACAAACCCTTGTGTGTCTGGACATAGCCAGCCACAAACTGCCTAATGTCAGGAAGAAATTTCCCCTCACATGAGCAGGTTTTTCCATAATTGTCCATTACAGGGGTTTTGTACTCTCTTCAGAAGCATCTGGAGATGGACCAAAGTTCACTTAATCAGATATCCTGATTCAGACCAGCATTTCTCCATTCCAAAAAGAAAACCCCTTAGGCCCAATAGACTAGACACTAGGGCCATGTCTTCATGCGCCGTGCCGGTGTTCAATTTAGTGGATCTAGTAAAGTCCCATAAATCAAATGCTGAGGGCATCTCTAACCAGGGCCTGTACTCCTCAAAGCTGTGAGGAGTAAGGGAAAACCAATGGGAGCATTTTCTCCCATTGGCCTCCCGCTGTGTGGCCACTGCCATGCTCAGCTTAAGGTAAACCAACTTATTCTGTGGAGCTAGAGTTGCATTTCTTAAACCCACCTTCCAGGTCTAGCGTAGATGTCCTCAGTAGATGAAACCCAAGTAATGTGGGTGGTCCTAAAACGCCCTCCCCCACCCTTGTTGTGATCAATCACCCAATATTGTGGCCGAGAGGGCTCTGCCATGGAGAATTTATGGTGACAGAACCGTTTTCCTTCTTACCTATAAATCAGGTTTCTGTTCTTGAATTACTGAGTGAACTGTCCTTGAAACCCTTCCATCACTCTATACACACTCCTTTGCTAGGTCTGAAAACTAGTACAGGGTGATCAGAGACTATTTTGCAAAGTATTTAATCATATTAAAAGTTTTGGTAGAAATGGAAGAACTTGGCTTGGATTTTTTGCCCCTGCCAGCCAGTACAGGAGTTTTATCAAGGTGGAAAACTTCTAAAGTTTTCTGTGCAGTTTCAGAGCAAACCTCCTGTGCAAAGTTCTGCGTAAAAAGGAACATAAGTACACCACGGATAGCAGGGGATAATCTGGAATAACCAAAATTAAAACCTCCTTTCACTTGTCAGAATTCACCTCTGGTTATCCCCAGGGCTTGCCAAGCGGCAGTGAGCCCCACTTGCCAACCGCACGGTTCAGCACGCTGCGCAGCTGTGCCAGCTTGTAATCTACTTGCCACGGGCAAGTAGATTACAGTAATTGTCGAGCCCTGGTTATCCCATTCTGCCATATGAGAGAGAACAGACAACTTTCTTTGGAGGAAGTTAATATTGTTTGGCTGTGTCTAGATTGGCATGGATTTGCCGGAAAAGTTTTCCATTAAAAGCATTTTCGGAACAGAGCATTCCTCTCCCTAGCATCCTCATCCCTAGACCTAAGGATGGTCTAGACAGTATTTGGTCCTGCCAGGAGGGCAGGGGACTGGACTCAATGCCCTTTCGAGGTCCCTTCCAGTCCTAGTGTTCTATGATTCTATGCTACTTCTGGACTGCACTCATTCTCTGTCAGTGTGGAAATGTAGAACCCAAACTATGATCTCCAGAAAGGCCTCAGTCAGGTTTCCATTTAACATTCCTGCTAGCCACCACTATTTCTCCTCCTCCCCCCAAAAAATGGCTGATCTCTCCGGTAATGCAGATATCAAATTAAGATGATGCAGCTTTACATAAGGGGATTTCAAGTAGTGCTTTCTTAAAAGATGTAAATGGTAGAAAGATTATAATAGTACACTTTTGTAATGTTGCTGTAATTAATCCAGACTTCAGGCAAGCATGCTTATCGATACAGTGCAAAGAAATAAAACCTGCAATTTACTATCAGAGAAAAATTCAGACAAGAAAGACTTCTAGAAAATAGAAATGTAGGGTACAATCCTGCACCCATTGAAATAAATTATATCAGTAATTTTCATAAGGGCAGGATGAAGCTTTTAATAATGATGTTAAATTATCTTTTAATTATCCAACTCCAGATTATTTCTGTCCAACATGCATGTGTTTGTTTCATGTTTGCAGTGCTGATTAACTCATTCAGAGAGTAAAAGTGGCTTATTTTATTTCAGCAGCAGTCTATGGTTGGCACTTATCACCTCTTGTATTCTAACTGTAGACAAAGTAACAAATTGCAAGTATTGTTTTCAGTGCATATTGTTCACTGGTGCTTAGTATAACTGAGAAAGCTCAGGAAACGATTACTAGGTTTGCTTGGTAACTGAATGACTTTGGGAACATTAAGTTATATGGACCTTTTAACTCACCAATTCAAACTGAGTACAGACCACAGTATATTCAGTGGCTTAAGACCTGAACTAATACAACTAATTTTACATTAGGGATATTAAATTCAGTTTGATGAACTAATTGACTAGTTGATGGAATTACCATTGATTAGTTGATAAGCAGGGGAGCTGCAGGGGGTTAGCTCCTGGCCCCAGGAGCTAACCCCGCTATGGTGCTGGCTTTTAATACATTTAAAAGGCTGGTGTGCAGCACTGGGGACCCGGCCCAAGCTGGGACAGCTGATTTGTGGCTTGTGCCAGTTTCCACCCTCCCCCCCCACTGCACTTCTGCTTTTTAAACACATTAAGAGCCTTTTAGCTCTTAATACATTTGAAAAGTGAGGGCACAGCATCTGAGACTGGGATTCCCAGCTCACGCCTGGTGCCCATTGGTCCTCTGCCCTCTCCTGCCCCCGGCGGAGATGGTGCTGGGCGGAACCGGCTTTTAAGCCAGCTCCCCCCAGCACCGGCTCCTGCTTCCCCTTCTTGCTACTTCTCTCTGATAGAGGCAGCAAGGGGGAGGGAGAAGCAACCAGCTGCGGGACTAGTCGACAATCCAATAAGCTTATGCTGATCAGATAGTCATCTAGTTGCTTACATCCCTAGTATACATGTTAGTTAGCTGTGAAACCACTGTTGGTAACTTAATGGGGGCTCAAGAGGGGAACTAGCATGAAAGCTAAAAACCCTTTCACCTTTGAATTTCCTTTACAAGTAGTTTTGCAAAGCTTGCACAGCATTACTAAAGGCAGTTTCTGTTCTCATAACTAACACACCTCACTCATAATGGGTGAGGTACTAACTTTTATTGGACAAACATCTGTTGGTGAGCACGACAAGCTTTTGAACAACAAAGCTCCTCTTCTGGTCAGAGTCCTGTGTGGCTCAAAAGATTGTCTCCATTACGTACAATTCTCAGTCATGTCGGTTTGGCACTTTAGAGAAGTTAAAAAATTTTTTTTTAAATTAATTATTTTATAAAAATTGCTTTCCTTGGCCGTTAACAAAAAGACTGAGTAAGTCTGATGGGAAGGAGTATTCCCCAGTATTTAGACTGAATAAACATTTAGTACTATGAGTGAATGATTTCGGTCAGCCATCACTTGATCTGTCATGCATTTACTAGAAGTTGTATCCATTTGTTTATTTTCTGGGGAAAGATTTCTTGAATGAATGGTCTGCTTTTTTTTTTCTTTTTAAAAGAAGAAATTTTACAAAAAAAAGTGCTTTTCCCAATATATGTGCTATCACATCTAAAACATTTTATATACAATATTTCTGAAAGCTCTGCCTGGCTTCTCTAAACTTGAGATCAAGACATTATTAAATTCCATAGAAGGGCACCCTCATTTCTGGATTTTAAAGAAGGTTTTTCTTATGTTCTACACTGAGCTACCTTCTTGTACTGTGCTGTCATCAGGTGATCCTGGCTATAATCCCCCCACCGCCATGCCTAGAAAAGTTGTAAAATAGGGTAATTTACAATGAAGTGTGAAATTTGTCTTAAAATGTCTTTACCCCTCCCCACAATGAAAAAAGGGTTTGAGAAAGGGACCCACTGTCTGCTATAAAAAGTTATTTTAGTACGTCAGATTCATTGTTCATCCATTATTCCATCTCAAGATGAATTCTAATGAGCAAAATGTTGATACTTTGAGTAATGAAATTCAAAATGGACTCAGTGGCATGTCCATAAATGCATGCAAATTTAGACAAGTTCATAAAAAGCCAATGTAGTAAGTAGATCTCTGTATAGTAAGAACAGGCTGGTTGGGAGCTAATGGTCAAGACACAGGAAGTCAATGTAGGAGGGGACATTTCACTAATTTTCAGTTCACTCACAACTACCTAATATTTGGCTTTACTTCCTGTTCTTCTGCTTCATCGTCACTGTCATCAACCTGCTGGATGACCAAGTCGGTAGATCCATCTTCCACAATCTCCACATCCGACCGGTTGTCTTCGCTGTAATTCCACCTAGAATCTTTATCCCCATCTTGTGGAAAGTCAAGTTGCGGTTCGCCATCCAAGTCAATGCGGATGCTGTCTATGCCCGCTTCAGCCAGACACTCGTTACAGAGTCTGTATCGTCTGGTCCCCTCTTGGACCACTTGGCCCGTCAGCTCAGTCACATGGCGTTTACACTTCCTGCAGATTGGCTTACAGGCCTGATGAATCTGTGGAAGTTGAAACAGACAGAAGCTGGTGCTTCACAAGTTTAAAAAACAAAAGAAATTCATTCAGGCTGATTTAAATAAACCAACAGCACAGCACAAAAGGAGATTTCATAGGGGAGCCGAAAACGCTACATTACCACCTCAGTACTAATTTGCCTTTTTTGAAAAATTCTTAGTCTAAAGTTTCTAATTCTGTCTGTGAAGACAGGCTGGGTTGGGAAATTACGTTGTTAATGTTAAGAATCAAGGCAGCGTACATAAAATCTACCCCACCCAAAAAGGAACTGAATTTCGGCTATATATAGTGTCATAACTGAGACACTTTTTAAAAATCTGCAATAAAGCATTGTGATTTGTTATTTAAGTAGCATGACAGAACCATGCTCACTCAATAATTTGGTATTTCATTTTCAAATAAAATTATCTGGAAAATTTTGTAAGAGGGAGAACATATAGCTTGTGTGCATATTTAACGCAGTTCTTTGTTAGAGAGCACCTAATTCCATCTTTCTGTGTCTGGCCTGTAGATCTAGGATTGCTGACACAATTTTTAACCTGACAGGATCCAAAAACATGAATCTAATATGTAACAAAGTCATTGTTCATTCATTAAGATCAATGTAGGATTAATTCCTTAAGTTTAAATAACAAGTTTCTTTTTTTTTTCCAGCTGTAACTTTCCCAACAATGAGATGCCATATGTGTATGGAAAGCTATTAGCTTTGGCCTGAAATGAGGTAAGCAGACAGTTAGTGAAATCCTCTAGTTTGAGTGGTAGCTTTGTATTTTTGGGGGGATGGGAACAGGAGAAAGTAGAAAGCTCACTGTGTCTAGTCCTCAGCACCACTGCTGTTACAGTCTTTACATACCCCAAAAAGTTTACTATGTACTGGGGATGTAAGAAGTTGTTTCAAAAGGTAACCCTGCTTCCAGGGAGCCACAGTGTGTGGGGGGCCAGGCCAGGCCTGTCACAGACAGGGGCTGCTCCGGCCAGCTGGAGCAGCCCCTGCCTCTGATGGGCCCTGCGGGGCTGAAGCAGCCCCCTGTCCAGAGTGGAAGAGGAACTGCTCCAGCCCCTGTTGGTTAATGGGAACTGGTAAGCCTCACCCATTAAAGGTGAGCCAGTTCACCTTTTAAACCCCCACGATGTACATCAGACTGCTGTAAGTCTTTTTAATCTGTTTTAAGGGCCTGAAGGACAACTGTGAAAAGGAAGAGTCTAGGATTTTAATTAGCATCATGAAGCACTATTAAAATGATAGTGCGGCAATTGCTTAAGAAGTCTAAAGGGTTATAGTGCTTTCACAGCACGGTTTATCCCTCTCTAAAGAGTGTGGTCTTCTGGGATAGCTTTTAAGCTAGTCACCTCTCCCTGCATCTTCACTCCTACTTTGCCCAGCTGTTACACATGCAACAGCTCCCCCTTCCAGCCACTGGCACACCTGCAGCTGCTCTAAGTCTTCCAGCCAACCTTCCAGATTCCTCTCCTCCTTTTGCTGACATGTCTCCTTTCACCCCATCCCACCAGTTTTACCTTATTCTCGAATTCATTCATTTTTTAAAATTACAGTAGACTTCCGATAATCCGGAACCCATGGGACTTAGTCCGGCGTATCTGATAATCCAGCACCACCTATCAGGAGGTACTATAAGCAGGTTATATATACACTGTATACATGATATACTGTACATGATATACTGTATATAAAGTGTTCTTAACCCTTTTTATTGTACATACTGTATACAGTATACTGTAATGTTTTAGGTTTTTTTAAGCCTTTTTTACCCTTTTTGCTCAGTTCAGCTGCTGCTGCTGCCACCTTGTGACTCATTTTTTGCTGAAGCTCACTCACTAGGCTCTTGCCATTTTCATGCCGGACTATCGGAGTTTTACTGTATTGAACAAGAATTAAGGGAACAAACCCCCAAATTTAAAAAGAGCTACACTGGGGTGTAAGTCTAACTACTAGTGTACTCACACTTGAGGAGACAGAGTCTACGTTTTCAGTTTTACTTTAGGTATTGTCAAATAAGTGGGTCTGTTTGTTTCCTCATTTATAGGCTGCTTTTACATAGCAACAAGGAGAGAGAGAAAGAGAGAGAGAGCGCACAAGCACGGAGTGATTTTTAAGACAAAGAAACTGATGGGGCAGCAGGAGTGCCAAAAACAACTTTTACACTCCTTTTAAGTGACATTCACCCATCTCCAAAGGGCTCATATAAGGGGTATGCCCCATTCAGAGGTCTGAAATTGTACATAGCCTTTTTGCAGGCCCTCTAAGCTAGGATGAAATGCATTCCTTTTCAAAAGGATTACATTTCTAGTCAACATGTTTTCATGTTTTTAAAACCACAAGAATCTTGTTTTGTTTTATATTACTATTGCTTTAAGAAAACTGGCATAACCACACCAGGCAGATTGAATAACTTAAAATAAGATGCATCCATACAGCATTATACTCCAAAACATACACTTGTACACACACGAAATGAAGCCATGCAGTCTTTGTCTAAAATACATACTGTTCGAAAATGGCTACTTAGGTGGTCTAGCCTGCTAAATCTTTTTCCACATGCCTCACAGGGATAAGGTCGCTCTCCTGTATGGCAACGAAGGTGGCGCTTTAGGTCTGCTTTTCGCTTCACCACATGGGTGCAGAAGGGGCACTTGAATCTCATCCTGGGCAGATCATCTGTTACAAAACAATCCTATTAAAAAAAAATCTGAAAAAAAAAGTCATAACAAATCCAATAATGCGAAATTCCAAAAGATACTTTATGAAAGGGACCAGAGCTAGCCGACTGCACGGCGGTTTCATTCCGAAAGAGTCAATTAACCCCACCAAGTCAACCCTTCAGTTCCACAGGTGGTCAGCTTTTTCCATGTTAAATCTGTAGCAATGGGATAAAGGAAAAGGACTTCACAATGGGCTATATTAAAACGGATAAGAACAAAAAGAATATTGACCTAACTTGCTAGATGAAACTAGGGCGCCACTGAAGTTTATTTGGAAGGCTGAGTGTTTATAAGCCAGCCTGCACAAACACTTTGATTGTGGTAACAATGGAGTTTGGTTGAAATAGCTATCTTATAATTCAGCTGTTCCCTTTGTAATTCCCTTTGTAATGTTTGTGTGAGAAAAATCAGGTTCTCTACTAGTTATTCCAGGCCTGTGCAAAAATACCACCCGTAGGCTGCATCTGGTCTGCCAAGCCACCGAACATAGCCTGCGTACACCACGGGGAGCTCCAGGAAGGCTCCCAGCTTGCCTCACCCCACCTGCACACTGCTCAGAAACGCGGCTGCGGGGCGGTTTCTCTTTAAAAACCTTGAGCCCGGAGGGGAGGGGGAAGACTTCAAGTGCTGTGCCTGCCCTCAGCACAATCCCATTGGTCAGTTTCTGGCCAGAAACTAACCAATGGGAGCTGCCTGTTTGAACAACAGGCAGCCATGAACCACCACACATCCCCTCCCCTCCTGGGCTCATAGTTATTCACAAAGCACATGACTGCAGCTGTGCAAGCTCCTTGCCTGCCTGAAAGTGCTGGACTGCTGGCTGGTAAATCTCCTGGCTACAGCCTGCCTTTGGTGCTGCAGCCTTCCCCAACCCCCTGCCCCAGATAACAATCCCCATCTGCTCTAGCTCACAACCAAACTCCTGGACTCTCTCCTGTACCCCAATTCCCTGCCCTAGACCACAACCCAACCCCATGCACTCCAGTCCAGTGCTCCAGGTCACAACTGCCTCCTTCACTCCAAATCCCTCCTGCACCCCAGTTCCTTACTCCAAGCTCCCTTCTGCACCCAATCTCCATCCCAGACCCCACACCTCCTCCATTAATATCATGGAAGAGTGCGGCCCTCCACCACTTTCCAAATTCTTGGAGCGCCCCCCCATCCAAAACTATTGCCCATCCGAGTTATACTGTACACCATGATAGCAGAACTGAGGTATAAGCAGGCCTGCCTGGGGGGGCAGGGACAGGGGAAATAAAGGGGGCAACTGCCCAGAGCCCAGCAATTTGAAAGGGAATGGCGCTCCAGGCCAGGGCACCCAGAGCCCTTCAAAATTGCCACCAGAGTGCCATGTGGCACACTCCAGGCAGCCCTGAGGGTTCGAAGGGAGGTGAAAGGAGGACACACCACAGCCCAGGGGACACAGAGCCAGCTACCCTAGCCCTGCCCCTTCCAACAGTGCAGAGCTGCTCCCCCAACACCCTTCCTTGCCCAGGGGCCCAGTGAGGCTATCAGCTCTTCTGGCCATAAGTAGACAAAAGTTGTTTCATGCCTCAAAAATAAATTCTGTTGAAATGCCAAAACAGTAACAAGCAAGAAGTGTCAGGGAATTAACCTAAAAATTGGGGGAGAATCCCCCAAAATGGCAAATAGCTACATAGCACTTACATAATGCTTTCCACCAGCGAATAAGGATTATTATCCCTATTTTACAGATCAACAACTTGAGGCCCCGGTCCTTCAAAAAAGACTTTTTTAAAAAATGCTTTATTAACTGCATTTAATTGTGGATCGTCCTATAGACATCAGCATTTACAGGACTCGGACCTAAATGGCTTGCCCATACAGCGAGTCAGCTGCCCAATTTGAAATAAAATCCATGCTTATACCCTTCCACTATGTTATAAAGTTGTCACCACCATGACCTTCCTTTTTTCCTCCTCAGGCTCTTAAAAACGTGATGAGGGCAGGGGGAATGTTAGTTGACTAGTAACATGCAATTAAAAGTTAAATAGTTTTGAGGGCCTTTTCTCGACACAGATCTTGCCGGGCATGAGTAAACTTGCCTATAGCTTGATTTGAGTGCAAGGTTTAACAGGAAACAAGGGTGTGACAAGCTGTGAGCTGGCGTTCTTTGGGCTTCTTGAGATAAATGGGATCAGAAGTGAACTGATAAGCTTGAAATGAGGATGTCAGCGACTGGTCCTGTACAATATCTAAGTCAATTAGAGTCAAGAAGCACAGATATTAGTAGCTAGGAAACCGTATACTGCGTGATAACCTCCATTCTACATCCTATCATCCTGTACCTAACCCCGTGTCTGGGCTGGTTAGCATGGGCATAGAGCTGTTACATTCTAATAAAGTAACTTGAGTGACCAGATGGAGTCAAACTGAGTTTTTGGGTCCCATAAATTTGTTCTAGAACTGGACGAGTTGTTCTGAATAAGTCAAATGGAGGAGCCTCGTCTCAGTCCCTGGAAAGATCATGGAGGGAATCCGCAAGGAATCCATTTTAAAGCACTTGGAAGAGGGGAAGTGATCAGGAACAGTCAACATGAATTCACCACGGACAAGTCATGCCTGACCCACCTCGGCATAGAAGGCAATTGGGTAACTGGCTCTGTAGCTATGGGGAAGGCAGTGGACGTGATATACCTTGACTTGAGCAAGGCTTTTGATATAGTCTCCACAGTATTCTTGCCAGCAAGTTAAGGAAGTATGGATTGGATAAATGGACTGTAAGGTAGATAGAAAGCTGGCTGGGTCGTCAGGCTCAACTGGTAGTGATCAACGGCTTGATGTTGGGTTGGTATCAAGCAAAAGTGCCCCAAGGATCGGTTCTAGGACCGGTTTTGTTCAACATCTTTATGAATGACCTGGATGAGGGGATGGATTGCACCCTCATCAAGTTTGCAGATGACATTAACTAGGGGAGGGACCCTATCCCTACCCTCCAGCATAACCTAGGCAAATTGGAAGGTTGAGCCAAAAGAAATCTGATGAGGTTCAACAAGGACAAGTGCAGAGTCCTGCACTTAGGACAGAAGAATCCCAAGTCCTTCTACAGGCTGGGGACCGACTGGCTAAGCTGCAATTCTACAGAAAAGGACCTGGGGATTACAGTGGATGAGAAGCTGGATATGAGTTAACAGTGCTCTTGTAGCCAAGTAGGGGGTGGTCTAGGTTGGATATTAGGAAAAACTATTTCACTGAAGCACTGGAGTGGGTTGCCTAGGAAGGTGGTGGAATCTCCATCTCTGTTTTTAAGTCCGAGCTTGACAAAGCCTTGGCTGGGATGGTTTAGTTGGGGCTGGTCCTGCTTTGGGCAGGGGGTTGGACTTGATGACCTTCTGAGGTCTCTTCCCACCTTAGGATTCTAAGAGGTCTTTCTGACACCTTCCACTTCCTCCAGGAATCTCTGATAAATCTTAAGAGAGCCGATATCTGAACTCTAGTGTTTTGTTGTCTGCCACTTAAAGCTTGAATTGTGTAACAACACGTATTCTCTGGAAGACTGTCTCTACTGCCCACTAGTAAGCAGAACATTACATTTAATAATGCCCAGTAACTATAACCAAAAGGAAGAGGTGATAAAGCAAAAATTCACAAGAGAGTCCAATTATCTACTATATATTTGAGAGAGTCCGTCCTCAAGTCCATTTGTTCAGCAACTCCTCCTAAATGGTAAGAGCTAAGACCACCAAATTCGGTAGGCAGCTTCCTCTTTTCATGACTAAAATCAGGGTTTAGTTGCACCAGGACAATGGGATATGCCTGGAGTTAGATTTTTCTCATATAATGGAAAGAGAGAGGGGTCTGGTAGGAGGGACAGTTATATTCCAGAATGATGGGGTGGAAGGAGAGCAGCAAGGGGCCAGAGATGGGGACCGGGACAACCCCACCGTGAGCCAAAAGTAATGGAGAAAGGGACAGCTATCTACTATATATATATATATATATATATTTCAGAAAGTTTGTCTGTCTCCCAGCTGTGCCCACTGCAGCAGCCAGGGGCTGTGTCTACACTCGCGGCTTCTTGCGTGAGAAATATGCAAATGAGGCTAAGCATGGAATATTGCCGAGCCTCATTTGCATACCTAATGAACCGCCATTTTTGCAGAAGAGGCTCTTGTGTCAGAAGGAGCTGTTTACACTGCCCCTTCTTGCATAAGTAAAACCCCTCTTGCGCAATGCCGCTACGCCGATTATTTTCAGGAATAACGGGGTTTTTCTTGCGTCAGAAGGAGCTGTCTACACTGCCCCTTCTTGCGCAAGAGCCTCTTCTGCAAAAAATGGCAGCTCGTTAGGTATGCAAATGAGACTCAGCAATATTCCACGCTTAGCCTCATTTGCATATTTCTCACGCAAGAAGCCGCGAGTGTAGACATAGGCATGGAGAGGTGCTTCTCACCTGGCCCCAAGCTGCTGCAGTAGGAGTGGGCTGGGGTTGTCCTCTCTCCCCTGGGTAGCCTGCTACTGAACCCCTCCTCCCCAGCCCCATCCACAGCAACTTTTTAAATGAAGAAAAACTGAACTTATTTGAGTTAAGAAGCTGAGCAAAACTGGATGAATCTTCTATTTAGAGTACAGTTTCAAGAGATGTTTTGAGAAATACAGATGTACGACAAGTTTTAGTCAACAGAAATACATTTTAGAAGTCACAAAGCTTGAAACCTGAAAAGGTTGGCCTCATTTAGCTCCAAAGTTCTAATACTTCTATAAGAACTTAATAAGATCCTATATACCTTTTATAGGGGGTGAAAAAAAGCCCACTTTGGTTCCAACTTGAAGGAGTAGTCTCTGATGGTTCTCTTTTTACTACAGAGAATTTGGCTAAAAAACAGCTACTCGGTGTCTTTTCTATAAACAGCTCATAATTCATAAGTACACCTGACTGCTCTACATCCTGAGGTTCCTTGTGGACAGCTCCGTAAAGACTTCTGCTCAGCATGCAGCAATGGTAAAACACCACAAATATTATAATGTAAAAAGGAAAGGACGGAAAACTACCATGAAGAGATAATACCATCAGCTGGTACACTCTCCCTTGGAATACTATATTCAGTTCTGGACACCGTATCTCCAAAAAGATACTACAGAAATAAAAAAGGAGTACAAGTCAACAGAGCTAAAGATTTCCCCTTGCTAGAACCTACCCCAGGACCCGGATGGTTTGCTACATACCTTCCACGCATGATTTGTGTTTCTGTGTCTGCCTAAGGGCACAGGGGTTAATGCGATGGAATTAAAGCGGGAGAGGAAAAAGCGAAAGCTCTAATTCTGACACTCACCTCATTTTGGAATCCTTCCAAAGCTTGAGAAACCAATTCAGAAGTTGGTGACTTACAATAGAGAGGTACCGTTCATGCCATTACAGAATTGGACCACTTAGGGAATGTTATTTTCCAATCCTGCATTTCTAGGCAATGAAGCTGAATGTATTCCCTCCCCCTGCCTTTTGGACACTGTCAGATATTTTCCCCCATTGACAGAGCTGGTGATACATGTTTTCCATTGCAACTTTCACACAGTAAAAATTCAAACATCTTTGAAAGAAACTGAGGAGAGAGGTACAAATGACCAACTCTTACCTTCTGCCCAGCTCCCCATTACACCTAAAATTGAGGGTATGTTGCCATATTGCTCATCGGCTTTTGAGGACTTTGACTTGCTAGAAGAATGGGGCGATTCGTGTTCTTGCTGTGTCACAACCAAGCTCCTTGGCATCACCTCGGACCCCTGACCATACTGGTACCCAGCATGGGCTGAGTCAATTTCTGTGTCAATTTGGACTTCCTCCTCAGTTGGAGAAAGGTGGCTAGGAGGGTCTGCGGATCGGTCTTCAAGTTTGCTTGACTTATAATGGGGAATGTCGGAGGATTGTTGCAATCCCAAATGTCTAGTCTTTTTGATGGACTCCTGCCTTTGGTCATGTTTGGCCAACTGCTGCTGCGCATTTCTTTGCGAAGTTGGATAGTAGCTGAAATTGCTCCAAGCATTGCCACTCATCACGCAAGTCCCTTGATCAGGGTTTAAGTGAGAATGAGGGGGGCTGTTTTCCGTTCTCCAGTCAGCCCCATACAAGCAGGAGCGTTCCACGCCATTGGAATTCACATCTTTGTCCGACAGGCTGAAATACCGGTCCTTCTCCTTCTCACTGATGTCCAGGGAGGACTTGATGAACGTCTTACACACACTAATAACGTCAGTCATCTGAAGATAGCTGGCAGCGGACATGACCTCAATCACATTGTGGCCAGTGAGGGAAAGTTTGCCAGAATACACAAAATCCAGAATAACTGTAAACGTGTCAGGAGAAAAGGCCTGGAAGGTAGCAGTGGTTGGCTGACTCGGATCCTTTGAGCTCTGGGAAAGGAGCATTTTGAAATAACCACTGCTGGCAAACAGCACATTGCGAT
>JANRFK010002918.1:14796378-14811653 GCA_030068395.1 Apalone spinifera | reverse complement strand
AGGCAAAAACCGGACACCTGGCAACCCTAGTCCTGAGAACAGCCTATGTGCAACAGAGGAATACCACTGAGCCCTTTCGCATTGCAAAGGGTTTGGTCAACTTCTAGGAGGCAGTGCCTGGCAAAAGAGGTCACAGACATGGGGACTGATGTGCCAAAGAAGAGCTTATTGAATATAGTGTTTGTTTAATTTTGGATGTAGAACCTGGAGTTGTAGGTCCACACCCTTAATTTCTTAGCAAAAGGAAAATTCAAGCTACATAATGAGAAAAAAATCCTGAAAACATCTAAAGACAAAGGAATGATTTATGCAAGGAGTCATCAAGACATCATTATATATTTTAAAATGTATTAATTACTTGACAAATAAAGAGTATGTAAGTAGGGCATAGATTGTTGCAACTTCAGAAGTACTCTTTTTTTTTTTTAAATCAGCAAAAGCTATAAAAACCTAGGACTTGACAAGTTTTAGCAATGGAAAGTTGGATATGGTATTACAAACTGTAACTGATGGTAGTCATTTGAGCTCATTATGAAGATGGTCTCTCCTGTAATTATGTGCTCTGTTAGATGTAGAACAGAATTTTATGCCTTTAAAGTAGCAGCTCCAACCTATATAGGTTCTTATATCACTGCAGTGCTCGTGCCTTCTGGTAGTACATTAAGTGATGTGACTAGCATCTATCATACATGGTTCTTTTGTTCTCTCTTCCTCTCCCACAGGGTGGCTGGAAACAGAAATGTTTGGCAAGGTGATGAGGGCTTTGTCTTGAAGTGGATCTAGAGACAGCAAATGTGATGCTATCGCTGCTTTATCCGGCTTGCACAGAAACCTTGGATTTGTCCAAATGTCAGCACACATTTGTAGCACACTTGCTTGACTTCCAATCAGAGGCGGCAAGCCGGCCTGAAAGGACCTTCCAAAGTCTGATTACTGACTTTTTTAAACCCCCTTCGTGCCTTTCTAGGTAAGAGACACTGATGAGAGGGCAGCTCGGGGGATTGTGTGTCAATGGGCGCCAAGAACGCACTTCCCAGCAGAATCAAGCGGCTGGCGAACGAGGTCCTCGGCCCACCAGGATGCTGAACTAAATCAGAGTGACCCAGGTGCAGTAAGAGCAGGGGATGTGGTGCTCTCCGGGCCACCCGGACGGGTGGTAGGACAAGGAGCCTGGCGCTGGGTGGCAGAGGCTGCTGCTCCCTGCAGCGCCCAGTGCCTCCACTTACCCGCTGGGCTCCAGGCAGAGCAGGAGGTGGATGCAGGATCCCCTCAGGCCCAGCGCAAGGTACTTGCTAGCAGCTGGTGGGTCCCACCACCCCAGCCCAAACTGTCGAGAAACAAAAGGGATTTGCTGACATGGGCATTTGACAGACATGCCTGAGAGGTAGGGAGACAATTAAAGGGGCAACACACCAATTACAGGAGCAGCCCAGTACGCATCTGGTGGTAGGGGCCACATTTCCCTCTGCTGCCCCCTCAGCCCTCTCCAGCAGGGAACATCTGGACTCAAGGTCATTTTATACCCCCTAGGCCCTCATTCTTGAAGCCTTCCCGCACAGATGGGCATGGCTAGAATGCCCATCCTTGGCCTGCCTGGGCGTAGGAGGCAGGGGAAAAGTTTTGGAGGGGTAGCCATGTTTGTTTGTAAGGGTACATCTACACAGCAGCGCTATTTTGGATACTTCTGGTATGCTGAAATAGTTATTCCGCATCTTGACAGCACGGTCGTTGTTTCGAAAGATCTTTCAAAAACAGGCGTGCTATTCCGATATCCCTGTAAACCTCGTTCCACAAGGATTAAGGGACATTTTGGAATAGCAGTTTATTTCGAAATTTGGCGCTGTGTAGATACCGCCAAATTAAAAAATAAGTTATTTCAAAATACACTCCAAATAAGCAACTCAATTTGCATGACGTATTTTGAGCTAAGGGTGCAGTACAGACCGCACCCTAACCGGAAAAAACAGCAAATAGTCCTGCAGCATCTTAGAGACTAATAAAAAATGTAGATGGTATCATGAGCTTACAGGGGCACAACCAACTTCTTCAGATGAATGGCGGAAAGAGGTCCAGGTTGCAAACAGAGAAAGGGGGGGGGGGATGGGGAGGGAAAGAGAAGGGGGAAAAAAAATGGTGTGTAACCCCGCATGTAACCACTAAGATTTTTAGCAGACACGCAGGATGTTATAAACCACTTAATACGGTGACTAAGCCCCATGGCAATTAAGTGTTTCCTGTCCAATGGGCAACGCACAAGAGTGCTGCTTTGAGACACCAACCACAGGATCCTTTGCTTGATAGGAATGGTGGGGCTCCCTTCAAAGTGAAATAGCATTTCCTGTTCACAAGTTGTAGAGACGGGATAGCTCTCAGCCACTCTAGGATGGTGGCGTGGGAGAGGACAAGTCAACTTAATTTCCTCTTCAGCTGTTAGAATGCTTGGGATCCAAATAGATTTTAATTGTTTCACTTCCCTTGAAATGGACATTGCAAACAATTATATGGACAGAAACGTTTCTGGCTTCACTGGATCTTCCATTATAATTCCTGCTGGAACTTCATACCCCAAATTACAGCCCTGTTTCAGAAAATCCACCCAGGGTCTCCAGCAAGTCATCTACTTAAATCATATGCCCATCTGTGGCAAGAGGAACAAAAGTCGCACTATGTTCTTAGTGTTAGCGTAACATTTATTTTTTTTGTTTTGTTCTTTAGCTATAAAAGAACTGGGCTACATACGACAATATAAACATGTAGTACATATACAATTGAACATACAATAGACATTCAGTAATGCACCACTGTAGAAAAAAAGTTACAAAAAGCACTTAAATATTTGTTCCCCATCTCTTAAAAAGGGCAAATTGCTGCTGTAGAGGTGGTCTACATAAATTCCTAACTTTGGTTTCAGTTCTTTTTAAATCATCCACCTTGACACACACATACACAAAAATTTCAAATACACTTGGAAGCTTGGTAGCTAATGACAAAATGTCATAGCCACTTTCCTATAAGCGACTTGTGGTAAACAGTTATAAATCGCCGAAGTCCTGCCTGTCTAGCATTGCTATACCTATTGCATACTGAATTGTCTAGATACTGTGCTGGTATCTTCAGTCAGTCACTGTGAAGATCCTTGCTTTAGATCTACACTGGGAGACTAGTGTCCCACATGGAATTATAGAACTCAGTGCTTATGGAACCAGAAGAGGTCAGTTCTTCCACTTCAAAGAGAAAAGGTTGCATTAGTATTTTTAAAATTGCTATTACATGGTAAAACAGAAATACTGGGGCACTTTTTAAAACAAGAGTCAAATGTCTCCTGTATTCTTAATTTAGCAGTTCATTCGACAGAAAATAGCATTTCTAGTGAAAAATACACCAAGAATCAGACTCTCTCTGTAAATGGGGAAAACTGAAGAATTTCAAACACAAAGCAGATGCAGAAGATAAACAAAGAACGTTTTAGTTATAGCAATTAATACTACAGGAAGGTTAAATTAGTTAACTAAACCACAAGTTATCAATTTCAAGATGCTGCATTACCCAGAAAACGTTTACAGCTGCATTGGTCTTTGAAAGTGGAAAAGGTACAAAAAAATCCTTTTCTGGATCAATAAGTAATATACAGTGCATAGGATCCAATGGACAGAGCTCAGTGGGTCAAAAGTGTTAAGCAGAGAGTGTCATGTTCACCCACACAGAGGAATTTACATGATTGGCACTTGAATCAGAAGCTTTCAGGCAAAAAAACCCAACCAACCAAACAAAAAAACCAAGTAGTACCATCATCAGGGGTTGGCTCAAAAGCTGGTGTATTAATTATTTATTGGTTTAGTGAACATTCTAGGTCTTGGTTTAATACCTGGTCATCAGACCTTGTGAACGCCAAAAGCTAGGGTATTCTAAATGTGTTGATCCAAGATGTCACATTATTCACCTTAACCAGCAATAAAAGTTTAGCTACTTTGTATGTGCAGGGGGGTTTTTTGGGTGTGGTTTTTGGTTCCCCCCACCCTGTTACCTATTTATGTTCAAACAAGGAAGTTGATTTAAATACCAATGAGTCAATTACACTAATTTTTTTTAATGTTTGCATGATAAACTTCTGTTTTCAGCAGTATTGAATAGCTAACAGTTCAATACATACTAAATCTTATTACTCAAGGGCTTGGAGAATTTTTCAAACTGATCTGAACCCTAATCCTTTCATGCATGCTTAGCTTTAGGCATGTTAGTACCAGTCAATTGGGCCCTGCATGTGCATAAACACATCTAAGTTATGATGTACAAAATGAAGAGGGACACCAGATTTAAATTCTGCTCCAGATTTTAGCTTGCAAAGCCACCCTTTTACATGGTATGACCAACCAATATTTCTTCACATTAATTTTTATCATTGGAATTCTTAGTTTTGAACATTTGCACAGTGTTCAAATGGAGGACTGAGGTGCTAAAGGAGCACTCAAGGAAAATAAGGTTATTGTGGAGAAGCTAAATGAATTCTGTGTCAGTCTTCACTGCAGCTGATGTGAGGGAGTTTTCCCATAACTCAAGTCATTCTTTCAGGCTTTGTCTATACTGCAAGTTTTTGCGGCAGAAAATATGCTAATGAGGGATTAATTAGCAGGAGTCGCAACATCATTAGCATAGTTTCTACCAATTCTTTTTGCACAAGGTGTTCTTGTGTAGCCAGGGCTGGCCTTACCCAGAGGTGGCTGCCTCGGGTGCCAGACTGTGGGGGGGCACCACTAGGACCCAGAGTGTAGAAAATTGTGTCTGCTGCTGGTGCATGTGGGGCAGTCATTTGAGCTCCCCACCTCAGGTGCCAAAATGTTCTGGGCTGGACCTGAGTGTAGCCGCTTCCGTTTTGCACAAAAACCCCTGGAGGGGCATAAGGATCTTGCACAAAAGTTTTTTTGCGCAAAACGGACGCGGCTACACTGCATCTTTTTTTGCACAAAAAAAAGTTCTAATGATGTCACAACTCATGCTATTGAGTCCCTCATGCTATTGAGTCCCTCATTAGCATATTTTCTGCCACAAAAACTTGCAGTGTAGACAAAGCCTTAGGTGACAAATCTGAGGAACTGTCTCAGATTGAAGTGTCATTAGAGGTGGAACAAACTGGTAAATTAAATAGTAATAAGTCACAGAGACCAGATGGCATTCACCCAAGAGTTCTGATGGAACTCAAACATAAAATTGCAGAACTAGTAACTGTGGTACGTAACCTATCCTTTAAAATCAGCTTCTGTTCCAGATGACTGGAGGATAGGTAATGTGACACCAATATTTTAAAAAGTCTCCAGAGGTGATCCTAGCAATTACAGGCCACGAAGCCTAAAGTACCAGGGAAATTGGCTAAAACAATAGTAAAATAACAGAATTATCAGACACAAACACAATTTGTTGGGGGAAGCGTGAACATGGCTGTTCTAACCAGAAGTCATGTCTCACCAATCTATTAGAATTATTTGGGGGGAGGGGACATAGTCAACAAACATGAACAAGGGTGAATCAGTCGATAGAGTGTATTTAGACTTTCAAAAAGGCTTTGACAAGGTCCCTCACCAGACTCTTAAGCAAAATAAGGAGAAGAGGGAAGGTTCTTTCATGGCTCAGTAACTAGTTAAAAGGTAGGAAACAGAAGGTAAGCATAAATGGACAATTTTCAGAATGGAGAGAGGTAACAGAAGTGTCCCCCAGAAATCTGTCCTGGGACAGTGCTGTTCAACATATTTATGAATGATCTGGAAAAAGGGGTAAAATGTGAGGTGGCAAAGTTTGCAGACAATACAAAATTACTCAAGAAACTAAGTCCAAAGCAGACTGTGAAGAAAGGGATTCACAAAACTGGATGACTGGGCAACAAAATGGCAGATTAAGTCCAATGTTGATACATGAAAAGTAATGCACTTTGGAAAACACAATCCCAATTATACATACAAAATGTGGGGGACTAAATTTACTGTTACCACTTAAGAAAGATCTTGGGAGTCATTGTGGATAATTCCCTGAAAATGTCCACTCAGTGTGTAGTGGCAGTTAAAAATATCAAACGTGAGGAGCCATCAGGAAAGGGATAGATAAGGCAAAAGATACAATAATGCCCATCAGTGGTTCCCAACCTTTTTGAGCTTATGGACCCCTTTTCAATCTATTAAAATTTCACGGACCCCCCTCTGGGTTTCTTAAATTTGCACTTAAAGGGGTTACAAAGTAACACAGGTAAACACTTTGATTAAAAAAAAAAAATCAATTTTACTTGATCTGGATTTTTAAAAACCTATTATTGTAACAAGGAACATCCAAGAGGTTATCAAGGAAGAGATCGTGAGGATTTTTGTTCAGTTGATTATGTGCATTTGACAATACGGTTACACTGTTTCCTTAGAAAGTTGCGCAGGATCCTCCAACCTCTCTCCCTTCCCAACAACCAGGGAAAGAAAAGTAATTTAAAAAAAATTGAAAATGAGACTATGATTGTAAAAAGCATAAAAGGTATTATGAAGAATCAGGAGTAGTACCTGACAATACTTTTTGTTTTAAATTGACTAGATTTTAAAGTTGATATTAAAAGGATGCTCTTTCCTTGCCATGAATTTGATTTTTGTTTGCATAGTGCCCCTTGCCAGGAATGGATGGATTGAATGTTTGGGAATTAAAAATGTAAGTGAGCACCTTAACTTGGAGTTTCCCTAATCTAATCAACTACTTTGTGTTTACTTCTGAACAAAGTCAGTAGATTCCAGACTCCACCAGGTATCCACTGATGTAGTTAAATCAGATGTTCAAATAAGGCTCAGCTCATAAGATTATCTGTTAATTAAGGTAAACTAAATTAAAAGGACTTCAGCTATAAAGTTATTGTTCAAATTTCAAACAAATTAAATGACTCAGTTTTGGAAGATAACATTTACAAGTTCAATGCACCATTATCATCATTGCAGCATGTATTTCTTTAGTGAAAAACAGTGCAATTATGTGCAAACAAATAAATAAAGAGGTATATTCCTAAACAATGTAAATTATGTAGTGCTCAAAATTTAAGATATGTAGTTTGTGGAATTTTAAAAACTTTGAGAGAAAAGATCACATTAGAAACAAGCCTACTAAAAACATTTTTTTGGATTTGCATTCAGCACCATATGAATTTTCGTTTAGAACAGTAGTGTCACTTTCTCAAAGCTTATAAAGGCTGGATTTACATGGAAGATTTAAAGGAAACATCATGGAATTGGGTGGGAAGCATAGCAAACAAGATTTACATAAATATCTGTCAACAGGAAACTGAATCAAGCATAACTTTTTCTACTCAACACAGAGGCTGAATTAAGGACCCACTGACAGACACAGTGGCACGCCATGACAGATCAACAGAAATCGCAATTTTGCTGGTCACTTTCAAACTGCAATGCAACTCTCTCCCACCCCAACCCTTACCCCCACATTACATAAAACTTAACAGTTCCATTCTCTAAGCACAAGACATACAAGAAACATTTCTAAAACCAAATGAAGCAGGCTGAATTAAAACAGCTGAAGGTCACTGCTGTATTTCCCACAGCTCTTCAATCCACTGCGTATATGCCCTCACAAGAGCACTGATTTTCCTCTTCTGAAGGTCTTCACAATTTCAGAGTTCACTAGCACATGCCTCAACATCGTTTTACAGTGTTTCTCTGATAGCTAAATCACCAAAAAGGTGCACTGTAACACACTACCCAGCAACATAGCCAACAAATAATCCAAGTCTAGTGGCCTCTAGTATTTACACCAAAGTGGCACCTCTCTGCTAGCACAACCATAGAGATTAAGGTGCCGTGCTGATGAAGATTCAGAATCACTATTTACATTCTTACCCCAACTTCATTATGGAACTCAGTCCTCAGCTGTCACATAAGAACATTTGAAAATGTTCTTACACAGAGTCCTTTGCTCATCTGATTAGCAGATGTCAGAGAATACCCTCGTGAACTTGGGTTGGCTGGACAGAAACAGAGCAGTAATCAAAAAGACCAGCTCTGTGGGATTATAGGTAGGATTTTCAGAAGCGCTTATGTGATTTAGAAGACTACCCTATAAAAGCCAGATTTTCAAAAGTGTTTAGAACCTAAAATTGAAGCCGGATCAGGTGCCTAAATGCAAACTGCTATGGGCTGCTGAGTTCTTTTGAAAATCTGGCCCTAATATTAATTTCCTATGTTGATGACACTATGACATTATCGGTCAGACATCAACTCCAATTTACAAACAATATGAAATAAGGACTATTGGAAAGGTTTTGCAATAAGCTAAAACCCAAATGCAATAGCTTATTTTTAAAGTAGTGCATTGTGCTCCTCAATTTAAATTACAGAAAATAAATCCAGCAAGAAATACAGTATCTTCTAGAAAGAAAGCACTTAAATAAAACTTCAAGTTTAGGGGAGACATTTCAAACAACTCTAACTTTTGGGTTTCCCCACCACCACCACTTTGCTAATTATCACAGGTAAACAGAGACTTGTCTCCTTTTTCTTTCCAATTTGATCTTGCAATGAAGTCATAATGCTGCATGCGTGATGTCAGAATCACTTCTGTACAAGCAGATTGTGATATCACATTAGGATTATTGCCTTACTTAAAGATGAAGCAAATAGAGAAGCTGACCCGTGGGGCAGAATGTTCTTATCCAGTCTATGAAATAATAGCACTAGGTGGACAGAGAATGACTAGTTAAATCAGTTGCTCTTTATATAAAAATGTTCCATTTTATGTTTGCTCAGTGTAAAGTCTTCTTTACAAATATAAAAAGGAAAACTGTCTTTTTTTAAGTGAGACGATCTTCTTGTGTCAGTGATATCTGTCTGGAATCTTCTGTTCTAGCACTGGATCCAGAAAGTGAAGTCAAATACAATAAGCTTTTCATTAAACATTTACAAACAAATTAGAAAGTGCTATCTACCTAGAGTATGCACCTCCACTTCACAGAATCCTTTAGCATTAGGTCTTCTTTAGTCTGAAGTTTAACAGTATCTTACCCAAGAGCTCTTTACAGTTTCCCAGCTAATAGTGTACAGGAATTTGATACTGGGCAGATAAATAATCTCAGTTCCTTCAGAAACCAATTTGTATCTATCCAACAAGGAAAATGCAGGGTCCAAGCTAGAATTTTAAACAAGAGGCAGTACCTGGATGAATTCATAAGACAATGAAAGGGTACAAACCATCACAGGAATCACCAAGGACTATATTTGACTACATAAGATGAAAAAAAAATCACATTAGGAAAAGAGAAGTTTGCATCCAGTGAGTCTCTAATTTTACAACGGTTCTCACTTGACTTCTCCAAAAATAGTTTGCTAAGGTGGTTTTATATACGTAGCCCAGATTTCTCCTTGGAATTGTACTTCAGCTAGATCAGCAGTAAATCTGGCTATTTAGTCTATCATCAATGGAATTCCCGCAGAAATCACGTTTCAAGACTGCTACGCTATAACTGCTACTTTAAATGGTTAAAAAGAGGTGGGCAATGCACTTAGTCTTGCTTCAAAAACTGGTGCACTCTGGACACACTATTTTACTAGAGCACATAAGTATTCTGTGTAGCTCTCAGGCCTGGACAACTGTCTAATGGGCAATAAAGATAAGACAATAATCATAGCATAAGCTCGGTTGTTCTCCAGGAAAGGAAATGCAATGACAACTGCCCCCAAAATAAAGCTTGCTCTTTAAGTAAACATATGAATATGCATGTCTTTGAAGATTCTCTACTGAATATACTTCCCTCTAACATATTTGTTATTCAGGTAGTTTACTCGGGCTTTCAGGTCAAATCCTATTCTAAATTTTTACGATTAAACAAACAGATAGGATTTACAGTTTCAGATAAGACTTTCCTAGCATTAAGAGGGATGAGACTGCAAAATAGTTTAGAGAAGTCCAAGATTAAGGATGAAAACTACATTTATTTTTTGCACATCTCTTTCTAGAAAGATGATGGTGCCCCCTTCAGACCAGGTTTGATGGACCATGGCAGCCTTGTGGGAGGAAACACAGTACTAAATCATTATGGGGATCCTTCACCTGCAAAGAGTGTTATCCTTCCCCCATAGCCAGGGTACAGAAGCACAACAGGAGACAGTCTCTGCTCACCCAGGACAAGAAACTCCCTCAGAATTCTAGTGCACAGCACTAAACAGTTACAAAAAAAAAAAAAAGTGAATATTCCAAAATCCAGTTCTTCTCACCTGTTCTATCAAAACGGGAGTTTAGTAATAAAAATACACAGTTCCACAAAACTGGTTAAATATGAAGTTTTCTGCTGTAGAATGACCAATCACAGGGGAGACACTTTAAATCCACCCACCCTCCTTTTGTTGCTACATAAGTGCCTCTCGGTCTGATAAGCTTCTGTGGATCTCCTGCTTATCATCGGTATCATCGTCATCGGCTGGATCATTTTCCTCACCAGATTCCACGTATATAGGCCAATCATTGTCTGTATCACCCTTTTCTTGACCTTCTGATGACGGTTCCATCAGACTGAGGTTAATGGGCATTGAATCCTCGTGAGTAGTTGTTACACAAGTGCAGCTGTCGCACAAGCCAAAGCGTCTCAATCCCTGTGATAGGCTACTTGTGAACGTTCTTCTGCAACCCTTGCAGATAATTGGCTTGTTTGATCGGTGCACCTGATCAAAGAGAAATAAAACATCATTGTAAACTGGTTGGCATATCTTAGGCCAACCCCCCCCCTAAACTGGTCCCTCCCCCTTTTGGGGAATGCTGCTTCCATATATTCCAATGTGAGAAACACAACACCATTTACCAAACAAGCAGGGCAAACAGTCACATCTCCTTTCTAAGAACAAAAGTTTCGTTTTGGACTAAGATAGTTGTATTGCATTAAACCTCAATTTCTTAGTCTTAATCTTTGCCCAGTTGGCCTTACATATTGGGAACAGAATCATTCTATCCTCTACTGTCCTTTACATCAGTCTTAAATAAGAAATGTGATACATTCTTCACATAGACCAGTATAACAACTGAAAAACACTGAACACAGGAGCTTACTATTTATTTTCAACCCTGCTTCCAACAGATGTCTGCTTTCATCAAACTTACACTCAGAGCATGACTCCGAAGGTGCTCCTGCCGGGTGAAGCGTTTGCCACACGTCTCACAAGGGTAGGGTCTCTCGCCTGTATGAGAGCGAATGTGCCGTTTTAATATTCCCTTCTGCTTAGCCGTGTAGGGACAGAATGGGCATTTGTGGAGCTTGATTGGCACAACTAACACATCACCTTTTAAAAAGAAAACAATATATTTTAGACAAATAAAAAGTTGGGTTGCTTATGATGATCTTTGCCTGTAAGGTAGAGCGAGAATACTCATGTATTTTTTCCACTTTGTAGTTGACTCATTTGGATATTATTTTTAATTTTTATGGCCTCTTTTTTAAAAGCTGATGCAGCCGCAGGTGCCTAACACTCTTGAAAATCAGGCAATTTTAGAAAGATGTAATACATCGCCAAATTGGTTTTTGCTTTGGTGTGTTTGCAAGATAACACTCAACAAGTGAACCATTGAAAGTATCTTATCTTCTAAGTTTATTTTTGAAAAAGATGTCATTAACAGCACTAGAAACTAAAGTCTTCAATTTAGCCACAGAAAAGGTACTGCACAGGGCAGCAGTAGTGCAAGTTTTCCAATATGCCACAGTAATGTGACTCAACTTAGACATAGGACCATTTTTAGAGGTAATGTATGCCTCTGTCCTCCTTCAAGTCTTAGATGTCTTTCTACTGGGACTAACAAAAGAGGAAAGACTCCAATATATTTGCTGTCTTTTATTTTTTCCAGTAAAATATGCCTAGGCTGAGAATATACATATCCATTTAAATATTGATCAAATTAACGTGAGAAGATGCGAACACTGAGAATTGTATTTGAAGATTACATTAAGTTTTAGCATGACTGAGCTTCTTGATAGTAGCCAAAACATGATGGTCAAGAGATACATAAGAACATAAGAACGGCCGTATTGGGTCAGACCAAAGGTCTATCTAGCCCAGTAGCCTGTCCGCCGACAGTGGCCAGCACAGATGCCCCAGAGGGGGTGGACCGAAAACAATGATCAAGCGATTTGTCTCCTGCCATCACTCTCCAGCCTCTGACAAACAGAGGCCAAGGACACCATTTCATCTCCTGGCTAATAGCCTTTTATGGACCTAACCTCCATGAAATTATCTAGCTTCTCTTTAAACTCTATTATAGTCTTAGCCTTCACAGCCTCTTCTGGCAAGGAGTTCCACAGCCTGACTACACGCTATTACAAATATATCCTTTGTAATAACTAGGATTAGGTGGTGATGTTAAGAGACTGCTTTACACATGAATTCAGGAAAGCACTTTAAACACCCTTGATGTTAAACCCATCAGGTGTTCCACTAAAATCAATGGGACTTTAATCATGCACTTAAGTTATACATACACATAGTCCTTTGCTATAGTGGAGCCTCAAAGTTAACTAAAATCTTCTTCAATAAATAAAAAAACCAGGAATATCCTAATAATCCACGTGATGTACATACACATATCTAGACTGGACTCCGTAACTTTAGCTATCAGGACCTGAGTTCAGCATTCTGAGTCTCGAAGAACTGAATACATCACAAGCACTGAAACCAGCATGAAGCATAGTTTCATATTCTACTTTAGGTGCCAGTGATGTCAATTCTTGCAAAAAACGAAGAACTGTGAATGCAAGTTTAAAATACATATTTCTAGTGTTAAAGTTTTAGCACATTGTTAATTATTGATGATTTTTATCAGATTTTATGTGCATTTTTAAGTATAACTCTAGATTAATCTGAAAGTTTTATTTGAAAAAACATCTCTGGAACATCATGTTATTCTCTTAGATATCGGCTTTGTTACAGCATTTTGGAAGCAGTAGCTGTTAGCGTAACAGAATACTGCTAAACAAACATTATTTCAGTTATGCCAACTGAATGATTAATAGTTCATGATCTTATCAGATAAATACTGATTCACTAACAGTGGAAGTTTCTCATGGACCTGATGAATTCCAAGCAACTTGTGTGTTTGAGCTAGTGATGGAATAAATGTAACTTTACTTTCTATAGCATACATACAGGATGTTTGTGAATAATTCCTGTTGCCTGCATCTTTTTTTTAAGCTTGGTGCATTATGAATGACTATGAGAACTGAGGTGTTCTTCAGGCAAGGAGTAAATCCCACCTTAAAGACAGTTTTTAAAGAGTTTTTAAAAACAGTGACAGTGCTTGGGAAAATAAATAGTCCTCCAACTTTATTACAAGCAGATGAAGACCCAAAAATTTTAACTGCCATTTTAGGAAACGTGTATATTTACATGAGCTCTTTCTTCTTCAGGTCCCTGAAGGTGCTGCCACATAGCTTTCCTGCTGGTGCTGAGAAATCCCAGCATGCATTTGTGCTAGTGAAAGCAGCTGCCCTGAAGATCAGCAATGGAGAAGGAAGTCTGCTTCTAGAGGGAAAGTATGCAGCGTTGTTAATATTCTGCCTCGGTTTTCATAGCACAACCACCATGGGGCTATCAGTATGTCTTTCTGACAACAACTCTTCTTCCCAATACTGACAGTGATAAGAGGTAAAGCTTTCCTTACATTCATCCTTTATTCCAGCGTGATCCCAAATTATGTTACTATTTGATGGTCACCGACATTAGACATTTTTGGAGTCTATTTCAAATACAAGTGTGTAGATCAGAAATACTTACCCTGCAAATGCTGCACTGAGCAAAATGAGTGCAGCTTTCTTTTGAAGTCCAGAACAATAGCTTATTTTGCTGTTGCATACAATTCAGCAACATTTTCCTGTGATGTATACTGAACAAGAATGAGAATAACCATTCAATTAACACAGAAAGTTATACACATAAGCAGTTTCCTCAATTGTTCTACATACATTCACTACTTCTCTCACCTGTATCCTCACCATACCAGTCGCTGGGAATGTCCATCATAGAACTCATGGCCACCCCTGCATCTTCTGGCCTACCCTCAAAGCCCCGAACAAAGTGATGAACCACATCGTCTTTTCTTTGAGCGGCACTGTTGCGTAGCAGGGCCTCCAGGAACTGCTTCATATGATAGTTATTGCAGGCCAAGTCCATTGCTTGGCCGCTGTGCAGTCCTTCTTCCATCTGCTCAAGGGTTAACGGAGTTGGATATTGCTGTAGTCGTTCACCCACTTCTACTTCCACTTCATCAGAGTCAAATTCTACTTTGGGTTCTATTACCCCTTTGGGCAGAGAGGAATTGATGTCATCTGGAGAGTCACTGCTTACAGGGTCTCTCACCACCAATTCTATAGGGTGGCAGCTGCTGCATTCCCCACAGGGAGGATCTCTCTGACAATCTGAAATCCTTTCCTTTTCTTGCAGAGAAGAAACAGAGGCAGAGCAGTGGCTCTTCGTACCATAAGAAGTGCCCTCTCTGGCAGAACTAGAGCTTCCGCTATCAGCCTGATAGAAGGCAGCTTCTCGCTCAATTTTTCTGCAAATATCTAGCGATGACCTGATGTATGTTTTGCAAAAATTGACCACGTCAGTCATCTGCAAGTAGCTAGCTGCGGACATGACTTCAATAACATTTTCCCCACAAAGATCCAGCTTCCCTGAATAAAGGAAATCTAGGATGATGGAGAAAGCCTCTGAAGTCACAATGTCCAAAGAAGCAGTGCTGTGTCGCCCACTGTCTTGAATGTAATGAATCAATAAGGCTCTGAAGTAGCCACTATTGGCAAACAGAATGTTCTTGTGAGCTTTGAAGATCCTGCCTTCCACAATAATGCTGCAGTCACAAAAGAAGTCCCTCTTCCGCTGTTCATTGAGCTCTCCCAAGAGCTTGGTATAATACGACTGCATCTCCATTTCTCCTGTTGCTGCTTCTGATCGCTGTCAGGAAGAAATATGAAAAGAGCATTAGAGCAGAAATTCTCCTCCCCTTGTGGAATCAATCACTGTTTTCCCTCCCTCTAAAAAAACCCAGCAAAACCAAAAAGCTAACAACAGGGCCAACATCATATTCAGATTCTGGAAAACTGGATTTTCTTTTAAAAACCTGAAATCACTGCAACATTCTAAACTATGTCAGTCCGCATCCAATTATTATTAGCATTTACCTTAGCACCAAGGAGTCCTACCCATTGACCAGAAACCTATTGTAGCAGGCACTGTACAAAAAAAAAGAACACAGGCCCACATGCAGGAATTTCTGCT
>JANRFK010002918.1:14767863-14783464 GCA_030068395.1 Apalone spinifera | reverse complement strand
AATGATGGGGGGTGGCTAGGTGGGGGTGGCTGGGGGTGCGGGCACAGAGCGGGGTGATGGCAGGAGGGAATCTGGCTGTGCAGAGGAAAGAGTTGTGTGGTGTGACAGCAACCATGGGAGAGATAAAGAGCGCGTCTAGCGCTGGGGAGTGTTTCTGAGGGTTGGGAAAGGAGAGGCTTTGAAATGTGGCCTGGTTAAAATCTGATAGTTTAAAGCGGGGGTGGGGAACCTTTTTTTGGGTCAGGGACCACAGAGCCACAGAAAAATCAATTGCAGGGGCTGCACAACAGTGAGAAGCAAATAAAACACAAAACAAACGAACTTTCACTGAAGTGGCTTCTAACAGAAAAAGGGAAAAAGACTCCTCACATTCCTCTCTCACACCAGAGCCTAGTGGGGCCCAGGCTAGTACATTTCCCTATGCTCCATTCCCATGGGGGTGGAGGGCTGGAGCAGACCCAGGCAAGCCAAGGGCCACATCTGGCCTCCAGGCCTGAGGATCCCCACCCTTGGTTTAAAAAGCAGCCAAACCTGCCTGCCTTGCTGCTACTGACCCTCCCTGAGATAATTAGACTAAGGGGAACTGACTCTTCTAATTTCCCTGCTTCCTATTGGGGTTGGGTTTACTCTGCAAGTCACCAGAGAAGGCTAGGGTTATGCTGTGGATGCAGGAATGATTTGCAGTTAATTAAAACTCCTTTGAATCCTTAACCTTAGGAAGGAGAGTTGCTGGGTGGGAGAGGTAGGTTCTGAGACGGTCCGAAAGGTTTGAACACTGAGAAGCAGTGACTGTAGTTCTTGCACATGCTGGGATATAATATAAGTTTTAATGGACTCCTTGGTGTAAGATTATAATGTGACAATCACAATTTCAGCTTCGTATGTTTGTCCTGTAACAGGGAAGATGGAGGCTGGTGGAGAAGCTGGTTGCAGCAAAGCTACCAGACCGTCAAAGAGAAGGTAGGAAGATGGGTGCTTATATGGAACAGGACAAAATGTTGCTTAAGGAAATTTTGCATCTTCCTATAATAAATCACAAAGGTTTATTGGATTTCTCACTCTTGTGGATTCTCCTATAACCTGAGCAGACCAGGCCCACTAAGTCTCTCTGGGTGTTTTCTGTTTTGCTGTGTAATCCTCTTCCCTATAGAAATTCTTACTGATTTTTAAATGTTTTTCTTAAAGTAATCTATTCTCACCACATGGGGCTGCCCCTTTTTCCCCATGGATTGTAGCCTGATATTTGAAATACACTGGGCATTAGCCATAATGCTGGTATTATCATCTGCAGTTCAGGCAATATGCCCTCTGGTGCCTTCTAAAAATGCACTTCCTAAGCAACTGTGCAGCACTGGGGTAGAGTGGCAGTATTGCAGTGCAGAACTTTATTCCTCATGAGGCAAACTATCCAACACTTATGAGTAGTATAAACTTAAATAAGCCGTGACATGGTGGTTGAGCTCCAGATAGCAGAGAGTCTGGCTGCTCTGCAAAGATAAGAATGATCTAGTGGCACTTACCTAAAGGGAGCCAATGGACCAGGGCCTTAGCCAAAATTTCCCTTCTGAACAGTGTTGTGAGAGGTACTCTGTACTAGTCCATTGCTGCTTTCCTGCCCAGAGCTGGCTGTGTTTGTTATGAGAGGCTTTGGGTCCATTGGCATGTAAAATGTTGTTCTAATAATGGTGTAGTTCATCAAGTCTATGTTAGCATCCATGTTTGGGGAAATCTGTGTACTGGAAAGACTTACCCATGTCTTATCCAAACAGAAACCCTGTCCTCCTATATGAGCTGTGAAACATTACTTGAAAGCTTGAACTAGATTGTAAGTGGAGATCTGCATTTTGAAAGGCCTCTTGTACTGGAGATGGAGGAGAGAAGAACGCCCAGTACATACTGCCCCCCCATAGCGATGTACAAGGCACGAGGCTGAGAAGTTCAACTACATTAAGGTCAAAACTTGGGAGCAGCCCCTATACCTCCGACCCCTACTGCAGGTTTCACGCTGGCTCCCTGGAAGTAAACTGGCAGCAGCTGCCAACTCTCAGCAAAGCCTTCCCGGGAATGGGGCTGGCAACAGTTGCTGGCCCCACTCCCGGGGGTCGGCTCTGCTGCAGAGCCCACAGTGCATGGAACCATTACTATTTTTAGCAGTTACATTTTTAAACACATTTTTACATCCCTAGTCGAAACTGAGTGACTTGTGACTCATCGACGTAATTGCAACTTTCATTCAAAGGCTGTTGGAAGGACAGTAAAGGAGCCAAAGAAGTGTAGTTTAAAAAAAAATCAGATCTCTTTGCTATGTTGAAAGTTATCCTGTAGATCTGTGCACTTGTGTCAGCTTTTGTTAAGGCCCTGCGGCAGGTACCACCCTGCTAAAGAGTCAAGAACTGTGTTTATGGCATTGTTGGGAGAGTGTGCACAGTCGGGCCTACGACAACATGCTTAGGAACCAGGTTTTAACCTAATTCTCTGTCAGAGTTAAAATGTGATTTTTCCCCCCTCCCCCAACAAGGCTTTTTCTGTCTGCACTGCCAAGGGAGGTATGTGCTGTAATGTGGGCTGGGGGCAATTGCGTTAATCAGCTTTGTTGTAAATGTGGCTATTTCTGTGCTGTTGATAGGGCTTTACCTGCAAGAGCCCTGTCATCTCCACGTACAGAGTAGTCCCTTTGGTTAGAGACCTGGTTTCCCCAGGGTTTACATAAGAACGGCCGTACTGGGTCAAACCAAAGGTTCATCTAGCCCAGTATCCTGTCTGCCGACAGTGGCCAGCACCAGGTGCCCCAGAGAGGGTGGACCGAAGAAAATGATCAAGCGATTTGTCTCCTGCCATCACTCTCCAGCCTCTGACAAACAGAGGCCAAGGACACCATTTTATCCCCTGGCTAATAGCCTTTTATGGATCTAACCTCCATGAAATTATCTAGCTTCTCTTTAAACTCTATTCTAGTCCTAGCCTTCAGTGTCTCCTCTGGCAAGGAGTTCCACAGGCTGACTACACGCTGTGTGAAGAAGAACTTTCTTTTATTAGTTTTAAACCTGCTACCCGTTAATTTCATTTGGTGTCCTCTAGTTCTATTTAGGGAACTAATAAATAACTTTTCTTTATCGGCCCTCTCCACACCACTCATGATTTTATAGACCTCTATCATATCCCCCCTCAGTCTCCTCTCTTCTAAACTGAAAAGTCCCAGTCGCTTTAACCTCTCCTCATATGGGACCCATTCCAAACCCCTAATCATTTTAGTTGGTTTGTGATGTCTGAGTTATTACGAGGGTGAAGATTAACTTGTGTGAGAATCTGGGCTCAATGTACTTAATGTTCCTCTCTCTTGTAGTCCACGGAAGCATTGGAATTCATGAAGCGGGACTTGACCGAGTTTTCCCAGGTGGTGCAGCATGACACTGCATGCACTATTGCGGCCACGGCCAGCGTGGTCAAGGAGAAACTGGTTGTAAGTAAGAGCGGGCGAGCTGCGATTCTGCCTCCGGCTCTCATTAGCGAGAGCAGGGTTGGGTGTCCACCGGGGAATTCTGGAACCAGGCTGACTAATCCTTTCAGGAAATGATGCCTTTGAGTATGAGTGCAAAGGCCTGAATTCACATCACTCTTGGACTTTGAATTTGATCTCCCGTCCCCAATGCAAGGTGTCTGTGATTACCCTAAGTCTCCCTTGCTGTTTCGTTTCGGCCAGGACCGTTGATGTCAGTGCTCCGTTCACAGTTGTCAACATGAGGTGGGGCAGGTGCATGCTATGGCTTCCAGAAGGGTCAGCTTCCTGCTTTCCATTTCTGACTCTCAGGATGCGGGGCTTTTTGGAGCCACAAGCCAGCTGTCCGCACAGTGGTGGCAGGTGTTACAAGGGAAAGCCTTATCTAATCTCTGTCTGATTGGGGCTGGGGAAAGGCTTAGCTGAGAGTGGGATTTTATGATTTGGGGTGGGAGGAAGGTGGAATATCCCTGTGGATTCACATTCCTTACTTGGAGACTGGGTGGAACTAATTTTTCTCCTGCCCTCTTTGGTCCCCCATCTATCTGTTGTTGTGAGGCTTGGAATCAGCTTCCCCACCTGTCCCCCTGTGGCACTAGGTAAAGCCCAGTAAGTTCTGCCTAGGTGTCAGGATCAGCTGGGAGATGGGTTCCCCTTTCCTAGACCCCAAAGGAGATTGTCACCCTACACAACTGTTACTGTGATCACACAGCTCCCTATCCTGTCCCCAAACCAGCCACTCCTACCTGCTCCCCACCGCTCAGACTCGTTCTCTGCCTAGCTGTTGCCATCACCCTACCTAGCCACCCGCCAACACCCCCTTATTGCAAGGCTGCCTGTACTGTGCAATCGCCCCGCTACCACCCATTAAGGAGAGAATTGTCTCTCTTTGAAGGGACACTCACAGCTGGAAAAGACCACATGGGACTCTCTCCAGTTCAGGCATCACTGTTTAGATTATTCCCTTGTCTTTCTCTTTGAGAAGACAGAAGGCTCCTCAGGCACAACTGAGAAGATGAAGAAAGGGCTTGCGGACTTCCTGGGTGTTATCTCGGACACATTCGCGCCTTCGCCAGATAAGACCATCGACTGTGATGTCATAACGCTGATGGCAACGCCCTCTGGTACCACAGAACCGTACGACAGCACCAAGGTATGTGCCGAGTGCCCCTCTTTGCCTTCAGGGAGGGAAATGCCTCAGCTCCCACCAGGGATGTGTGGCATTGTCCTCTGTTCATCAGTGGGCTCAGTCGCTGCCCTTCCCGTTCATGGCTGTTCCTTCCTGTGCGTGTGCTCTCTTGCAGGCTCGTCTCTACACCCTGCAGTCGGATCCAGCAACCTACTGCAACGAACCGGATGGTAAGACCAGGGCTGGGCTGAAAGGGGAGACATTGAGGCGTTAGCATGTGCAGTGTTTGGTGTGTGTCAGGGTTGGGTTCCCAGAAATTGAGTGCTCCTGTGTCAGACCACCATTCCAGCGGCCCTGTGGGCAGGGAGACCATGGCAGCTGAGTTAACCTCACAGCCGATGAGTTGGCTCTGCCCAGATATGGCTGAAGCTCCGTGCCATGTGGGAGCCTGCAGAGCTGTTGCCTGATGAACCTGTTCTGGGATTTCAGAGCTGCAAATCCAACACCTTGCTTTGGGAGTTGGCCAAGGAGTGAATGCTGAGCCTCAGCCTGGAGAGACACAGGAAGGGCTTAGGCAAGACAGAGCAAATGGTGTTTGAGTTGGGGTGGAGAGTGGGTGGGCGTGCACGCAACTTACCTACCCTTCCATACCCACATGCCCAGACTGATGTGCAGTTTTAAAGGGATTCGTCAAGGGCAAGTCTAGCTTCTCTCATTCTCCTGCTTCCTCGTTGTGACCCTCCCTTTTGTGGGCAGAGGCTGGCTGTGGATCCCAGCAGAGTGTCTCCAGGAGTGTGCATCTCCGGCTTCTAAGTACGCTTCTTGCGCCCTTCCTTAGGACTCAGGTTGTTGCCTCAGATGTCCCTTGCTGCCTTAGCCTGGCCTCCTCACTCCAACGGCACCTGATAGCACCAGATAGCATGTTTCCCCATAACTCCCTGCATTTCTGTTCCAAGGACTTCTCTCTGCTTCCCTGTGCAGGCCCTGCTGTGCTCTTTGAAACCTGGCTCTCCCAGTTTAACCTAGAGGAGAAGAAGGGAGAGATCTCAGAGCTGTTAGTGACCAGCCCCTCCATCCGGGCTCTCTACACCAAGATGGTGAGGTGCTGCCAGGCTCCTGGCCTCTCTCTCATGGCTGGGTGGGCTCAGACCTGCCTGAAGTCTCCAGTTTGTGGGAGGCAGGGGAGATGGGTGTAGGAACCTGGATTCCTTGGCTTCAGGGCCTAGAATAGAAGGGAATGGCTTTAGCCAAGCAGGGCGGCCTGTGCCTTGTTGGACTGGTCCTCTCTGCCTGTGGACTGCTAGTTGTTATCCGCTGCTCTGGAGCTGCCTGGCCTCTGTGTCAGTATCTTCTGGCCTTTGTGACTTCTTGTGCAATGAGTCTCCCAACAGACGTTTGAGAGCAAGTCACGTGTATTCTGAAAATGCAGGTCACTTACGTCGGGCACAGTGTATCCTAGAGGTGGTTGGAGACGGAGTAGTACAGGCACGGTGCCCAAGTCCTGGGAGGCTGAATAAGCAGAGGGAAATTAGTATCATCTTGTGGGGAGAGCAGTCAATTGCGAATCTGGACACTTGGTTTCTTCCTACCCTCTGTCCCCCTAGTCAAGCTGCGCTGATGGGTCAGCGAGCGGTTATTGATGTTGGTGGGTTGGCAGCCGTGGAGTGGCCCAGCGTGGTGCCCCAATGATCTAATAAGAGATTTTGAGCATTGTCTTCCTCAGGGAGATGGGATTGGGATCTGCAGAGCAAGGACGTGAGATGGGAGCAGTGGCTTCGTATGGGAGACCTGGGTTTCCCTGCTGCTCCCTCCCAGGTCTGGAGGGCTGGCCTGTCGTGGGTGGATGGGCTGCTCACTAGCCACCCCTCTACGTGGCTGCTCCATCAGCCCCTGGGTTCCAGTGGGAGCCCCGCAGAATTGTTTCCTGCCCGAAGGATAACGGGTTTGCAGCCTCAGGCCTTGCCAAGAAGGCAGAGCCACCCCGGGGGGAGTGGGGTCAGAGAATGCAGCATCTGCAGGCCTTTCTCACAAAATCCTTCCCTCTCTTCTTCCCTTCCAAATGGTCCCAGGTCCCAGTGGCTGTTTCCCATTCAGAATTCTGGCAGCGCTACTTCTATAAAGTCCATCACCTGGAGCAGGTGGGTTCAAGGGGGTGGGAGGTCCCTCCAGCAAGGAGGCTAATGTGGTGAGGGGCTGGGCAAAGTGGCTGTTACTTGACATGCACCCTCTGATCAGAGAGAGTTGCTATCCCCTGAGCAGCAGCAGGAAACCGAGCTCCCTTCCCCAAACCCCTGCCAGCAGTGACAGTGCTGTAGGGAATTTGCAGGGGTCGGAGCCCTGCCCACGAGGGTTGGCATCTGAGAGGGGACAGTGTGGCTGCAGCTGTCAATTCCCCACAGGAGGAGGTTCGGCGGGAAGCCCTGAAGCAGAGGGCAGACCAGAGCGTGCATCGGGAGGAGCCAGGCTGGGAAGAGGAAGAGGGTAAGTTGGATGGTTGGGCAGCGGAGAGAGACCCGTGGGTGGATTTGGAAGGCGGAAGGATGCTGTGGAACAGTTCCTGCTAATTGTCATGCACCCGGCTTCCCAATCCAGCTGCAAGACCCCTCCCCCCTGAGGCTGTGTCTGTGTTCAACTGTGGCCCGAAATAGCCCACAGCTGCTATCAGCTGCACCATTGAAAGGCCAGAGGGAGCCCTAGTATGGGGGAGGTGAATGCTGCCGGCACCACTGTGCTGTCCGGACCTGCTGGGAGCAGGGTTGGAGGAAAGCCTGGTTAAAATGCTGGGGTGGCTCCTGTCACGGGGGTTTAGTGCCTCCCAAACCTGCCTGCTTTGATCCATGCAGTTGCCCTGTGAGATGGGGCAGCAGCATCCCCACATTACAGCTAGGGGAGCCAAGGCACAGAGAGAGGAAGGGACTTGCCCAGGGAAGCTTTGGGATGGAGCTGGGCATGGAGGCCTGTCTCCAACCTGGGCCTGCTGCTCTGGAGTGCTGCCTGCACAGGTAGGCTTTGCACACTGCCCTCATGCCCAGCATAATCTTGCAGCTCCCATTGGCCAGAAACCGGCCAACGGGAGCTGCCTGGGCTGTGCCTTGCAGTGCAGGCAGCGTGTGATGCCCTTCGCCCAGGGACTCACGGCACACAGAGCATGTGGTCCCTGTAGCTGGCTGCTTTGAACAGTGTGTGGGGGCGTGGAAGGCAGGGAGCCGGGCGGGGAGCCACCTTGGTAAGTGCTGCAGCCTACACCTGGCACCCCGGCAACTTTCCGCACACCTGCCTCCACATAACCCAAACCCTTTGCACCACCCCTCCTCCAGGTCAGAATCCTCTCCTGCACCTATCCCCATATCCCCTCATTGACCCTATTCCTCCTCCTCCTCCACCCCAGGTCACAGCCCCATCCTTCGCCCAGACCCCACACTCCTTCCTGCACCCCAGTTTCCTACCCGAGCTCCTTTCTGCACTCAACCTCCACCCCAGACCCTTGTGCTCCTTCCATTACTATCATGGAAAAGTGCGACCCTTGACTACTTACCAAATTCTTGTGGTGGCCCTTCAAAAATTAGTACCCACCCCTGTGCCAGGCTGTGGCTCTGATGCCCAGGTTGGGAAGGAAGGTTCGTTCCTCTTTCAGCCCACGTTCTCTATTTGTACGTCATAAAGGTGCTAAAATCCTTTTCCACGTCCCTCATAGATGAATTGTTGGCGATGTCGCCCCTGCCTGGTGTGAATTTGAAATCTCCAGAAGAGGGAAATCCAATGTCATCTGTCCCTTCATCAGCTGCTGTTCCCCTGACGCCGGAGGGATGTCCCATCCCCAGCCTAAAGGAGCCAGCAGAGGAAAGCTGGTCTGGTCGTGCGGCAGATCCAGCTCAGGTGACCCCATCTGAGAGCAGCGAGAGTGTCTCCCTTGTGACTCAGGTTGCAAACCCTGCCTCTGTGCCTGATGCACAGTTACAGACTGGAGCGCAGCTGTCTGGGGCCGGGGACCTCTCCCAGAGGTTACAGGAAGCTACTTCTGAAGAGCCGGGCTCCCAGCCAAAGCCAGCAGCATGTGCACATCCTCCGACAGTCGCTCAGCTGGTGGTGTCTTCAGAGCAAGTGGGCTCTGCGGGGCTCAAGGAGCAGGCGGAGAGCAAGCCCAGGGGCCAGATAGAGACTCTGAAAGAGGATGGGCTGGCAGATTTACGAGTCTTTGAGCTGAACTCAGACAGTGGAAAATCCACTCCCTCCAACAATGGGAAGAAAGGTGGGTATCTGCCCCGTACACTGAGTCATCAGCAGGCACCCTCCCTTCGGGAGCGAAGCTCTCGGGAACGGTGCCTGATTTATAATGCACGTGCTTTATTCCTCTGTGTTCTGGGGTCCGCCTAAATAGGCCTTGAGCTGTGACTGGGGTGAAAGGCTCTGAGCCGTAGAACAGTGCGCTGAACTGGGGAGCTGTCTGCTGATCCCACATTGGGAGCCTGGATTGTTCATGTGCCGGGTTTTGCTAACCTCGCCGATAACCAGGTGCCACCCATCTACCCACGGATGGCTCCACAGGCAGATTCTGTAGCGGAGCGAGTTCTAGATCAGCCAACTAAACGATTTCTGCTTCGGTCCTGTGCAAAGCGTACCCAGCTCGCATTGCAAAGCGCGCCAAGAGGCGCGGGCAGATTCTCTGACTTGGTACTGGCTGCAGGGAGACGAGTGTGCTGGATCTGACCCCTCAGGGCGATGGGTGGTGGTGGGCTGGAGTGTCTCACTTAGAACCAGTAATATGCAATTTTGCCACCTGGGGGCGTTGAACTTTGCAGCTCAAGCTCTTGGCGGTCTGTGGTCGGGGCTGCCTGGGATGGCGGTGAAGCTGTGGTTTGTTCATCTTGATCCGAAAGCCTTACCTCTGCGCTTAGCTCTGGGAGGCCTTGAAAAAGCCAGAGTGAAGGGCCTGGGGTGTCACAGGCTAGTGGGAGTCCACCATCAAACGCTTCCCTTTGGGAAGAAAGGGAGGAGTCTCAGCAGCAAGCCAGACACAGGTGTGGGGTACAAACACCACCCTGCCATGAGCTGCATGTCCCTGGTCTGTGTTGGTTTGCCCCTGGAAATGCCTCTGGGGCTCCAGGCAGCAGGACCTGGGAAGAAGGCTTGGTATGAAGAAGAAAGCTGAGTTTCCCAACAGGACATAGTAGGGCATCTTCTTCCTTTCCTTGTCATCCCTGAATGCCAAGATGGTGGCAGGTACTAGGTGGTGATGGGAAATTATTCCTTCCTAGGAGCCCCCACCAGTAACCTGGCCTCTGGTCCGCTGGGAGCATTCCGCTCAGCCCAGAGCATACGGGAGTGGGACGCTAGCAGATTCACAATAACTCTTGTCCCCTTTTACCTGCTTTTTCTCTCTGACTGAAACTTGGCTCTAGTTTGGGAGGAGTGGAGCTGGGCAGAGCACCCCTTCACCCCCCCCCTCAGCAAACTGAAGTGACTCCTGACACAGTGGAAGTCTGGGTCCAGTTGAATGCAAACCAACTCTCTATCCTCCTCCACTTGGGGGTTGTGAGCTCAGGACCCATCATGGGAGAGCATGGCAGGGTTTCCCCTCCTGCTTCTCTGGTGTCTTGTCTGCCTCTTTGTTGGTGTCTCCCGGATGGGTCAGAAATTCACGAATGCAAACGCTCACGAGCTTGTCCTCAGCAGATGCTTGCTTTGACCCTGGGCACTGTCTGTATCCTATGGGAGTTTGCAAAGACTTGGCCCTGCTTTTCCACCTCATGATAGTTGGCAGTTAGTCAAGCGTGGAGGTGGATGGCGTTGGGGTCTTCCTCAGCCTTGCTGATACGTGGCTAGGTTGAGTTGGATTCTGTGCTACTTTGGCCTGGCAGATGCAATTTGGCATGTGTCAAGTCTTCAACGCTCAGAACACCTGAGCCAGGAGACATTGTGAGTTTAGTGGAATCTGGAGTCAGCTGCGTCCGGGGCCCTGCTCTGCCCTTACTAACATATTGCTGAGGAATAGTGGGGGCAGACAAGGGGACGGACCTTTTCTCTAATCCCTAACCTTGTGCCCTCGAAGCTGAGCACTGAGCGGACAGAAGCCAAGTAAGATGATCTTGGGCTGATGAAATCTGCTTCACTCTAAAAAGCCCCGGACCCTGGTGTAAAATATGCGGGAGACCTGATGCATCATCAGATCCCACCAAAGACTTTAGGATTCCCGTTGTTCTTTGCCTTCGAGAGCCCTTAACCTCCTTGTCATGTGGTTTCAGGCTCCAGCACCGATATCAGTGAGGACTGGGAGAAAGACTTTGATTTGGATATGACCGAGGAAGAAGTGCAGCTGGCACTCTCAAATGTGGAAGTGTCTGGAGAGGTAAGAGACATGGAGCTCTGGACCTGGCAGCACTAACTCGGTAAAGGTCCTTCCCAAAGCAGAATCTCCTGTGCCTTGTTGTTTTCAGTGACTTCTCACTGCACCTGTGCATGAGCATGACCAGTGTTGGGATCTTCCTCCGGGAGTCTGCTGGCAACTCCCCCGTCTCAGATCTGAGTGGAGAGTAATCCCAGCACGTAGGAGCTAAGGGAAATCCCTGGGTGTTAGAACAATCCCATCCTCACTGCAGACAGCAGCACAAGCTGCTGTAGAGAGCCATAGATTTTGCTGCTCCCCTTGCCTTTCCTCACAAGGAGAAACGGGGGTAGGCAGCCAGCTAGCTAGAGCTGAATAACCAGAGCTGTTAGCTCTGCAGAGGTGTGGATCCTGGGCACAATATAGCAGGCTTGCGGGAGTTAGATGTGGACTTGAGCTCTTACAAAAGACATGCAGGGACTTGCTATGGAGCGGGAAGGGATTAACCTTTTAAACACTCCTAGGACGGCCACTGAGACAAGAACACTTGCTTCCCAGAACAGTGAAACTGGAGCAATCAAGTGCGTTCTGTGTCAGCCAGGCTTCGCGCTAACTGGGTTGCCTTGTCTGACCACTAAGGACTAGTCTGTGCTACTGCGCTCTGTGGGCACAGCTGCTGCATGTCTGGTGAAGATGTGCTATCCTGAAAGGCGAGCGCTCCCCGTCAGCAGAATAGCTTCAGCCTCTTGCTGAGTAATATTAGTGGGAGAGCGACTCTGACCGCCTTAGCACTGTGTAGGCCACACTTGTGTCTCTTGGGGGAGTGGTGGCTTTTCTGCACCCCTGAGCAAAAGTTACTTGGACTTGTTACTTAGCGTAGACAAGCCGTAAGTGTCCAGCACTACCAAAAGCGCCCAGAGACAGGCAGCTGATGTGTTATCTGAACCGACTGACGGATGTCTCTCTCCTGTTTGCAGCTCGAAGACGAAGAGTGGGAGGACTGGGAATAAGGCGATTGCTTCCTCTGTGTGTGTCACAGGCTCCTTCCCACCATCCAATGTGAATTAAATCACAGATCGACTATTCCTTTCATGTGTAACTGTGCTGGGGTTTGCGATTCCAGGCTGGGGGAGTTCCATCCTGCTAAATCCTAGGGCTAGCTCAAACTCATGATGCTGGAAGAGGTGATAACAGGTGTTACACTCATATGCACAGGGGTGCTGGGGTGGGGGGGTGCATCTTCTCAATAGGTCCAACAAGGTTGAAATTGACTGCCCAGATGCAGGCTTAGGGTGTGAGGCTGGTCAGGTGGAGCCCTGGGCTCAAGCCAGGCATTAGAACATCTGGCAGGATTGGCCTGCACAGGCAGGGTACCCGTCTGCTGTCTACGTGTGTGTGACTAGAGCCTACAACGCAGCAGGTTAGATACCGTGCGAATTGTGCCTGTTTGCGCATTACTCCAGACTCCAGGCCAAACTAGCTCTGAGCCCCCTGCCCCAAACTGGGACTGACCAGAGGCTGGAGAAGCCGCCCTGGCAGCCCCTTCGTACTGCTACACTTACCACTGTGAGGAACGGAGGCGGGCTGGGGGCTTCGATCTAGAGCCAGGCTTCCCTCCTGCTTTTCTTGAGCCATAGCCTGGCCTGTGGTCTTAGAAGCTGCTACAGAAATCTCGGCACTTCCTTCTGCTTCCTTGGGATGCAGCTTTTCAGTTGGAAACCCAAATTCCTGCAGCTGCTGCCAGGCCCTGAAGAGTGTCACTTCACCCTCCCCCGCCCTCCTTGCTGGGCGATGAGCATGCTGGTCGTCCTTAATTCCTCAGGCAACGTCCTGATTCTCGTAGTGTTCTCCTGAATAGGGTTTTCTGGGCAGGCAGGGGATCTGGGTCGTTCCTGGGGCAGAGCTGCCCCTGTCTGTGTGTACCAGCCACCCAGCGTGGTCACTTAAAAGACCCAGGGTAGGTACAGTGGTCACCAAAACATCAGCCTTTACCAGCAGCACCTACTACTCTTTGCTGTTCTATGGGAAGCAGAAGCATCATGCACAACAGATGGTACCTGGTGGCAAGGGCTGGCCACTGGAGCTGTTGACTTGGCTGTTTGAATCCCCCTCCTTAAATCCCCCCACCTTTCCCTTCCTCCTCCTTGGCAGGACTTGCCTGTCCCCCATGCATTCCAAACATTGCTACAGCCTCTCTGCTCCTGTTCAGCTAAGTCCACCACGAGGCTCTGACTCCCTCCCTCCTACCCCTGTTGACTTGGGTAGATCCTCCTTTCGGTCCGTCATCTCTGTCCGGGGGTTTCCCTTCTTTCTCTATCCTTCTGATCTGTCCCAAAATGCTGCTCCTCAGTGGATGTCACCAGTACAGTTATCTTAAAGGGACAGTGTCTACCCCACCGTCTCTGGCCTTCAAAGTATTGGTTTTATCCATGGTTTCTTTAGGTCATTCTGCTTCTTAAGGGCCGGTTCACTGGGGCTGTGGGTTTCCCTCTGGTTTTAGACAGCACTAGCCTTCTGGGGATTTGGAGTGTCGATTTTCCCATGGGGAGATTCTCCAGTGGCGGCGGCAGCTCCTGTAGGTGCATTGAAGAGGGCTGTGTCGCCCAGATCCTTGTCTGAGAACCTCTGTATGCCACAAAGCCCACTGGGTCCGGGGACCAGCCTACAGCATGGCCCCAGTGTGGCATTGTAGAATGAATCCAAAGGGTCTCTGACCTGTGCTGCTGCCAACTTTTCTCCTAGGCTATGGTGCATCTCAGGGATGCAGGTAAAATGCAGCTGTATCCCCTCTATACTGAGGTGTAGCCAAGTCTGGAGGAGCTATTACTACAGGATTGTCTCCGATGTGTTTGGAATCTTGTGCGGCTGGGCCTTCTACCGGGAGCTTGGTGTCTGTCTGGAAGTTTCTGAGACCCATGTTGTTTGCGCATGCCCTGTGGGGACCCTCTTGTGTATATACTGCCTCATTTAAAGGTATGGTTCCCCGCTGCTCAAGTCCCAAGGTTGGAGCTGGGAGAAAGCGTGGCGCTTGCCTTTCTCTTTGTAACTCTTTCATTAGTTAATTAACCTCTTGGTTATTTGTGCAATATTCTCTATTTTAAATTATACGGCATCTCCTGGGAGCATTTTATAGCTGGGGCAAAAGAGAGATTCTAACAGCTGTTAGTTTTGTAATGACAACTTTCTCCTGAATCTTTTACAGACTTGCAGTTAACAGAAATTAAAGGAATTCTACAGAATCGGCTGCCTGCATTGAGTTGTCTTTATTTCCGCCACCTGCAGGGGCACACGTGGCCATACTTGCGGAATGGATCTGTGTGTACTTTGCTGGCCAGTGCCGGTATGAGTCTAGCTTGGGGGTGAGATGGACAGTCTATTCAGACCAATTCTCCAATTTAAGATTGTTTTTAATTCTAAGTAGATGACCTACACTTCCCTTTCTCTTGCTCCTCGTGTATTTAAAGAACTTCTTTTCTCATTGCCTTTTATGTTACTTGCTGGGTGTAACTCATTTTGTGCTTTAGTCATTCTGAATTTGTCCTTACGTGCTTGTGCTATTATTTTATACTCAGCAATTTGTCCATGTTATGAATTTGTATAGGATTCTTTTTTGATATTCAGATCATTAAAGAGCCATATTGACCTCTTACCTTTCTTCCTATATTTCCTTCGCATTGAGAGAGGTTGCAGTTGTGCCTTTGATAGTGTCTCCTTGAGAAACTTACCAGCTCTCCTGAACTCCTTTTTCCTTTAGATGTTTCTTCCCATGGGATCTTACCTACCAATTCTCTGAGTTTGTTCACGTCTGCTCTTTTGAAGTCCACTATCTTTATTTTGCTGCTGTTGCTCTTTCCTGCCACAAAATCATTACATCTGTCATTTCATGGTGACTTTCACTCACATTGCCTTCCACCTGCAGATTTGCTACTAAGTCCTGCCTGTCAGTCAGATTCAAGTCTAAACTTCCTTCGCTTTTTGAGTGTGTTGTCCTCCTAACACACCCAAGAACTTACTAGAAATGTTTTGGTTTGCCATGTTACTTTTCCAGCAGATGCCTGGGGAGTTACTTTCCTGTTGCTACCAGATCTCGTGTTTTGGATATTTCTGAGTTGTTCTAGAGATGACTTCTGCACACACACCCCCACTCTGCTTTTCCTGCTTCTTCTTTCTGAACAAGTTGTACCCCTCTATGCCAACATTCCAACCATGCAACTTACCCTGGCGAGTCCCTGTGATGCCAGTTAAGTGATAATTTAGCTTCCAGTTCCTCCTGTTGATTCCCCACACTTCGTGCATTTGTATATAGATGTGGAGCAGATTTTTCCCACTGATTTCCCTATTGTTGCTCCCAGGCCCCTATTGTAATTTTTCCATATCTTTCCCCCCTCCCCTGTCAGAATGGAGGAGCCAGCTTCTCTGCATATTCCCTCCTCTCTCTTAGGGTGTTCTCTGGAGGTGCCATCATTAGAGATGTCTTGGGAAGGTGGCCAGACACTATCCCAGGCTTCCCCACTTCAGCAAGATGCCCAGGCCAGGGAGTAACCAGTCCATCAATCCCACAATTTTTGGGCTGGGGTTTAGCTACAAAGGAAACCGCACAAACACTTGGGCTGTGTCTAGACTGGCACGATCTTGCACCAGAGCTATGCAAATG
>JANRFK010002918.1:14741522-14752309 GCA_030068395.1 Apalone spinifera | reverse complement strand
TTTCCGAGTTTGCAGTGAGTCTCTTGCCTGGTGTCGCCCACCCCAGGAGTGGCGCGTTGCAGAGGTGCTGCCCCTTCCGCCTGGAAAGGAGGGGGCTGTATCGTGGCTTTAAATGTGGCTTGATGAAGAGTGTTTGGTTGGGCTGCTTGATCAGCAATGCTTGGTGGACAGGAGGAAAAGATGACCACAGTTGTTCTACCTTCCGTGGATTTTTTTGGGGGCTAGGAATGTTAGGCTGGTATGCCAACTGTAACACGCACAAGGTGGGGAGGGATCACTTTTTCTCTTGGAACAAAAAAACAGGACACTGTGTGTGTGTGTGTGTGTGTGTGTGTGTGTGTTTTTAACCAGCTCTTTGGAGCTGGGCATTGTCTACTTGCATGTTTGGGAAGTACCCTGCACTGTGACCTTTGCCACCACTAAACAATACTCAGCGTGTATGTATGAAGATTAAAACATAAGATTCTTGCTATCTGCTACTTTCTGCAAAATGCTGCTAACCCCAGTCCCTTCCTCTCATTGAACAGATGAGCCTTCCATACTTCCTGAAGGTCAGTGGACCAATTCTCCCTAATCCATGACATGCCAACTCTGTGTGTGGCTTTTACCAAAGTCCAGTTCTGAGGCAAAACTTTCATTGTGTATGTGGGCTCAACCTAGTGTTTCCTAGTGACTTAGTAGGGAAGAGAGCCTGAGGTCGGCCAGGAATGAGGCTTAAAAATGCTGCTCTGTTCTGTAGCTGTATTTAATCGTGAGAAGCAGACTTCTGCACATCTTCACCAATGTGGGGTTTTGTTGGTGCCCTATTCTTGGCTTCCAACTAACAACTGTTTGAATATGTGGCTTTGTAGCATTGCTGTCTGAGCAGCCCAAACAGGAATTACTTTTCTGGAAACTGAACTATATAGCTTACTTCTCCTGTCTCTACTACTATTGCGTTATGGTTCTTGGGTTGGGGTAAGGGAAGCCCTGGTCTGTTAGACATCAAGAAAACCATACTAAAACCTTCCAGCAGCACAAGGTTCAAATCCAGCTGTTGCTAGCGAGTCTTCAGCCATCCTGTGAATATGGCCTAGTATCAAGTCCCTCCTTAATCAACATGTAGGGATCTTGAATTACTTTAAATTTAAATCTTCCTAGAAGATGATTAGATTAGTAGAGGATTGTACAGAATGGAATTCTGTGATTGCTGATTTTTGGTGATGGAGATGCCACATGAACTGGTGACTGGAGAAAACTGAACTGTCCCCGTGGGCCTGTCTAAATAGCCCCCCTGCTGTGTTGGAGCATTAAAGTTTTGTAGGATAGTGCCACAGTTATGTTAAACTTATCTAGGTCTTCCATGGGTAATCAGGATCAAACTGTTATAACATCGCTATTAAAATGGCTATAAAGACTGTTTTAAACACTAGTGATTTCAACGTATAGTGGACTACACGATTGTTAATCTTGTCAACTATATGCACCCCATCCTCCCTTGCTGCTTCTGATACAGAGGCAGCAAGGATATGGGGGAGGCAGGAGCTGGTGCCTGTGATGTGCTGACTTTTAAGCCAGCTCCCACAACCACCGGATCCTGCGGAGTTGCTTGGCCATGATACTGTCTCTTAGAGGCAGCAGCCAGGACTGGGAGCAGGCAGGAGCTGATAGGCATGGGAAGCTGGCTTTGGAGCTGGCTCTGTGGAGCTACCTTCTCCCCCCTGCCTCTCCTTTGCTGGTTTCCGTAGAGGCAGTAGGAGTCGGGGGGAGGGGCAGGTGGGAGCTGGCGCTCAGCTTTTACTCTGCGTTCAAATCCTACACGGGGTGGCCAGCCTGCGGCTTGCGAGCTGAATGCGGCTCTTCACCCCTGAAAGTACGGCTTACGAAGCCAACCCTGTGGCTTGTGAAGCCACCCCATGTGCCCCTACAGTTGGCCCCCGGTCCCCTGTGCTCACCGGGTGTAGGGGAGCTGTCTGGTGCGGCAAGATGGCGGTGGCCATTGGGAGCCTGATGTGGCCAAAAAGCCTGCCCGCAGTTTTTAAAGGGGCAATGTCTTTTTTCTCAACTCTGGCTGGTGGGGAACTTTTTTTTTTTTTTTCCGTTGGCTCAATAATTTTGGTGCGGCTCTTCGCATTTTTTTTTCTGCCACTGTTTCGGCTCTTCATTTAATGGGTTGGCCACCCCTGTCCTACACAAATAGACTGTTAAGGGAGCATGGTATGGTGGGACTGGACAATGGGGGATGGATCACTTGATAACTGCCCTTTTCTGTTCATTCACTCTGAAGCCTCTGGCACTGGATGCTGTTGGAAAGTAGGATATGGGGCTGGATGGTCCACTGGTCTGACCCAGTAAGACTGTTCTTACGTGCTCAATAGTCAGAAAATGCCATTAAGGTAGGATGGTGTTAATTCTGCCTCTTCAAGGATTGTACTGATAGGCCATGTATGTTTGTCAAATACAGTATTACTGTACTATTGTAATGTGTGCAGTGTTAGAGACAAGCTCAGCAGATGGCTCTTCGCTGTTTTTCTTGGGCATATAAATGTTATTGGACTGTTTATTTAGCATACCAGGTTTAACTAGATGGGTGGTGGCTTAGTTGTATGCATTTTTTCTGGAGCATTGAACATGTGTTTAGTAATACTATAATTGAATGTTTTAAAATAGTGCAATAAAAGTAGGGAAACTAATATCCCCATTTAAAAACCCTTTAATGTTTAATTGTAAGTACATTTCTATACAAGGAAGCTTGGTGTGAACCTAAAATCTCTTATCAGGAGGAAAAAAACGCTGACTCCTCAAGAGCACGTGTTAGCAAATATGAGTATCCCAGGACTTTATCTACCTCATTGCCTTGAAACTTATCTTGTAAGAAGGCAATCTAGAATAATGCAGTTGTCATGAGCATTTCAAACACTGAGTCTGTTTGATTAAGTCAAATGCTTAATCCTCTTGTTTAAGCACTTACTATAGAAACGTAGCTGACCTTACCTGTGGTAGTATTACACATGGTAGATTTTCAACTCTATTAGGGATGTGATAGTGTAAACATGTAAACAATTAATTGATGAGCCTTAGCTGTTACTTGCAGACCTCCTCTCTCCCCTCAGAGATGGGGGAGAGAGCTCTCAGCAGGAGCCTGTATGTGCAGGGAGCTGGCTCCCCTCACATGTAATCACTGAAATTCTACACTTTTTACCTGAATATGTGCATTTTAACATCCCTTCCTGTGCTGGGGAGCTGCCCATAACATACAAGGAGAACTACATTGTAGGTGCAAAGGGTTCTGAAAACATCTGACTATTGGTTGGGGGTGGCTTGCGAGCAGAACTGAAGCTGGAAAGGTGTTTTTTGGCAGTCAGCTGGGGAATAGATGGCTACCTTTACATGGAGGTATGGGGAGAATAAAGGAAATCTTAATAGGATTGAATTTAGTGAAAAATGTCTGCTAACTTCCCAGAAGAGAACTTTTTTTCTTTTCTCTCTTGCTAAGCCAGCTCCATGAGTAGACTGACTGCATGTTCCAGTAATGATGTCACATCACTAGCTCCAGATAGCTAAAACAGAAGGGAATGAGCCAATGGTGACTAGTGTACCAGACAGCCAAAAGAATTGCGTGGATAAGCGTTTTACTAGCACAGTACGTACTGTGTGCAAAGCACACAGCTATGGGATCAAAAGCAGGCTATGCTAAGAAGTTTTCAGTATTCACTCTATTTTTTATATTTGTGTTAAACATTCAAGAACATGTTTGTTTCAATTAATACCTACATTGAGAAAATGTGAAGGCTACGCAGTCAAACATTTAAAATAGAAAATACCTAAGTTAAAAGAACATTAAGTCATACTCTTGATGGAGTGTTTTCCCTATTAGTGTTTGTAAGTACCACTTAAAAATAGCATAACTAAAATCAGAACTCTGTTTTTTCTGTTTAATCTGTACTTGAGTAGTTTCTCATATAGTCAGTATCAGTGGGCTTTTTTTCTTGTGTGGTTAGTTGACTTTCTCTGCTCTTTCGTGTCTTCCACAATGAGACAAGGAGGATAACTTGAGAAAAGGTCACAGTAAAATTGAGGAAGATATTGGGGGACTGACAGGCAGGGGCAGTACAAGAAACCACTTTTAATTAGTTATCGTCGATTTCATGTCACTGCTATCCTTTTAAGGTGTTTATTAAACACTAACTCTACCCCTTTGTGGATGCATTATGACAACTAAAATACAACTTAGTTTTTTCCTGCAATTGTAAACATCCTGCAAACTCCCTTGATTTAGTTAGGAACTCTTCAAGAAGGGAGTTCCTAAGATAAATGTTGACAAGTCCTTATCTGTAGCTGCTGCTGGTAAACCTGTTTGTGGAGGAATCTCTTTGCCAGCTGGTAATGTAAGAGACTGCTCTGTAGAAGTGAACATTTTTAGAACACTATCCACTTGAATTCTTAAATTCAGAATCCACTTTTATAGCACACACTTTGAAATAGTGTTCTGAATTGCAGTGTGCTGTCAATTACACAGAGTAAAGTGAAAAACAATATTTTCGTAACTTACTTCAGTTACATTAATCTGGGAGTTACAAAATTTTTCCAAGTTGGTTTTTAAATGGAATGTCTTTCAGTTTTCTAATATAGTGGCTAGGCTGAAGAATGGGGAGAAATTCTTGGAGTTTTGTTTTAATCTACTTTAGGAATATTTATTATCGTCATAATGTTGAATGGTACAGTGTTCTAACTGAATGTGGCAATTTTTCTGCCACTTCCCAGCAGGAAGTTTGCAATGATGAAGGAAGTGCCTATTAGTAGATGAATGCAGGAGACTTTCATTAATAATATTGTAGTCTATTTAGCAGAAAACTGTTCAGAATTTTTGTATTGCCCATTCATAACTTCTTTCACTAAAGAATCTCAAAGCACTTTATTAATATTAATGAGTTAATACTAGCAACTATGTAGGTGCTGTATAAATCCAAAGAAGTATCATCTGAAACAGCAGGGCAACATACTACTTTAACTAATTTCAGGGGATAGCCGAGTTAGTCTGTTACAGAAAAAAAACAAATGGTCTGGTAACACTTTATAGACTAACAAAACATGTAGATGGTATCATGAGCTTTCATGGGCACAGCCCACTTCTTCAGATGACCAGAGTTATGAGTAGGGGATATGAACACTCAAAATAAATAGAGGGGGGAGGGGAAAAAAGAAATTAGCATCTTTCTATTTACTTCGATCTACTTAGGTTTAAGAACCCATTCTCCATACTTAATGATGCTCGGTCTCTCACCCCCCCCCTTTTTTTATTTTTATTTTTTCCTCTTTCCCCCTCCTATCTATTTTGAGTGTTCACATCCCCTAGTCATAACTCTGGTCATCTGAAGAAGTGGGCAGTGCCACGAAAGCTCATGATGCTATCTACATATTTTGTTAGCCTATAAAGTGCTACCAGACCTGTTTGTTTGTTTGTTTGTTTTTTTTAACTTTAACTAAAGCAGGTTTCCATGATCTAACATTGTGTTTCTCAACCAGTAGTAGTAGTACCCTTAGGGGTACTCTAAGTCTGGGGGGTATGTCAACGCAACAGATTTGGAGAACTGACTTTTTGTGTTAAGCTTTACAGTGCTTTATTTTTGTACAGCCGCTCCCCAACTTACGACCACCTCCACTTACGACCATCTGCACTTACAACCAAAATGCTCGTAAATGCAGTTCCGAGTTACAAACAGCAATCCATGCTTACGAACAGCGTGGTCGCCATGTAACTCTATGGGATCCGAGTTGCAAACACTTGGAGTTACGGCCCAAGTGTTGGTTCGTAACTCGGGGAGCGGCTGTACTTTTTACACCCAAAAATTTCATTGCCTACCTGGCTATGATTAAGTTGTTTAAACAAATATGGTGCAATGGTAGAGAATTTTTGTGTCTAAAAATTGTAGGTACTGGGGATAATTTTTTAAAATACCCCCTTTAAAAAAAAAAAAGAGAGACATTGATCTAACATATTTGTAAACACATCAGTCACTTAAGATTTTCATGGTATAGTCCTGATATTATAGGATGGTAATGGTTAACTCAGGGGTGGCCAACCTGTGGCTCCAGAGCCACATGCAGCTCTTCATAAGTTAATATGTGGCTCCTTGCAAAGATACCAAATCCGGGGCTGGAGCTACAGGTGCCAACTTTCCACTGGGCTGGAGGGTGCTCACTGTTCAACCCCCAGCTCTGCTCTAGGTGCTGTCCCCTCCACCCTTTCCCCTTGGGATCCTGCCACTTCCCACCCTCTGCACTGAGCTTATCACACCTATGCTTCTCCCCTCCAGTGACTCCCACTGAGAGCTGATCACAGTGGGCAGGAGGAGAAGGAGAAGTTGTCACTGACTGGTGGGGCTGCCAGTGGGTGGGATGTGCTGAGAGTGGTGGGGGGGAACTGATCAGGGCTGGTGACATAACTGTTGCTCTTTGCCAATGTGCATTGGTGAATTCTGGCTCCTTCTTAGGCTTAGGTTGGCCACCCCTGGTTTAACTCCTCCTTCAGATCCATGAAATGCTCATCTCTTTGAGAAGAAGGAAGTGTGTATTCTGAAGTACTTAGTTTAAAAAAAAAAAGCCATTCCTTCAGAAAACTGTCTGTGGAAGGGGCAGTCATTTAATCAAACAATCACTTCAAAGAAAGGTGCCTACTGAGTTTCACCTTGGTGATTATTAAAATTGCAGATGGATCTGTTTCCTGTTGTGTATATGGGCCTGATGATCTGGAAGATAGCTGTGTATTTAACTGGAAAATATATGGTAGTTCGTTATCTGCTACAGACAGCTGTTTGGTAGTCTGCAAAATAAAGTTGGGCTTGGAAGACACATTTCTAGACAGAAGAAGAAACTTCAGTGGAAAAAGTTTCCTTCTCCATTTCTCTGAAGCTTGCAGATCTCGATGACTTATCCTTCGGATAGGCATACATTGCGATCAGTTTGTATTGTCTGTGTATTGTAAAGCTTTGGCCACTCAATAGTGAAAATATGCTAGCAACACATGCACAGCATATAGATAGGGTCTCTTATAATGGTGAAGTTTACAGGTGTGTGATGTTGTAATTCAGGTGTCTAGTCCACTGACTTCTGTATTAGCAGTGCCCTTTATACTACAGTTTCAACACTTTATTGGTGTGACGACAAATCAGGCAAATGTTGACAACACACAAGACCCTAAGCCTGTCAGAGGTAGGTATGAATTGTGCTGTGTGTTTTATTCTTTGTCTCTGTTTCTGCTCCAGAGATGAGGTAAGAGCATAACACTAGGCCATTTCTGCCACCTTTCTCCCAAGAATAGGAACAGGTTTTGCTCTCCCATTTCCCCTTGCTTTTCAATAGTCTTACTGTTCTTGAGTATCTGGTCTTACTAATTGGCTTAGTAAGCAAATCTGCTTTTGCTTTCTGTGAGGTTGTCACATCCTAGTGTCTGATATTACTGATTAAAGTAGGAAATCATGCTAACTGCACTTCATTTAGGTGTGAAGTGTTGGACTGAAATGCTGCGAAGCCAGACACGTGGGTTCGACCAGGTTGTTTTCCATGCTGTGCTTGGGGCCCTCTGGTTTCATAATATAGAAGGAGCTTTTTAAACTTGGTGGCTGTGTCTAGACTGGCAAGTTTTTCCATTAAAGCGGCCACTTTTGCGCATAAACTTGCCAGCTGTCTACACTGGCCGCTTGAATTTGCGCAAGAGCACTGATTTTGTAATGTACAAAATCAGTGCTTCTTGAGCAAATGCAATGATGCTCCTGTTTGGGCAAAAGCCCTCTTGCGCAAATGTATTTGCCGTTTTCACCATCAGGGCTTTTTTGCACAAAACACTTTTTAGCTGTCTACACTGGCCCTCTTGCGCAATCAGGGCTTTCTTGTGCAAAACCACGTCTAGATTGGCACAGATGCTTTTCTGCAAAACGTGCTTTTGCGCAAAAGTGTCTGTGCCAATCTAGACGCTCTTTTCCACAAATGCTTTTAACGGAAACTTTTCCGTTAAAAGCACTTGCAGAAAATCATGCCGGTCTAGATGCAGCCGGGGACTGCTCACTGTCCTGAGCTCATAGAAGGTGCTACTCATTTGTTCCCACATGGGTAAACAGTTCAGTGCAGTTCACAGCACTAGGGTTTCTTGGATTATATCAGTCCCTGTCTATTCTGGGTGTCTGTATAATCATCCCACTGCACTTGTAAGTGGGCAGGGGGAAGGTATTGTCCTCTGTCCCAGTGTTGTTCTGGGCAGCTAGGGTAGATCCCTCTTTGCCGGAGGTGGCTGTACTTGTGGTGCTCTTGCCTTGTCCTCTGATGTGCCCTGAGATGGACAGTTCATGGATATGTGCAATGTTGTGTGGGGAGGGGAAGTACTTGAATGTTGAAGTGTGACTCTTTGAAACCCCCAATGTCCAACAACTTGCCTTGGATGCTGTGAGTTCAGGGATGTGCAGAACATGAGGGTGAAATGTCTCTGGCTCACTTGGCCCTGGCTCACCCACTCCATTACAGACCTGTGGTCTGTCAGTGTTGACAGGCTGCTCTGAGAAATGTATGCAAACTACAAGATGCTTTTTGTTAAACCGCTGCAAGTTAGTTACTCTGACAGCTGTTCCAATAATATGCTCCAGAATGTTAAGCCAATAGAATACCAGGATACTTGAGGCCAGCAGTGACCAGGCATGTCTTTCAGCTGTGGGTTTATGGGAGCAAGGAAGGGCTATGGAATAGCAATAGTGTGGAAGCTCTGAACTTAAACAGGGAGGCAGGTCAGAAATTGAGTGGTTCCTTGGGACTTAGATAAGTTTCATAAAGAGAGAAACTCAACTAACATGAAGATTGGTTGAATTGTACTTGACGATTATTAATCAGTGAATGTTGCTGGTGTTTGACACAACTTATTTGGTGCCATTTCAGGGTCATTGCCCAACTTCACAGCTGGTCAGTACTGTTAATGCCAGTCTAATGCTTAGTAAAAATATACCTAAGCTGGTGGTGCTATAGTTGCATACAGTAAACATGACACAACTATTATGGCTCTTTAAATTAAGGGTGTTAAATTGTGTGTTTAGCTAATGGAGTTAGTTGATGGAATTTCCATCAACTAGTTAAGGGGGGGAACTGCAGAACTGCTGTGGGGTTAGCTCCCAGCCCCAGGAGCTAACCCTGTTGCAACTCTGCCTTTTAAATGTAGTAAGAGCCAGGTGACTTACTACATTTAAAAGGCAAAGTGCACCATCTAGGAATGGGTGTGAGCCGGGACAGCTGAATCCTAGCTTGCATCTGATCCCCCTGCTGTGCCTCTGCTTCTCCCCCTCCACCCCCGGAGGTAGTGCTGGGGGGAACTGGCTTTTAAGCTGGCTCCTCCCAGCACTGGCTCCTGCTTCTCCCCTCTTCTCTTCTCTCCCCCTCCCGCATCCCTAGACACAAAGGGAAGAAGCAACTAATCAAGTCGTGACTCAACTAGTTGCTTACATCACTACTTTAAATCCTGAGGATGTGGCCGTTTATGGAGGGTGTCTGGTAGCACGTATCTACTTTACCCTGGTTAGTAATAGGTTGTCTTTTTGAGGTGGTAGATGTTAGTTGTAGTTTTTCTCTTACCCCTCGCTCTCCCCCTCTCCCCCCAGGCAGGAACTGCCCTTCATGTTCCATTTTAGTTTAACAAACTTCTTTCAAAGCCTGTCTTTGTGAAAGGGTGTTTAGCATGCTTAATAACATGGATATTTTAGCCTAATGTAATTGTTTCCTTTTTCTGTCTGCCTTTGCCTCTGACTCAGCAGCCCAAGTCCTGATTTAGCTATGTGAGTCCCTGCAATGACTCAGCTAGGAAGCTTTTCACCAGCTTCCAAAAGGGAAACTATGTGGAGCAGGCATGCTCTGTAATGCAAGGGGTGAGAGAATAACAGCCTGATCCAGCAGCCCTAGGCTTACCACATGGGAAGTTTGTGAACACTGGAGAGGAATTAAGTAGGAGAGGGGAGATGGTAGCATGTGTTGGCTTGCACCCAAATGATTTGCGGGGGCAGGGGGGGTGAAATAGACAGCAAATGGACCAACTTTAGGTAAAACACAGGGAGAATTATTTTCCTTTAGCACTAGTGTATGATTAGGGTTGTGGTGGTTGGGGAATGTGGGGAGAGATGAGCTGCTTCTCTAAAGTTATAACAGAACATTTAAAATTAGCTTCACAAAGCCTGAACAGGATTTAAATCAATGACTTTACTTTTTATTTAAATGCTTCCACCTTGTTTGCAGATGTGAGGAACAATCACTGGCTAAGAAGGTATGGTTTGTCAATCACTTAGGCTGAGGATACACTATTAATTTTAGTAGAGTGGTTGGATACCATGATGTTGGACATAGGATTTTAACAGATGATCTTTTGGTAATCTTCCAAAGGTTTTCTGGTGGAAATGAAAAATGAATCTCTCTGCTAGTCCTGTCAGCCTCTCACTGGAAAAAGGAAAATAGTCCAACTGTAGAGGGGTGTGTGTAGTATTAGTTTTCCATAACCTTCCTTTAAAAAAAAAATCAGTTAGGTACAAATAGGACTTTTATATTTTTCTATAACTTACATTCACCTGCTTAAAAAAAAGTAGACCTGTCTATTTTATGTATATTAACCATTGATAGATATCTGATCTCCTAAATATGTATTATCAGATGTCCCTTGATAAAATCACCAGAAACATGTCATGGGTTTCATAATGATGCTCATTCTTTCATGTGTAACGTCCTGTTAAACCGAAATTTGATTACTCTTTCCATGTAATGCTGCTTTTGACACAAGCTCACAGTTG
>JANRFK010002918.1:14716694-14741406 GCA_030068395.1 Apalone spinifera | reverse complement strand
TTTAAAATCACTTCCATTCTGTCTCCAGAAAAGGAGGGAGGGCAAAAAGAAATCACTCATAATCCAGGCAGTCACTATCTATCTTGTCTTTTCGAAGGATTGTAGCACATAATTTACAGCAGCAGTTCCCAATCACCGGTCCGGTGCCGGGCCAGGGCAGCTGTCAAGCTGAAGCCAACTGCTGTATGGCAGCTCTGAATATGCAAATTGTTTGCAAGCAAATGCCAACAGTTTGTGAATGAGCTTGCTGGTCTGCAGGGTAGCTGTGTTAATCTGTAATTGAATAAACTTCAGTTAGTCTTGCAGCAACTTAGACTAACCAGAAATGTAGATGGTGGTATGAGCTTTTTGTGGGTACATCCCAATTCAGATGAAACATTCAGGAAGGACACTTACCACTTGATATGCACAGCCTGTTTCTTAAATCTGTTTAGTAGATCATTTTAGTACTGAATGTATTTGATATGTTTGGCATCTTGGGGACTAATAGCAGATTTGGTTGGAGGTACAGAGCTCTAGGATTCTTGACGAGCTCTATATAAATGTAAATAGTGTATGTCCTACTCAATGGAACTGCTGTGAATGAACGTCACTGCACTCAGAGGCTCCTTAATCATGGACAGTAAGAACATGGTGTCAAAGAGAAGTACTTCCATCTGGGGGAAGAATGAGATCTGCCCCATGCTTGGCCAGAGTGGCAATGATTTTTTTTTTTAATTTTTTTATATTAAACCTGCATGTTCCTCGCTTGAATGAAGAGTGAGTTTCATTTGTATGATGAATAAGAAGCAGCTTCTCAAATGTGCTTTATCCTCTGACAGTGGAAGAGCCAAGAGTTCTAAAGGTTAACAGTGGTGCGTGTGTGTGTGGGGCTTCTGATTGGGGGGGTTCTTTTTTGTCAGAGGGGCCGGACTGGCAACCCTCCAGACTGATTGCTTTAGCCATGGGACAAGTATTGTCTAGGCAGAATCAGTGTAAGCTTCACCTGTGCTGCCTTGCTAATGACAGTCCTCCCTGCTTGGACATCTGCAGTCTGGGAGTTAGATATGTTCTGGTTCAAGCAGGAATTAAATCCGGGAAATCCTGTGGCCCATGCTAATCTGACCTCCTAGATGGGTGGTCATGATGGCTTTATAATCTCTGAATTCAGCTGAGACCTTCCCAACTCCATGTGTACAGGCAGTGACCAGCCATCATATAGCTTAGTGATCATCCAATTGTGAAACAAACTGGAACATTAGTGCCTGTAAATGAGGATAAAATCACTTGTGGCATTATCTGAAAGGTGTTGAACCTTGGGTGGCAAGGAAGGTGGCGTTTTTAAGGTTACTGTGCTTTTTATAATAGATTTCAGGTGTTGCTGCGGAGTAATTGCTATAGCTAAGATTGTAGCATATAGTTATACCATCAAAAGGGAGAAATAAAGGTGCTGTACATGGCCCACAAGAAGGCAGCTAGGATGCTAGTAATATGAACTCTTCTTTGTTTGTTAGGCGAGTGGTAATACTTAACTAGTCCGTAACACCTGCCACTCAGGAATCTTGGATTTCCAAACGCTGACTCCCTGCCTCACCAGGAGCACCATGACTTAATTTTTTTCTTTTTGGATTTTTTTTTGAGGCAGGCAGAAAAGGAAAAACTGAACTAGAGAACTTCTGGCAAGCTGGGGTAATGCTGCATAATTCAAGAATTAAAGGAGCCCAGATCCCCAACAGTGTTCTATAACTTTTTCCATCCATGTGCAGAATACATTTTGTTACGTGCACTGAAGCATCTATAGATGTGCACCACCATTAGAAACACACATTGCTGGTTGTGAGCTCTCTGCTAATCAGCTGGGCAGCATTTGAATCGCTCCTGGGCAGATGCCCAAGCACTCAGCTTAGGAAATTGATTCACCAACAACTAGGGTGTTGCTGCCCCTGGCAATGTGAGATGCCAGTGGTGAGGATCAAGAGTATGCTAGTGAAATGAATTGCAGTAGGCTGGACGTGCTGCCTTGCTGTTCATGTTTCCCTTCGCAGGAGTCTTCTGTCTTCAGGCTTGTGTCCATGTTCTCACTTTCCCTTGAGTCTTCTCCAACCACGAGACAAACCTGTTGCCAGAGGAGGGCAGGAAGTGGCTCTTGGCGGCAGCAGTGGCTGACAAGAATACCAGTGGATTTGCTACCAAACATAGAAGCCGTTCCATGCTCCGGAGAGAGATCCGGCAAGCTGAGCATGTTGCTTGAGCAGCATTCTGGAGAGATTTACTCTTCTGAAGCCTTTCATGAGACGGATTGCTTGTTTTTAGATTCTCTTTGCATTTGCTTTCCTTCAAAGAAACCCAGTAGTTAAGCTGGGAATCTCAGACTCCTGACTGGTTCCCTACCAATACATTTTTTTTCCCCCCTTCACTTTACTTAGACACAACTTTATAATTTTGGTTAGTGACCTCATTGGATTGTGACTTAATGGGTAAGACCGAGTCAGTGCTTGTAGAGGGGGAAACCCTTCCCCAAGGAGAACTCAAGGTGACTCAGTTGGTGGCTCCCTTTTAGTGAGTCAGAACAATTAATTTATCTTGTAAAATCTTTGGGATCATCCAGTCAGAGGTGCCAAATACATACAACATTTCTAGATTTTGAACATCTAAAACTGTAGAGTATTTTTGAAAGAATAGTGCTGATACCCAAGTGTACCTTAAACTACAGCCTTTCTAGTTTTGAGAGATGTAGTAGCTTTTTAAAGTACCAAATGTAAGACAATAAAATACCAAGTGGAAGTTTGTGGGTTGAGTGGCATTCAACATCTGTCTTCAATACTTTAGGCTGTCCTGGAGCCCTAACAGATGCTAGCTTAAATCTTTAGCTGCTTGGAAGAGCTATGTGAATAGCAGATATTTGAGCAGTGATGAAGTTTGGGTTAACACTGACATGGCTTGACTTTTAGGTATGCTGGGTTAATAGGGACTTTTTCAATGGAACAAACGTAGAAAGAAGGAACTTGTGCACAAAGCAGCGTTTCTTGGCAAGCTGCTCTGTTCTATATATTTGCATTGGCTGAGGTGCTGTACTTCACAGCCCAGCTTCTCCTGCTGCTTGAGTTTGTAGTGAAACCCTAATACTGTATTTGTGACCTCTCTCGGTTGCCATAGAAATGGGATGTCACACATTCAACATTACAACCACACTAGAAGATCAAACACAAGACACTGGGAAAGATTAAAGCATTTAAAGTGAATGTGTACAAAAAATAATGGAAAATAGTGCCAGGTATAGGAATGTCAGATGTCTGTGCTTTATTTTAGTCAGTATGAAAAATCCCTCTTGAATGGCTTGGTGCATCTAGAGGGCCTCTCTGCAGTGACCCAGCATAAGTAGCTCACTTGAATCCATAAGGCCTCTTTCGGGTGAGGTACAAGGCAAACTTGGCACATACTAAGAATTTGGATCCTAATGAGACTTCCATCTGGTGTTAGTCTCCCTGAACTGTGTCTCTGGCTCCCAGAACCTTAGAGAGCTGTCCAGAGTGCCAAGGCGTGCCCAGGGGGGAACAGATTGGGATTGTGCAAATTTCCAGGCAGCTGAACTGTCCTATGTCATTTGGCTATTTATGACTAACAGGCGAGTAATCCTGTAGGTTGTACTAAACCATTTAGCCATTTTTCTCCTTCCTCTTGGTTTCGTTTTATCCTGTTTGTTAAAACTGCCTCTAACTTGAGACCCTGCTCTTTGAAGGGGAGGTCTTGCTCTGGAATGTTTTAGGATGGCTTTGTAATCTTTAGAACATAACTAGCTGTTTACAGCCATATTAACGTAACTGGGTGGGTACACTTAGAAGTGGTACTAATGCTGCTGCATTGTTTCATCCCAATTAAAGATATGGGGCAGACCACTTATCCTGGCATTTCTAGTGTGCCTGTTTTGACTTCTAGATACAAAATTCATAGTCTTAAATTTCAATCAATTCTACCCTCTGATTTAGCTGCCATGATCTGCTGCCTTTCTCAGTCAACCTTAGTGAGTGGCACGTGGGAGAAGTTAGTTTCCACTTGGTCTTCACACCTCTCTCATCTATCTTCAAGTATGACTAACCACACTAGGGATGTGACAGGTTAACCGGAGGGGGCTGCTCCATGGACAAGGGGGCTCTAGCCCATCTGGAGCAGCCCCTGTCCACAGTGGGCCCAGGGACATGGTGGGTAGGGGCTGCGCTAGGCCAGCCCCTGTCCTCTGGGCTCGGGCAAGTCTCTGCCCACAGTAGGCCTGGATGTGCAATGGGCAGGGGCAGCCCCCACACCCTTTTTGATCAGTTAAATGTTACATTTAATTGGTTGTTAAATTACATAGGGGTTTTACTTCCCTAGCGTATATAATGCAGTGCTTTTCTTCTCAAGCTCACTAGTTAAGTATATTCTTGGCAAATTGCCAGTTATTCCTTTGAATTTTAGATTAGGAATGTTAGAATGTGTAACCATTAAACAATTTCAGTGGTTACAGGCGGGGGGAGGCAACTCCCCAGGAGCCAGTGCACGTGAGTAGCTGGCTTATGCTGGCTCCCCACATGTACCCGGAGCCTCCATGTAACTGAAGTTAAACATGAGCCCAGGCTGATCAGAACTATATACACAGTTAAGCTTTCACATCCCTACTGTACATGTGATATACCCAAACCAAATGAATAACTAGATTCAGCCTTAAGTTCATTCTTTTTCCAAGGGTTTAAAAAGTACGTTGGTTTGAAGTCAGACAGGGAAAAACCCTCCATCCATAAAACTAGACTGCAGATATGAGACCTGGCTTGACACAGGGTGACAATTCTACACTACTATCCTAACAGTGGTCTCCAACCTTTTTACACCCAAGATCACTTTTTAAGTCTCAGAACAGGCAAAGATCTACTGCCCCGCCCCTTCCTTGAAGCCTTGCCCTCTCTATTCTCCTGTCCATCACTTGCTATCCTCAGCCCTTATACACTCTCTTAAACAGTTTATTTTTAAAATATGCAATATGTAAAATTAAAATCATGTTTATAGTTATGAAATGTCTGTTTTTAATTTATGCTATTTAAATGTCAAATGAAGCATTTACAATTATACATTTTGTTCTCTGCTATTTTGTAAATCTAAAATCAAGTATTGATGATTATATATTTTTTTCTTCCAATAACAGTCTCAGTGTGACACCTGTGACTGAACAGTATCTGCCAGTGTCTTGAAGTCTGGGTTGTAGTCTGAGATTGCTAGTCGTATACAGTCCATCAGATGGGCATCTGGTCCTGCACTCTGCCTGAGAAGCTTGCTCCAGCACAGCTGGAGCTAGACACAGCCTCCCTGGGCTGAGTGCAGGGCAGCCGGGCTGGAGGGAAGAGAAGTGGCTACCCGGCCAGCTGGCCGTGGTGCTCAGCCAGGGTGCACCAAGCTCACGTGGCCAGGCACAGAGGAGAAGCTGCCGATCAGCTGGAGCATAGGGCAGCCGCTTTCAGTTGAAAGCCACAGTCAGCTTGCTGGGGTGTTTCAGCCGTCCCGACCTCCCACCATTCCTCACAGCTACTCACCTGTGTTGTTGCTTGGTGAGTAGCTGCTCCTCAAATGAGGAAATCTAATATAAACGTACTGCGCAGGCATGCAGTTCAGAGAGGGCTTGAGCTAATCTTAGAGCCCCTGAGATCTACTGGTAGATTGCGATCTACTGGTTGGTGACCACAGTCCTAACAGGATTAATCCCCTAGACTGTCCAAGGTTTTGTCCTAGTCATAGAAACTTGGTTAGGTCTTTCCGGTTACAAGTGTTACTTGTTGTAGTTGGGGTCCCTCAGCTGGGGTAGTCAATAGGCCGACTGTAGGCGAAATCTGGGCTGCTAGATGCTTTTGACCAGAACATGAAATCTTTATTAAAAAGCAACAGCAGTGATTTCTTTGGAACCTAGACCTTGACTATACATTGATCAAGAAATTTGGACCTTGATTTAAAAAAAAAACAAACCCTCCAGTTCATTGGCTTAGGTGTAGTAGAAACAGGTCCCTGGCAAATGTGAAAATGCACTTTGGTTTGAAGAGGGCCCAAAGATAGTTCTGAAAGTTGTGTGATCTGCTTGGAGCTATTACACACGTTTTCAGGCTGTATACTCTTTTCTAAGCAGCTATCTAGGATCACTACTCACAACAAGACACTTCTCAGACAGTAAATTAAAGACTAGAAGGTAAGCCTACCAGTGCAGAACAAGCAGGCTTTTTAAAAGGATTTTCATTCTTTAATGTAACTAGTCTTCTATCAGTGAGGAACTGCCTCTTTCTGGGCTCTGAGACGTTAATGAGTATTAGAAGTAAACCATTTTCGTCATCTTGCAACCCATCCTGCCACTCATTCAATCTATCATGTCTTCTGTTCTCTGGCCATCAATTATCCTGCTTGTCCACTTCCCATCAAGGACAGCATGGGCATAAGGCACTGGCTGCTTGTGACATGCTTGCTTGGAGTGGTGCATGTATCATGGAGAGCTTGACTTTGCTGCAAATACAAAGCAGGAGAATCTGCTTCTTCTCCCCCCCCCCCCTTTTTTTTTTGGGCTGGGAGGAAAATGTCATCTAACCTGTAGATACCATAATTATCTTTCTGCGAACACGTCCGTGTTAGGGATTCTTCCATTCTTAAGGGCTTATTCCCTGGGCAATGGAATCAGTAGTTTAGTTAAATCTTTACCATTTCATGTTCACAGGTGACTTCTCCTGACTGTTTAACTTGCCTTGACATTATTGGTCACTTGTACATCTATCATTTGTATGACCTGCTATAATAGAAGCTGACTCTAACACTGGGTCTCTGAAATTTGTCATACACTAAGCCAGTAACTTGCAACTTAAATTACACACTGTCTTGAAAATCTTTCCATTTAATGCATCTTGACTACGCCACTCATACCTCCCATAACATGAGGGGCAGAAGCCTGGCAACACACAGCTTGCTGTGGTCTCAGATTGGGATGCAAGCTTATTCCCTCTAAGCTCTTCCATCCATGTGTGGGATCATTTTGATGTGCATCAGGGCATGTGCAAATGTGCATTACCAGTAAAACCAAAAACCTAGCTGTGGGCACTCTGCTAATCATCTGGGTGGCATTTGAAACTGAGTGGCCGCACAAGGGCACAGCTTACAGGGACCACTGCTTACCTCTTTGGCCTGCTAGGGATGGTTAAACAAGAGCCACCTAACACTTGTCAAGTAACTTTGTGCTTTTGAAGAATGCTTGGTGAGTGCACAGGAAAACCCCTTCAAATCAGCTTCAGTTACATCTAGGTGACTGCTAGCATGGGTGAGCCTGACCAAAGGGGGAAGGACTGTACGAAGAAAAATGAGCTCTGCAGTAGAATATGACCGAATGTTGTGAAGGAGAAACAAAGAGCTTTAAATGAGATCTTTCATCCTGTCTATGCTGCAATTGCTACTTTGGAGTGCCTAGCTTGCAGTGGTCTTCTAGTACAGATCATAGTGCGTACCCCAGTATAACACACTGATGGTGTTTGCCTAAAACACCCTTCCATGATGTATTCCCCTAACTCACTGAGGCCTGTGGCTGAAACTCACCTAGAAATAAGAGGGAGAGTCTCTAGAGAAGATAGGTGCGGGTGAAGTAGTGCTGAGGTAGGACTCTTAAGAGCAGCCATGCTTTTTTCCGGGGAGGAGGCGGGGCGGGAGAGACTTGAACTGACTGTTCTCCATGCATGCTTTTACTCTACATTCTGTAGATTGTGACTTAAAACATGTTGGGAATAATACCCGCTTGTAGAATCCTAGCGCTGGAAGAGACCTCATGAGTCATCGAGTCCAGCCCCCTGCCCAAAGCAGGACCGACCCCCAACTCAATCATCCTGGCCAGGGCTTTGTCAAGCTGGGACTTAAATCTCTAGGGATGGAGATTACACCCCCTCCCTAGGTAACCCATTCCAGTGCTTCCCCACCCTCCTAGGGAAATAGTTTTCCTAATATCCAACCTAGACCTTCCCCACTGCAACTTGAGACCATTGCTCCTCCTTCTGCCACCTGTCACTACTGAGAACAGCCTCTCTCTACCCTCTTTGGAACCTCCCTTCAGGTAGTTAAAAGCTGCTATCCAATCCCCCCTCACTCTTCTCTTGCGTAGACTAAAGCCCAAATCCCTCAGCCTCTCCTCATGGGTCATGTGCTCCAGCCTCTTAATCATTTTGGTTGTCCTCTGCTGGATCCTCTCCAATGTGGCCACATCCATTCATGTAGCTTGTGCATGATTTGAAACACTAAACACATGGCTTGGCTGAATCTATACTCGAATAGCGCATTTTTAATGCTGTTGAGGCAGTACAATGTTTGCATAAACTGGATACCACTGAGAGATTTGTCCTCTTACATCCAAGTTCCTTTTTTGTGGATAGTTAGCACCGATTGCTCTCCCTGTGCCAAATACAAGAATGTTTGTTTTTGTGAAATTAGAGTGGAGTGTTAGGCACTAAAGTTTAAAATAGTCTCGTGAAACACATGACTAATTCTAACAGAATAATTTGCAGTACTTCTCAGAGCTGAACACAATCAAAATAATTTAGCTCTTTGGACAAGCCTGGCCTATATGCCATTCCAAGCTGAATTGTGGTGCATACTTGTAATATTTTCTTCTCTTCTCCCCCCCCCCACCCCCACCCTTTTTTCCCAAAAAAAGGGGCCTGGAAATAGGCTGAAGTTTGTTTGAAGTGAATTTTTTTGCTGGAATGTTTTATGCTTTTAAAAAACAACATAGTCGTCTAGTAGCACCTTAGAGACTAACAGAACATGTAGATGGTATCATGAGCTTCTGTGGGCACAACCCACTTCTCCAGATGACTGGAGTATTGACAGTCCAGATCTTGTTTTATGCCTTGTCTAGACTTCATTGTCTTCAGACATTTTGTGCTCACCACTGAGTGGTTTGGAGTTGATTGTGTGGTGTTAAATTTAGGAAGTGTGAACTTCATAAATTGCAACGGCTCCCTACTTTGCAACATAAAATGAGTCTAAATGGAATTTCTCAGAGTTCAGTGCAAAGCCTTCTGCTCTGAAATGTCTGAGTATATGCTGTTGTGGTTACTGGCCCACTGAATTCTTGACCTGTTGGCTTGCAGTAGAGGATGGGAGGCAGGGAAGGAAGAATAATTTTTAATGTTTAGATTTGTGATTGTAGTAAGGTGCACAAAGTAAAGTATTGAAAACTAGGTAGCTTCAGACTCAGTCTCCTGGGGACAGTGGAATAGTTGAATGAGAAGTCTGCCTCTGAAGTAGAAGCCCAGGTTGCTTTTCAGAGTGGTAGGTCTGTCATTCTCTAGCTGATAAAATAACCCGCCAGTTGTAGGTCAGTAATGCCCTTTCCAGTAAGTTGAATATCTAAACTGCATCTTGTGGTCTTGAGACTGTTAAAGTGAACTGTTCTGTGCAAGGGCGCATGAGCGGTGCCCAGTTTCGTTGGAGAAGGACCATACGACTGCAGTGAAATCTGATCTATTTTTCTGCTTTCTCCTTTCATAGAAACCATGGCAAGTCCCGCGAAGGACAAGGATAACTATCGAATGAAGAGCTACAAAAACAAAGCCCTAAACCCTGAGGAAATGCGTCGGAGAAGGGAAGAGGAGGGGATCCAACTACGTAAACAGAAACGAGAGCAACAGGTGACCTGCTCTTTAGTGCCCTGGCATGGTGGGGGATGTTCAGAGTCTTAACCAGAAATGCTTTCTTACTCAGTTGCCCCTTTTGAGGGGCCAGCTATTGCAGAGTTGCTGGCCAGTTTTCTTTCCCCTTCCTCCAGCCCCTTCTGCATAGGGCTGTGGAATGTTGCTAGTTCTCTTCACACCCTTGTTCAGAATGTGACTTGTTTGGAAAGTTTTCCACTCCCTGTGGGAATCGCAGGTATTGCACAATTTGCAAAAACAGCTCCCCAGATACCAGTGGAATTCTGTTTGGCTTTCTATGATTAGGGATGAGTTGAAGGCTTCCTAGAATCTCATCTTTGGGGGAAGAGTGAGCACATCTAAGGACTTCATAAGTGGCTTAAAAAATGGCACTACCTGCTCTTGAGCAGAAAGAACAAGTAAAAATGAATGGCCTGCAGCTTTTCCTCCTCCTGGATCTTTTTGTAGTTGGCATATGTGAAAATGAGAGAGCTAGCACCAAATGAACTGACACATGCTGCAAGTTTTCCCCCTAGCTCTGCATGTGCCTGGTTCTTAGTCAGGTCCTCCTTTGCTCTGCACCTGCCTACATTGTACAGTGCCAGTGAATTCCATGGGTGCAAGTAAGGGTAGGGACTCTGTCAACTCTTACCAGGGTTTCCAGGTCACACTCTTCTGCAGGGGTGTTAAGCTGCTGCTCCCCTGTTAGCAGATGGCATGTTCCGTTTGTGGACCCAGACTGCCCAATTGTGAGGTCTCTAAGTTGGACTTTGCCTTGTGACAGATGTCACTCACTCTCTGGTTGTAATGTCCTTTTCAGCTGTTTAAAAGGAGAAATGTGGAACTTATTAATGAAGATGCTGCCATGTTTGATAGCCTTCTCATGGATTCCTATGTCAGCACTGCCACAGCTGGGGTAAGGCACCATATGACTTAATTCTGTGGACCACAAAATCAACAAACTTTAACCCTTTTCAAATGAATAGGTACCAGGCCTTGGTACTCCTTACTTTACTGCCCTTCGTAACCCCTTGTCCTCATCACTAAGAACATTGCAGATGGGATTGTAGTGAGCTTTAAAAACCTTACAGGATTAGACTTTCAACAGTAGTGTGGCCCTGACATCTATTCTACAGATCAAAAGGGGGAGCACAGGATTCTAGTGACATGAAATGTTTGACTTGTATGTCTTCAGCTGTAAGTTTGGAGTTGTGGTTCTCTCTGACATGGGTTTTCTTGCCCTTCCCACCCTCTTAGGAGGGAGTGATCACAAGAGAGATGGTAGAGATGCTTTTCTCAGAGGACCCTGATCTACAGCTAGCAACCACCCAGAAATTCAGGAAACTGCTCTCAAAAGGTAAGTCAAGCTCTTTTTTAGCTAACTCATAAGCTCTCATAGGTAACTGTCTTAGCTGTCTGAATCACTTAGCACTATCTTGGTGTTGTACAGAGAATTATAACTTTGGGTTTAGGGACAGAAGAGTTCCATCTAATGTAACTTGTGCTCACTGTCATGTCCGCTTCTGATTAACGGGGTGGCGGGGGAGGGCATGAATATGAAACCTCTATTGACCACTAGTATTGCCTTTTACTGGCTTTTCACCCAGCTGTACATCACCGGAACACTTTCTGAATGCTGAACTATGGAGGAAACTTCTGATTAGTTTCTTTGTTAGAGCAAGTACAACTAAAAACAGTTGGAATAGATGACTTAGTGCAATGAAATTAGACTTCCTGAATTGACATTTATATGCCCTTACCTGAGATTTGACCCTGCCTTACTCTTCCAGAGCCGAATCCTCCGATAGATGAAGTGATAAATACTCAGGGAGTTGTGGACAGATTTGTCGAATTCCTGAAGAGAAGTGAAAATTGCACACTACAGGTAAACTGTATCATGGAGTCCTATTGTGAATGAAAGGCACTTGCATAAACTGACACTTGGGAGCTGAGCAGTGTGAATCGTCAGCAGTGAGCTGGCAAAGATGGTATTTTAGGGCCCAGAAATTGCAGAGCATGAGGCCTTTTTTGAGGCAATTATGCTTTTCTACACCTGGGAAGATGATCATCCTCTTCCTTGTCAGTTGGTCTCCATCTCCAAGCAGAATTGAGTGGGAACTTAAGCTTTAAAGTAGGGGCGGGAATCCTATGGCCCGTGGGCTGGATCCTCTCTACTGGTGATGCATATCTGCACATGCCTTGGTGCATATAATATAATTCATTCTGCACATGGATGGAAAAAACTTAGAGAACATTGGTTACCAGTTACAGTCCCATCCCTAGGCTAGAATGGGGTTTTTGTGTATAGGTGTACAGGCCCCCAGCTGCTTTTTCTGTGGGTCAGTGGCCCCTGACCTAAAACAGGTGTTCTCTCCTCCCCACTCTCAAGCTGCTTGTGAAACAGGGCAGTGAAGGGAGATGAAGAGCAACACGTGCAGCTGTGCCTCAGTGGGACTTGGAGCAATAAATGCCACAACTTGTGCTTCCCACCCACTACAAAGATCTGGTTGGGATTGGGAACTTTTCTGGGCCTCCTTGAGTCTGCATTCCTCACAGTGGAGACTGGTTTGATAGGGCAGGTAGCACTACCTCATCGCCTAACTGCCAAAAGTGGAAGTGAGCTGCAGTCGTGGCAGAGATGAGACAAGCATATGTGGTTGCTTCAGTTTTTCAGTGTCAAAGATCTGTGTGAGGGGCAAGGTCTAACCCAAAATCCACTGCACCCCTATAAAAGATGTAGCTTTCCCGAGGACTGCCTTCCATTGGACCAGAAACTAGCAAACTGGGGGTACAGCTACGTTATGGGACCAGTTCGAATTAAGATACACAACTTCAGCTATGTTAATTGTGTAGCTGGAGTCGAAGTAGCTTAACTTGACTTTTGGTGCTGTCCACACTGCAGGAAGTTGAAGGGGAGAATACTCTCCCTTTGACTTCCCTTACTCCTTGCGGAAGCAGGACTATCGGCATTGACCGGAACGCCCCTCTCAGCTGGAGTTAGCTGTCTTAACCATACCCGCTAATTCGAACCCTGGAAGATTGATAGCAGCAGCTTCAGTCTTCTCTGTAGTGTAGACATACCCTGGGTGAGCAGTCCTCCTGCCAGACTGGAGAGGAAAGCTTGTCTTGTACAACGATCCACCCTCCTGGAGATAAGACAGGCTGTGTTGTGTTGTGTTCTGGTCAGCATTGTTGGGCTTGTGCCATTGTGCGGCTCCTTTCTAACTTGCTATTGATCTGCTTGTTTCAGTTTGAAGCGGCGTGGGCTTTGACGAATATTGCATCAGGAACCTCCCAACAAACAAAAATAGTCATTGATTCTGGAGCAGTTCCTATCTTCATAGAGCTGTTAAACTCCGACTTTGAGGATGTTCAAGAACAGGTATGCTTCACTGTTTTCAGGGGATATGTTGAGCAGCATAGTTTAAATCCTGTAAGTCAGTGGTTCTCAAAGTGTGGTCCACAGACTACTAATGGTCTGCAACCATCTTGCAGGTGGGTCACTGGGGGGTGAGGGGGGAGCCTGTGCTGGTGCTCAACCCTGCACCCTCTTGCTGTGAGGTTGGAGTGCCAGCACCAGCTTCCCGCTGTGGGTGGGAGAGCCTGGCGGGGTAAAGGAACCAGCTCTGTGCTGCCATTCTCCCTCCCTCCAGCTAGGGGAAACAGCAGCACAGGAAACTGTTTGTCTGGAGGCTTTCCTTGCTGCTCCCATTGGCCGGAATCCCAGCCAGTAGGAACAGTGAGGGGCAGTGCCTGGAAGTGGAAGGTGGCATGGAACCTGATAAGCACCCCATATCCCCCTCATCCTTCATGCCCAGACCTCACATCCCCATCCCTCTCCTGCTGAGACCCTGCACCCCCAGCCCACTCCTGCACCTGCCCTTCTGGCCAGACCCCTCCGCAACACCCATTTTGTCAGCATGGGTGGTTGGCTGGTGGTCCATGGAAAGGCTTGCCATGAGCAGGGTGGGCCATGGGCCAAAAAGTTTAAGAACAGGTGCTGTAAGTGCTTAACATGCACGAATGTGTTTAGCAACTGGCTTCAGAACAGGAGCTCTGTTGGTTTGGCCTAGTTACTTGGAGTCCTAGAAACATTTTCCTAGGGCAGTGCTCTGTTCTTCCTCTATTCAGAAGCTGTGTGAATGCTAATACTACTGCGCTCTTTTTTTCCCTTCCAGGCTGTCTGGGCCCTGGGGAACATTGCTGGAGACAGCTCTGTGTGTAGAAATTATGTCCTTGACTGTGCTATTCTTCCTCCCTTGTTACTGTGAGTAGCCATGAACACTTGGCAATACAATACTTAAAGCCCCATTGTACTAAAGCAGAGTATCCTCTTGGTGCCCAAGTTGGGTGAACAGAACTACCTAACAACATGTTAGTGTTTGCTCAGTCGGCTTAGCTCATCCAATGCCAGTGTACAGGCCATCAGACCAGTGTCTGATGCGGCATGTCAGGACTTGCTAGATAGCTCATCACCTCGCACATCCTTATGTTTGCTGTTCACCTGGCATGGGCATCTATTGCAAAGTAAGACAGGCAGCCCATTCTGAAATTGCAGAGCTGTTCAGACCTGCATACGCAGTAGGTTCAGGGAACTCAAAGGGGATACCCTACACTATATGCTTCAGAAACCTATTAGGCTGAGGCCTTTCTAGGGGTGAAGAGAAGAAAGTCTTTGCACCGTGCCCTCGGCCTCTGTTTAGTACACGGAATCCTGACAACTGCTTTAGCACATTAGAGAGTGCTAGTCCTATTAATTACTCAGAACTGTTTACACTTTCCCTGTCCTCTTCTTGGGGAACTGATGCTGCTTTCAGTAGCAAGATCAGTGCTCAGCCACAGATGGTGCAGGCAAATCAACAGCCTCTTCCTGCAGGATCTGCTGACTTGAATCTTCTAGCAGCTCAGCAGGTGCCCCTATCAGGGAGCTACGGGATTGGTTTTATTGGTGGTGGTTGGTGACAGGCACACAGAGAGCTGATCATAGTCAATGTGGGAAGCCCCACTTTGTCCATTCTAACTTCATGAAGAGTCTTAAAGCTGGGTGGGAAGGACTTTTCAGCCCATTAAACTAGAAGCTTTGTTCTCAAACACTTCATCGTTTAACTGGAATTGCTGAGCTATCAGGTGGTGGCCACCCTTGAATGGCAGTGGCAGCTCTTTAAAAACAGGCTTTCTCTCCTGCAGTCCACTTTATGGCAAGAAAATCTTCCCTGTTGTCAGCATTGGCAATGAAGGGGCCACCAGTGGACATCCCAGTTTACTCAAAGCATTTTCAGATCTCTCACCAGAATTGGCATTCAGTTGTGTTGTCTAGAGGCTTTTCTTGGAAGGAGGAAAAAAGTGGCACTGGTTGTATTGCTGCTGGCACTGTTCCTGGGTCAGTACTGAGCTAGTATTCTGGAGACCTAAAGCTGTTGAAGTCTTCAGATGAGATCTGAAATGAGGTCTTGATCATTTGTGGTCACTCTCGATCCCAAGAGACCCCTTTATAAGTCTACGGATTCTTACTGTGCCTATCCTATTCAGTTTTGGAAAACTGCATTCTGCCAGCCACAATTCCCCCCTGGAATTTGAGACGGTATGTGCTTCCACTGTACAGCGGTTGTGCTGTTAAACTGTTGTTTCTGCCCTAAGGGTAGCTACATTTTATCTATCTTTATGGTCAATATGTGAGACTCATGAAATATACATCAGCATGATCTGAATGTTCAGACCTGGGCTTAGCAAGTGGGTGCAGCTGTTTCTAACCTCCTGGACTCTTATCACACTTCATTTAGAATCATGTGCTAGTGTCAAGGGAACTCAAACTGACTTAACTAAGGATGTTAAATTGCAAGTCCTTGACTAATGGAATAATCAATGCATTTTGCATCAACTGTTCGATTTGTCAATAGGGCGCCTCTGCCTTTGAGGTGTAGCAACAGCCCTGGTGCTGTTGCTACACTTGAAAGGCGAAAGCCCCACGTGGAGCCTGGGATCAGCTGGGGACTTCTCAGCTGACCCTGGGCTCTGTGCGGCACTGCTGCTTTGAAACGCTGCGGGGAGCCTGGTGTCAGGCTCTTTGTGGCATTTCCAAGCAGCAACACCGCGGGGAGCCCAGGGTCAGTGGGAGGGATTCCCCCTCTGATCCTGGGCTCCCCTCTTCTTCCCTCCACCTTGCTGCCTCTTTCAGATAGAAGCAGCAAGGGCGGGGGGGAAGCAACTAGTTGACTAGGTCTTCGCATCCCTAGACTTAACCTGGGAATATAATTTTTTTTTTCTCTTTTTAAAGGCTCCTCACCAAGTCCACCAGGTTGACAATGACGCGAAATGCCGTCTGGGCCTTGTCAAACTTGTGCAGAGGGAAGAATCCACCACCTGAATTTGACAAGGTGAGGAATGACTCCTTTCCTGTTAAAGGAAACAGAGGTTAAGAGGGAACCCTATCAAGACCTTGAGGCCAGTTACCTGTAGAGAAACCTTCAGACGAAGCACTTGTTGGAACTGGCTGATGTCAGCCTAAACACTTGATGGAGATGGTTAAATTTTGACACTATATTCTGCTGGGAATAAGGCAGGGGTCTGATGGAACCAGGGTTGTTACGCAGCTTTTGTAAACTGCCTATTTCTTGCTAACTTTCCACCCCCTGGTTCCTTGGCAGTCTACCTGCTGGGCTGTCTGAGTCAGACCTCAGGTCTAGGTCATGCAGGCTGCCCCAGAGGTGGGGCTCCATTGTCTTTGGTAGAGAATTCAAAACCTTTGAGTTCCAAATTGTAACCAAAATATAGCAGTCATTCACAACAGAGTTACTTACTACTTATGGAAGGCCTTCTCTTCTCCCTACCCCTTCCATTGGTACCACTGTCCTGTGAAAGAGATGGTCCGTAGCAGCATGATAACTAAGCAGGCCTGGAGGACCTTTGTTCCATATTTTTGTTAAGCGTAGTGTTAAGGTCTGTTACTTGACAACTCCCTTGATAAAGCTGGAGACGCTGCAGTGATTAATAATTAGTCTAAGGCTGTGCACCCTTATGTAAGTTACCAAGTAAGGGAGGGGTGGCTGTGTCAACCATACTGTCTGTTCAGGGCTATCAAAGGGGCAGGGAACAAGGTGGTCGTCTTACATGAGCTTGTCCTCCAAGCTGCATGTTCTCATCTTCTAAAGAAGGGTAAAAAGATGATAGCCGGATATTGGTTTGGAGGAAGGATGACCCTTTATTCTGGGTTTGAATGTTGGGGAGGCCCTGTTATAACTTGAATCTCCTTTCCTACAAGCTATGTAGGAAGCGTCTATCCCAAACTACCATAACTGTGTCAGTCTCTCAATACTTTCTGACTACTGGTCCTGGAACAGTAGATATAAGGTCCTACATCTCAAATGTATGAATGGAAACGTATGTTTGAGGCTACTTTAAACAGTTCCTTAGTGTTATTACTTGTGGTGGGTTTAGAAATCCTGGTGAGAACCTTACCCACACAAAGATGGCGTTACACGGGTGTAGTGCTTGGCAGCTTTGTGTACTTGCTTCTTGTCAAGGAACCTTTTCTAAACTCTCTCTGGGGTTATTTGTATTGTAGGTATCTCCCTGCTTGCCGGTGTTGTCCCGATTATTATTCAGCAGTGACTCTGACTTGCTGGCAGATGCCTGCTGGGCACTCTCCTACCTATCAGATGGACCCAATGAGAAAATCCAAGCAGTAATAGACTCTGGGGTGTGTCGGCGACTGGTGGAGCTGTTAATGTAAGTGTGCTGCCCTGAGTAAGGTGGTGGTCTTGGATTCAGCAGCCCACGTGAATATGGGTTTATCTCATTAACCTTTTGCTTATCAAGGTAAAGCTCACCACAGCACTCGTGTTCCAAGGGGTGCTAGGAAGAGCGTGTTGCACAAAGACAGTGCTGGTCCTGAGAGCTAGTCTAACCCGTGAGTGGGCAAAGGAGGTGGTACTAATGCTAAACGAAGGTAGTGTACTCCATGCTCCCTAATGCTTGAAAACCATGATGGACGACCTAGGCTAGTGAGGAGGGCTGTATGTGTGGCTCTTCATCTCAGTGGGCTGCAAGATTGTCCTAACCAAGGTTTCCTGGGATAGGGTTGTCAGGCTGTTTCCCCCACTCTGGCACTCCGAATGCTGAAGGTGGGGGCCTGAAAGAGAGCTTCAAAACCTTGCCTCTACAGGTACTGGTTACAACTCCTGCTGTGCCCCCTCCCCCAGTCCTAATACACAGATTTTTTGGGGCATTTGCTGCCACTGTCAAGTGCTTTTTGACCCTCCCCCCCCAAAAAGGTGGACACTTGAAACCACCCCCAGGAGTCCTACGCCAAGATACAGACAGACCTTGCAGGACACAATCAAATCGTCACCTTAAAAGTAGTCTTTTTTAATTACAAAAGAGAAACTTGATAAAGCAGACTTGGTTGCTAGATGTTAAAGTAACCAAGGAAAACAAATGAAAAAACAGTCTTGGCACAAAGCTTAGATGGTAGTAAATGGGGAGGGGAGGCATAGATTCACGCAGAGCAGTTCAAACCAAACCACAAAATAAAGAAAAATCTCCCTGAACGCAACTGGACTCACATTTTCCTAGTACTTGCTTCTAATTTTCTTTGTTCAGCCTGCTCCCATGCCCTGGGGGTGGGTTGGTGGGGGTGGAGGGCATGGCAGTCCTGCCTGTGTTTAAATCATTCTGTGTTTCTCAACTCCTGGTTAAACTCTCTCCCACACAAAGAAAGCAGGCAAGAAACCTACATCCAATACAAATTCCAACACTCTACCTCGATTGGGCCAGGGGGCCAACACCTTTGCTAGGTCCCTGAGTTAACCCCTTGGTCAGCACTCCTCCTGGTCATGACCAGGGTAATTCTGCTCACTGAGCTTGCGGGCCTAGAATTTGTGGGGTGTGCCAACTGAACCATAGCAATGCTTTGACTGGATGCAGAAGGGAGTGCATGTCTCAATTCATGTTGTGTGCAGTCAGCATGCATCTCACTTTACATGCGTGTCACGTTAGCCGTACTGGTAGGAAAAATACATGGACAGAAACCAGTGGAACTGGCAACCCTGCACATGGGCAACAGTAAAAATGTCTCGTGGGCCCCACACAGAATCCTGATGGGCTGCAGGTTGCCCACCATTGCTTTAAAACTTGTCCATGGCAGCTTAAAGTAATCTTGTTAGCTTTATTGCAATATTAGAAAAATAAGCCCAATAACAAATAAACACAGCACATTCCAAATAAACTTGTCTCTTGTTGACACTCTTTTAATATTTACCCACTGAACTGTCTGTAGTAGTGTGCTCTATTGTAGAGCTGAGTGTGTGTGGTGTCTAATGCATATCTGTCTTTTGCATTGCCACTGGGGGGCTTGCAAAACGTGGATTTTCTGGAGTGTTCTGGTTACTGTTAACTGGATGCCTCTACAGTGAGGAGGGGCATGAAAAACTAAAGTTAGGGGTGATTTTGAAGGTGTCAAGAAACGGTCCATGATAAACCTACTATTGTAAGAGGATAAAGAATGTTCTTCTTGTGACACTGTCACAGAAAGATCAAGGATTGTATTTGGCTTGGATGCATTCTGTGGTATGCTTATGAAGGTGGGATTTTTAACTAAATGTGAGGGGGGGAAAAAAGTCTCTCAAATGACTTGGTGTGTTTGGCCTGATGTAATTCCTACCTCTTTTTTTGCAGGCACAATGATTATAAAGTGGCTTCCCCAGCTTTGCGAGCTGTAGGCAACATTGTGACAGGTGATGACATCCAAACCCAGGTGAGTGGAAGGCGACTCGCTTTCAAATGTTCCCTCCCGCTGACTTTAAAGTGGCTTAAATAGAAGCCCAGATCCTCCTTCAGAAAAGGATTAAAGCTTTCATGACATATGGGAGCTCAGATTTCTAGATTTGCCATTGGAAGATGAAATCTAGCTTGGAACACCACCCTTATTAAAACAGAATGGCTCAACTGCAGAGTTATCCATAAGACGAATTGAGCCATAACAACAAAAATCCCTTCTATATATTGGTTCCTGTGGAAAAAAGTGCCTAAAACATCTCCTAGCCAAAGTTTGTGTAGGAAGGCAAGTCTCACGACTCCAGTTGCTGAAACTCCTCATTTCTAGTACCAAAGAACTAGGGGTGTCACATTCTGCCCTGTCCTTAAGCTCTTCTACAACTGGAGGTGAGTAGCAGGGTATAGTGGAAGGAAGCTTGTCTTCCCTCTCTCCCGTACCCCAAACAACACCTTTCTGAAAGAACCACTTGAATTGGGATGTCAGATCCTAAGCGCACCTCTCTGGGATAGGAAGGACTGGAACAGTTTCCTACTGTTGCCTAATGGAACACCTTGGTCAGTGGCAGGAATTCCTGAAAAATGTTGAAGAAAATATTCCTCCCCATAAGAATCCAGGGATCTGCTATATGGAAGTACACAAAGGCAAAAGGTGTCATCCCCCCCTAAGGCAGGGTTACTCCCCTTTGGAAGCCCCAGGGGCCACAGTGATACTCACAGCACATGCCGACGGCCACAACTTGTGTGGTTGCATATAAATGCAAATAGCTTCTTTCCCACTGACGGGCATAAATACAAAGCACTTCCTCCCTGGGGACTAGAAACGACGACGCCCTGTACCCATCTGTGCCAGCCAGACCATCCGCTTGTGTGTGTGGTGTGGGTTTTTTTTGTTTTTTTTTCTTAATGCTCATGCTACCTGGGAGACGCCTTGTCATGTTCACAGGATCCCACTCGCAGGCTGTGTGAGCCCTGCATAAACCCAAACTGCATCGCGGGCCACAAACAAATGGGCCGCATGTTGAGTAGCCCTGCCCTAACCTGTACTCTTCTCTTAAGGTGATCCTAAACTGCTCAGCTCTGCCTTGCTTGCTTCATTTATTAAGCAGTCCCAAAGAGTCCATCCGGAAGGAAGCTTGCTGGACTATTTCTAACATCACTGCTGGAAACAGGGCTCAGATACAGGTACAGCTTTTAGAATCCTTCCCATGCCCACCTGCAGTACTCTTGGATCCTTGGAGCACCTATTAAAACAATGCTTACGTGATGGTGTTTAAAGGCCTCTTTTTCTATCCTGACTTCCCTTTTTCTCTGGTTATTTGCAGGTACAATTATAGGAGGCACCCAACTTGCGATGTAATTGGTTCTGGGGGAAGCGTTGCAAGTCGGGGACATCCTAACTCGAACCCTCATTTACAATAGGCGCCATGCGCCGTGGTAAATGCGGGGGGAAGGATGTAAGTCGGGGTTTCTGGCCCTTTCCGCACTTACAACCATTTTTGTAAGTGCGGGGGGGTCAGAACTCAGGTGGTCACAAGTCAGGGGCCTCCTGGAGTGTAAATGTTCTACTTGACTGCCCCCACAGCAGTAGTTAGACTTGTGTCTAATTATGCTCCCAAATAGATGCTGCTTTGAAATAAGCTGTTAATGTCTAATCACTGAGCATGGGAAGGTGGGGATTAATCTGACTCTTCTTTGTGATTCCAAAGTTCAGATATACACCTAGAATAATGCCTTTCAAATGGTGTATAGCATTCAATTTTAACAATCCTTTCTAAGGGCTTATATCCAAACAGATGCACATAGGAGGTCTTTGGTGACTGTGATATTAGTGCAATAATAGGAGATGAAGTTCTTCAACGGTAAATGTAGGGCATGGTAGGGAGAGCAGATGGGGATTGCAGAAAAGGTTATTGGCTTTTGTTAGAGCCTGCTAGCTTTTTTTGAGTCACTTGGCCTGTTCTCAACATTGCTCCTGTCTTCTCCCCTCAGGCAGTCATAGATGCCAACATTTTCCCAGTGCTGATTGAAATCTTACAGAAAGCAGAATTCCGCACGAGAAAAGAGGCAGCCTGGGCCATTACAAATGCAACATCAGGCGGAACCCCAGAGCAGATCAGGTACTGGGCAAGGATCTTTTTATCTGTACTTAGTCTCTGACTCCATGAAGCTATAGCAACTTTGTACAATCAATTTGCCATCAGTGTTTGGGGCCATCTCTTCATCCACCAAATACTCTGGCTGACTTGGCCTTCAGAGAAGGTCCAAGGTGCAATCAGACATTCAGCATGTATTTATAGCTTTCACAAAACTCCAGTTCTTTAAATGGAGAGAATACACTTTGGTAAAGTCATTCATGTAGGGATAACTTACAGGTGCTGCTTCTGTAGTCACTATTGAGATGACAAATGGGAATGACAGGCAGGTTTTAAGGCTATGTAGAGGATATGCCAGAAATGCATCAGTGTGATCTGTCAGTTCCAAAGTGCTGCATCAGAAGTTGGCAAACTTTTCAAACCTAAGAGCCAAATGACATCAAAATTCAAACAAGTGGTCAACAAAGAGCTGTCTAAGAATGCCCATTTGCATGACTGAAAATATACAACTTTAATATTATTGATAATTGACATGATGACTAATAACAAATGAAACCTACTCACAGACTTTATTTAATGAGACTTCTGCTGCTGTATCTTTTTGCACATTTCTTTAAAGTTTACATCAGAACTGGTCAAATTCAGGTTCATGCTGCATTCAAGCTACATGAGGAATGACGCATTTTTCAAATTTTGAATGTTTCATTTTAATTTTAAAAAGTTGCATGTATTTTGGGAATGGCAAGAGCCAGATTTGGCTCAAGCCATAGGTTGCAGACCCCTGTGCTACGGGATACAGTTGGGTAAAACACAATAGGTTTGGGATGGTAAGATATTTGGGATGTGCATTTTCAAAGGAACAGAGTTTTAAATGCAACTCCCATCCAATTTTCCTAGCAGTTGCATGGCTAATCCTTCCAAGTGTAAATACCAATTGGGTATCCCACTTCTGACTGGGTGATTCGAGAAGGCAGCACAAATGAGCATGTTGGGGAGGAAAATATCTGAGCTCTATCATAGTGTAACTTTTTTTATAAATAAAACACCTCAAATGTAGTATAAACCATATTTATTTAAAAATCTTGTACCATGCAAAGGATGTACTTACAAGTCTTCAGCACCTTGGCCATGCAGTCTAAATCTGGAGATGTCTAGTCTGCATCATGTACATGATATGCATGTGTGCCCGCTCTGTCTGATACCAGACAAAACTCAGTAAGGGCACATAACTTCCTAATCCATCAGTACTTGCTCTTGGGCTAAAACCCTTTGTTCTGTTTCATTCAAAACACGTCTGTGGGTCTAATAGAAGCAGCAGCTTTGCAAGATCCCTCTAACTTTGCCAGTATTGTGTGCTTTACTCTGGGGAAAAAGTAGAATATGTACTGAGTTAGTGGTGATTAACTTTGTTGCTGTATTCTGTGTAGGTAATGCACAAATAACTTGTGCAAGTTTAAATTTAAACAGATATGGGGCATTAATTTTTTTGCAGTATAAAGTGTAATAAATACCTGGCTAATTATAGGCTAAATAATTTAAAGATATGCTATCCAATTTAAGAGCCATGGGAATATAGTCATATCTCTAATTCCAATGAAGACTTGTGTTGGGATTTAAATGCTGCATGTGACTGTAAACAAGTGGTACGGATAATCCAGTTTCAGAGTTTACTTTGTGCCATTCAAGCCACTTCTGACTTCAAAGGATGTGAATGCTAACACACTATAAATAAGGGCCCTAGTTGTTAGCGCTCAAGATAGTGGTTCAAGCGTCTAATTTAAACACCCAGCCTCCAGAGCTAATGGTGAAAAACATTACCTGTTAGGCAATATTTAAAATACAAATTTCCCTAAACCTGACTGCCTCCCTAGATCCCTGCCACAACATTATGTAAACATTCAGTTTCTCAAGAAGGAAAGCTACCTTCTCTGTGCCTTCTTTTCAGGTACTTAGTAAACCTAGGCTGCATTAAACCTCTGTGTGACCTGCTGACTGTCATGGACTCCAAGATTGTTCAAGTGGCCCTGAACGGCCTGGAGAATATCCTGCGGCTCGGGGAGCAGGAGGCCAAGCAAAGTGGTACAGGCATCAACCCTTACTGCAGTCTTATTGAGGAAGCCTATGGTAAGTGGCTCTCCCTGGCCTTGCTGCTGTAAGAAGAAATGTGTGAGAGGTTGTTTTATGCGCTCTTGCTGAAAGAGTTGGTCTCTGCAAACTTCTGATAGGGATGCTAGAAGTTCTGGATTAACTGCTGTTGACCACAATAGTTAGTCTGTAGAAACACACTCTTGGTGGCTTGTCCTAGTATGTGATTATGGGGACCTAGGATGAGTATCCGGGAAACGAATGCAAGAGTTTTCTGGTCCAAGGAATCGAAGATTGAGGGTATAGTTGGAGTTCTCACAAATTGGCATAATTGACCAGTGTTAGGGCTGCCTTTCAGGAAAACAAATGATTGTAGAATTATTTTGGATACTAACCAGACATTTGCATAAAATCACTCTTTTAATAGGGCCCAAAGGTGTGCTAGGCACTAAGTGGGAAAATAAGAGTAGCACGGCTTCTGTCCCGGAGAGATCGGTATTGTCTTGTCACTTCTCTTCTTGCTTCCTCCTCTGAGCTCTTTGGGGCAGGACCTGTCTTCAGTTTTAGTCAGAAGTGCCTCATGCAGTGTTTGTATTCTGTAAATGACCTGGCCAGTAAGAGGTCATGTTTGTGGTGTATGTCTAAATAGGACCAACTCCTCCCCTTACTAACGGGGTGTCTACACTGCAGCGCTTGACTTGAAATAAGCTATGCAAACTGAGCTACGTCCGTTGCGGAGCTTGTTTCAAAAAAGGGAGCAGCCACACAGCACTTATTTTGAAATAGAGCACTCTTACTCCTCATACAATGAGGGTTACAGGAGTCTGAGTAAAGTCCTCCAGCTTGACCGTATTTTGACACTATCTTGAAATAACTGCCTGCTGTGTAGACATGGACAAAGTTATTTCAGGATAGTGCTAGTTATTTTTTGAAAGTGTGGCAATGTAGACATACCCTAAGTCTTAATTGGACTCTCTAAACTCACACAGATTCTTTCCAGATGCTGTTTTGAATAACGAAGCTAGATTGCTTTAGAATCTTCTCTGTGGACAAAATGAAGGCTGACCAAATGGTGGTCCTGAGTATGATCCAAACAGTTGAAAGGATGAAGGATAG